>VZTB01015000.1:946029-1035987 GCA_013397245.1 Thryothorus ludovicianus | reverse complement strand
ATAAAAGAGGGGAGAAAAAAAAATAAACATCCACTTAGCAACGCCTTTTGTGGCTCCGGGCTCCGGCAGGCGGCTCGGCCAATGGCAGCCCGGCGAGGGGGGCGGGGGGCCCTCGCATCCCCCGGGAAACTTTTCCTTCCCCCGCCCCGCGGTCCTGCTCGGTGCGGGGAGCGCTGACCCCTCCTGTGGCCGCAGGACCCCCGGCCCCGCGGGGCAGCGGGGGCAGAGGGGACAGAGGGGACAGAGGGGCGCTCCGGGCACAGCTCCTCGGCCGCTCATCGCTCCCCAGCACGGAGAGGATCTGCTTCCCCGCCGCTCCGCTCGTTCTTCCCCCAGCATTTATTCCTCGGTGACCTCGGCGGGGGCTACGGAGACCCGCCAATAACTTCATTGACGGAAGCGCCGTCTCCGCTTCCAGCGGAGGGAGCGGGACGGCTGACTTTGCCAATTTAACTTCGAGAGGAGTTAGAGCAACCTTATGACTGTCTCATCTGTTTCCTCAAGAAATTCTGTAAAGTTGGGTTGTTTTATAGATAAAAAAGTTGGAGGTACAGCGTGTGTTTGAATATACTTCTGCATATACCACTAGTGGTTGTTCCAGTTATTGACTGTGGAGCTGAACAAGACTTCATCTGTTAATTTGTTCATCTGCTTATTGAAATCCTGACACAATTTTATGTTTGTGAGGGAAAAATCCCTCCAGTTCGATGGCATACATATGTCTTGCAATGCTTAATTCTAACGAGGCATAGTTGGAAAGACGTCTGCTAGCAGTTTACTTAGCAGCACTGCCTGGTGTCTGCTGCTTGGGTGTCTTGGTTTCATGAGCATGAGATGCTAACTTCTGTGCTTTCTGTTCCCTTTGGATTTTGACTTTTTTTTATCTGATACCTGTAATGAATTATCTCTAGCAAACTGTCAAGTTTAACAGCTGAAAACTTTATGACCATCCTTCGATAGCTGAATTACGGAATAATAAAATGAATTATTATTCCAGTTTTAATTCTGAAATTCTGTACTTTATATAGCATAGGTACTTGTTAAAAACACAAGAAGATACTTCTAAACCCCAACCTTTTGGTGTTTTGAAGGAGCATACATTTATACAGATGAATTCATACACACACAGTTTTCAAAATCTCAGGAAAGTAATGGACTGAGTTGTACACAAACTGTTACATCAACACAAAATCTGTTCCATAGAGCTTTTTTTTTTCACAGATATAACACATGTTTCAGAAATATCAGATGCTACTAAAGAAATTGTTCTCCATTCAACGCCTTTCCTGAGACTAGCATTGTCAAAACCCTGTGTTAATGCTGCAAAATGTTCTGTCAAATCTTAGAATGTTTAGACTGTAACTAGTCAGGGCACAGAACTGTGGAGGTCTATTTGAAGATTCCTTTCACCCTCATAAAGACTTAAATCTGCATAATTATTAAAATAGTCTTGCTAGTAATAAAAAAAGTGTGCAGATATTTTCAGTACAGTGAGGGCAACTGCTGCCTACTTCCAAACTTCAAAATATGAACATATTTACAGTCTATGACATTTAAAGTCCTGTTCCCAAAATTCTGTCATGCATCACCAACTAACAATTAAGCAGTCTGTTTATCTTTGAGACATACCCAGAACTCCAGCAAAAGCTAACAGGAGATACACAAGACACAGAGAGTGTCTTAATCAGAAATTAGTTTTAATGAGAGCAAGGACTGCAGTTAAAGGCTGAGACCTAAGCTCCTCCACTTCTGAACTTTTCTGCAGACTGGATGGATCACGGATGTATCACACAGTCCACAAATGAAGTTTTCTGTCTCTGAAGTGAATGCCAGCTTTGCCACTGATTAAAGTAAAGTCCCACACATAGACCAGTTTGTTATCCTGCTTGTTTATTTATGTAGTGAGACTTCTGTGCATTTCTATATTGCTTCTCTTTGCACACAAGAAGTTAATTTCAGTGAACATCAACACCACCTTGGAGTTATTGGTACTATTGATATATACATAGATGCAGCAAAGCACAAATGGGTGCATTATACAGTAAATTTAAAAAAATGCCCCTGCTTTTGAAGAATTTCAGGTATGTATTTGAAAGTGGATAGCCAGCTCATCTGTTTGGATGTTTCATAAAAAACCTTTTCAGCTGTACAGCAAACACCAGCCACACTACAATTACTGTACCTTTATCAGAGGCATCTAAAGTATCTAAATCCTATTCTTCAGTAAGTAGCATGGATTTAAACTTAAATTAATCAATAGAATAGCTTTTCTCAGTCTAAGAGAGATCTAACTAAACTATGCAATTAGTTTCAGTAGGAGATTAATGATTCTTCTGGTGAGATGTGCTGTCTAACTTGTCCTAAACCAGTTCCAGAAACAACTTGTTGGAGTCAAGATATTGATGAAGATGCTTCACTTTTCTACTGAGGATTTTAGTCTTAAAAGTAAATTCACATTATCAATCATGACATTTTTCTCCAATATGTTCTTTCAGTGGAAAACTACTTTTTTTTCTGCATATGGAAGGACATAACAGCTTGTTTTTGTGCTACAACTCCCACTGCTTTGATTTTCAATAGCCTGGCAATTTTAAAATTAATATGCAGCTGCATCGTGTGCCCTGCTATCCACAAAGACCTTTAATTTTCCCCGTGGGAGTGGTGTCACACGGTGTTTTAGGACACAGTAACCTCCTGCCTCGTGGGTTCCAGTTGGTGCCATCAGCCCAGACCACACCAGCTCCTGCTGCACTGACTGCTGGTCATTGCCAGGTGCACACTGGCTTGACAGATTCCTGCAGGCTAAGGGAGAAAATTCCTCTTTTTTCAAATTAATTGCATTAATTCACATCTTCATGTTGTCCACGAAGTATCCAACCAGGGGTACTATGCTCTGGATGGGAAAAACATGGCAAAAAATGCTTGGTTTTGTAAGAAGTACCCATTAATGAGGACTCTGATGGGGGTTTTGAGGTTTGGGCAATATTGGTAGGCTCAATATAAAGGCAGATAAAAGTTTTGGCCTTGCTCTAGATTTGGAATCCAATGACAATGCCAAAAAAAAAAAAAAAGGCATTGGGGCTGGGGGAAGAGAGACATTTCAAGGTTCAGCTTTTAAGAAGCTATCAGTAGAAGAAAAGATTAAAGCCATAGGTTAACAAACATGGTTTGCCTTTGCAGCAGTTACAAATACATTTCCAACCCCCCCTTCAATAACATTTCTGTAAATTCCATGTCAACAGCAACATAAAACCTGAAACATTAAAGATTGCTTTACTGTATCTACATAATTTTAACCTTCTACCTTTGAGTAAGAACTGAAGAAAAGGCATACAGCAGTTCAGGAGCCAGACAAATCTGAATGTTCCTTAACCTGCAATTTGGAAAGGAAGACTGCCATGAGCTATGAGCAGGGACCCAACTTTAGTTTAAGCAGTAATAAAAAAAAAAAAATCTAATATTTAAATTATTTTTTCTACCATTCTTATCAGTTTTTTCTTCTTGCTTCCACACTTTCATAACATCTAGTAATACAGGGTCCTCTTCTGGGTTGGGAAAACTTTTAATTCATTGTGAATAAAACCCATAAAAAGAGCTGCCTATATTTTGTCCAAACAGATGCTTCTTCAATTTTCAGAAATGTTGTGCAACTCTTATTTTATTTTTTTTCCACTTGATTTGGTGCAGTTGGTACTTAAGACTACAAATCTGAGCAAAGCCAGTCCTTCAGGACCTGCACAAGCAGATGAAGCCACTTCTAAAAGCCAGCAGCTAACAACGTTGGCAGTTTTGTGAAAACATTTTTTAAAAGATGTATGGCATGGAATAATTTATGACTTATTTTAATAAGTCCCACAGAATAATTAGTTAGGGACAGAGGACAAAGTGATTACTCCTCTATTTTATTTCAAATCGTGCTTTGTAAGTGATGCATGGCATTGACAAATTTTTAATATCTTGGAGCCCTGCATCCACTGTGAGTTGTCTGATATTTTGCTTCTAGTAGGTAATTACATAAAATCCATTTTTTCACTGCAAAATCCCAAGCATGGGATTTGGTGTTTTGGTGGCTGTTTGAGCAGGAGGAATGGCAGAGCAATCGAGTGGGAAGCCAGCAGATCCCTAGAGCTCATCCTGGCCCATGGGGAGAATGGATACAGTTGGTCCTCACTTGGCGTGTCCAGTGGTAAGAAGGGCAGATTAAAGATAGCTTCTTCCTCTGATAGTTTGCTTTTTTTTTTTTTTTTTTTTTTGATTTACTGGATAAAGTGTTTTGGGTCCCATCAACCTTTTACATCCACCATTTCTCAGTTGAAGGGCTTCCTTATCTCCCCTCTGTGGCCATATCCACACAGCCTCTCATTTTTTATCATTTTCACCCAATTTTTGAAGCAGAAGAAAAGCAAGGTCACAGAGGAGCAACGTGTTTGAGCATGAATGTGTGACATGGTGCCTTAAAAGGACATATTCTATTGAATCATAGCATGTTAACAATCTCTGCTGCCATTTTTCTTCTTATTACCTTCTCTTCTTTCTCTTAGTTGCTCTTGCCCAGGAATGAGGTTGTGACTGGCATTAGCAAGCTTTCTTCAGCTCCAGGACAAGATATCATACAGAAATAATCTCATGATTTGAGAAGTTGGTTGGTTTGAGGAACCTATAGGATAACAGAAAAAAAAATTTTGTTCTTCTCTCAGAATACTTTTCAAAGTTTTTCCTTTTAAGAAAGCCAGCTTTCTTAAAATACTCTCTGGTAAATACAAGCCAACCCTAAGCTTTGGTGAAATAAGGTATTTTTTGCAACTAGAATTGTTCAATGCAGGCAGATTTTGCTGATTAATTTGGGCTATTCCTCTGCACCTAATGAATTTCTGTCTCTCTGTGCCTTTTAGTGAGATGGCTGTGAGCATGCTCCTTAATGATTTTCAAGCTCTATTATCAACCTAAACGCAGACACAAGGAGTTTGTTTGGTGAATATAATTTTTGTTCCAATTTTGTTCCTCTCTACTTGATTTTCATGGTAGAGTGGCTCTTATAACAGCTCCAAATTTATTCTGCTTAAAAAATATTTAATTAAAAATTCTGTTAAATTAAGGATATTGTGGCCCATTTGGTTGTATCCTGCTCTCACAGCAACACTATTTAGTGAATGTATGATTAGGCCCTAATGGAACAACACAAAACTCACTGAAATAATTTGTGGTAGTACAGATACAGCAAAAATATTTGCTTTGAAGGGCATCACTTTTGCTGTAATACATTTAATTCATATCCTGAGATAATTAGAATAAAACAGATGAACTATCATGAAGTAAACACCTGTTCACCTACGCTATCAATAGCCACTGTAGAGATGTACATGTAGATAATAAAATTATTACATCTATATAAATCATTAAGTTCCAAATCAAAGAAACAAATAATTACTACTCAACATTGTGAAAAGAATAAAGCTCCATGCTTTTAGAAGATAGCAGCTCTGCCTCGACACTCATTCATGATAAATGAGCCTCATTTCAGCATTCGTTGAGTGCAGGAGACCTTTATCCTGTGACATTGTTCTATTCCATGGCCATTATTTCTTAATTAGCTCTGTCATTATTAGTTTGGAGCTTGGTATATGTTACTGGCCAAATTCAGCTTTGACTTAAGTGGGTACAGTGTCATTTACTCACAACAGAAATTATATTCATTTGTGTCAGGACTTTGCCTAATTCTCAGCTCTTAACCAGTGGCTCATGGTTCACTTCCCTTGTTCACAACTAGTGCTGGAAAATAAACACAGAAAACTACATTTTAGAGTGAGAAGGTGCCATTCACCCATCTGTGGATGAGTCTCACCCTGCTCCCTTCCTCCTGTCCTTGTCACCTGCCCCACATTCTGCTGGGGGACAGGCAGAGCTGCCTGAGGAGTTTCTGCCACGTCCTGCAAGCCAGGTCTGCTCCTGCACAGAGAGGTGTTCTTGGAAGGTCTGATAGTGGCAGCAAGAACACAGCACCCCTTGACCATCCTCAACCAGTCCTCTTAGATAATTGAGAACTAATCAGATTCTCCCTGCTGTGCCTTTTATAAATCCTACAGGATGGGTCACAGAACCTTAGCAATGTGCCCAGTCATAAACTGATATCTCGTGTTCTGGTTCTCAGAGAGCCAGTTTCCCACCTGGATCGTGGTAAATAAACTCTGTTAGGTTTAAAATGATGTTTTCCATTCTCTAATAATTTGTAATTTAATTTTTTTTTTCAGTGAGAGAAAGGAACTAATCCCTGGTAATTCTAATTAACACAACTCTGATTTTGCATAATCATTCAATTCAGGGATTTCTTCCCAGCCCTGCCTCGCTGCTCTCGCTTTTGTTTACAGTCAGGGGAATAAGTCAGACACAATACCCAAAGACAAGGTACCAGTACCATGCAGAGAGTTGTTTCTGGGGTCTTCCATCAGCAGAGTGTGGCTGCTGTTGACTGGAGTCACTGGGAGGGGGCTGGCAGTGTGCAGAGCTTCCCAGGAGGGATGGGAAGGGAGCTCACACAGAACAATGGCAGCAGGTTTTTTTTCCAGCACAGGCTGACAAAATGGGCAAGTCTGCCACATTGGGATAAGAGTGTTGCAAATTTTTGCCCTCAGCCTCGAGGAAGAGAGATTTCCTGGAGGAGACCCACAACAATTGTGGCTTTGCAAATGGCACAAATAAATGATAGGAATGCTGATGCCTTCCAGCCCACCTCAAAATCTGGTTATCCATCCTGAGATAGTAATCATATCACAAAATTATAAATGCCCTGATCTGATGTTTGAGCACTGGGGAGATTCACAGCAGCAGAACCTGCCTAAAGGTCCCAGTGATTAATAACTGTGAAGGCTGTATTAGGGCTATTTTATTTTAAACACACTTTTTTTTCTTTAATGTTTATGGAAAGACAATATTTTTCAGTTTGTTTGAATATGCTGTCAGACTGCCCCAGCACATTGACAAGAGTCCTGGGTTATGTGGATGTGAGAAAGGATAAGGATATAAGGAAGTACACCCCCAGGAACAAGCCAAATATGTAAAATTCATGTCCCAAATGTGGCTGAATCATGAATGTTTTCATCAAGATTTCATATAACGAGTCTCTAACATCATACAATCATAGTATATATATATATGAACAGTATTTAAATAAATAAATTCTGCTGAGGCGTGAAGTGAAAGGGATGGAAACAATTTCAATCATTCCTGGTAGGACATCTGAGTCTCTAAAATACATGATTCACTAACTTTCATGGGAGCTCCTCCTGATATCTCGTCTTTGTGTCCTTACAGGGAGGTGTTGTAGTGTTTTTTTTTATTTCAGAAAGAACTATCTGAGAAGGAACATGATAACACTATAGAGAAGGCTTTACCATTTCAAAAGAAAATCTATACCTGCAAAACAGCATTGCTACATTTGTTTTTAGAATTAGTTCTCACAACTATTTTTTCCATTAAAAATGTTTTTCCCAAATGGTTTACAACGCACATAGTAAAAGGTAGTAAATATAATGATAAAATAATATAATGATGCTTAGAATCAGTCATATATTACCTGAGAGCAAAGTTCTGGAGTACTGCAATTACAGCATCTTGCATTTACTGTAAAATTCAGAAATCAAGATATAGTTTTAGGGGAGAATCACTGCCAAATAATTGTGAACGTGGAGTGTTTCATATTCTTAACTGTGAATGATGCACTTATGGAGAAAACTCAGAGATGAACTTTAAAAATGCAGATTTTAAAGCAAAAGTGGAAAAAAAAAGAAGCTTTTTTTGTAAACTTAAAAGCTTGAGTCAGGCACTGTAGACAGCTGTTACTTCTTCCCAAAAAGCATAAATATATCCTTTTTGCACTCTTCTCTATATCAAATTGTCATTTTATTTGAAGGAAAGAAGTTCACAAAGAAGCCACTTGCAGATCTAGCTGCAAGACTGGTACTATATTCATATTTTGATAATTTGATCTTTTACTTTATGTCAGAGCAGTCTAAAAGCTATTTTAAAATACACTAATAGATAATGAATCCATTGTGCTGTCCATCCTTAAAATCAGCTAAAAACCAGAGCTCTTGGGTTCTGAAGGCCTTAGCCTCTAAAAGATGAGTGCAGAAGAATTTATTTACCTGCTTTTAGCTATCTACAGTGTAGTTGTGTTATCTATCATAAGTTCACAGCTTATGGACAGAACTGGTGCTTGAATTGTCTGAACACTCTTGTTACCTTGAGACAAATTTTTGTTTTAGCATATCTGTTCTCCATTGACTGGAGGCATGGCCAGCTCAAACAGGAACAGGAATTGCAGAGCAGGACAATCAGTCCAACTTCGAGCTTTAGAATTTCAGCCTTCTAAGATAATGGCACCCACAGAAAGCATCAAGATGCTGCAACATTCTGTGAAACTATGGAAGTAAGAGGTTCTGGGGAAAGGGATTCCCCTTTTGCCAGCCTTCCAGTTCCCACACAGACTGATCTCATGGGAGTTTTTGGATTTTTTTTTCATGGTGAACATCATCTGTGGTGGAAGCCATAGTCCAAAATACTTTTGGAGTGTCCTTGTAGAACCTTCTTCATCTACTCATCTTCTGGGAAGCCAGGACCCTTCCACTGCTCTCCTGCATGAGAATGTGACTCACAAAACATCCACAGATCCAGCTGATATTGCTGTGTGGGTATGTGGGATTACTTACAGTGAATGCAGATGTGCCCTCTATGAAGTGGTAAATATGTCCAAAAAATGAACTCAGATAGTCTGGGCTGGAACATCCTCAATAAAAGAATAAAGAAAACCTGTGTGTCTGCACATTTGTATTTGTTTATACACAAGAATGTGTATATTTTTATACACATTCTGTATGAGGAACAAACCTAAATAAAAACTATATTTGTAACAACTTTTCTCCATCATCAACAAGATAACATTCTGTAATTCTAAATCTGAAGGTCATCTGAATTCATTAGAGAGAACAGCAAGGCTGGGAGCGAGTGAACCAATCATTTTATATCAATATTTCTTATGGCAGTGATGGTGGAAGTGGCTTTTGTGGAAGAAGGATCACAAGGATGTAATGAAGACTGATATTTAAGTGATCCATTAAAAAAAAAATAGAAAAAGTTGCACTGCACAATATTTCTATGATATTTGGTGAACAAATCTAAAGAAGATAGAGTCTGAAATAGAAAGAAGACTGATCTGATATGAGTTGAGAGAATTAACAACAAGAAGTTCATCAGAGGAACTAAGGAAACAAATTGAAGTTATAATCAAAGAAAGTGCAGATAAACTGGGGAAATAAAAGATAAGTAAATGTTTAAGGTTATGTCTGCTCTGACCAGCAAAAAATCCTCCCAAATAAGCAGAAAACTCTGCTTAAAAGGTAAGAGAGGAACTGAAGAGCAAAGCAGGCTAGAACAGGAGGTGAGTCTGACACTCAAATATTAGTGAACTGTGCATTGTGTCCAGGGAGAATTGGTGAAGGTGGCAAATAAAGTTCAGGAGCAGGTGACACATCATATTTGCTCCAGACAGAGCTCTGTTGGCAGGGGATCTCTAGCTCATACACTTGGATTGGCAGTACCAGATAGCAAAAGCAAATTTTATCAATGAGAAAATGATGCCATTTTTTTGTGGTTTTTTTTTTTTTTCTTTATTTCAACCAAAGATCTATATCTCCCTTGGTTGAGAGTAATCAAAGAAGACTCGGTTTTCAAAAGATATATGCCAATATGTTACAAAAAACTTAAAAAATAGTAATGCAGCACTTTAAATTATGAGTTTTGTCTAACCTCTATTGAGTAAAACCATGATGGTTCATAGTGGATGGGAAGCTTGTTGAACAGTAAGGATTCAATTAGCATTCAAGAAGAACATTTCCTTCTAGCTGTTTAGAGAGACAGGGGTTTGTATATTTATAAATATGTATATGCATAAAATACTTATATGCATCTAAAGCTGGTTTCTTCATGTCCAAATTTCAGCCTTCTGTTGCTTTTGCTTCCTCTAATTTATTATTGTCCTGCAGTAGCAGAACAGTCCTGAAGTTGTCTGTATAAATGATTATTGTTACACAATTCCTACTCAGGGCCAATCCAGAGCCACTCGAGCTAATGAGCAGATTCTTGTTAAATTCCAGGGGTTTTGGAGCAAACTCTCAAGAGATGCCTGTTATTCAACAAATACACTGCATTTCTGCCGTTGTATAATCTTAGATAATAATAAAAATAATAAAAAAAAGTGTTCAGAGAGTTGGAAGCAGAAGGCACAAACACACCATATATTAATTTATGTATAAGCACATTCACAAAAACCATTTATCTCTGAAGCAGTAAATTTGCTCTAAAGCCTTTCATGTATCAATACATATGCCTTTTAAGAACCTACAACTCTCCACTGTTTTTTGTTAGCATTATATCTTTGGATACTAAATAATTAATCACTTCATCTTACTTTTCAGTAGAGGGCACTCAGAACAAATCGTAGATCAAAATAACGTATAAAAAACACTCACCAAAATGCAAAGTATTCATTAAAAACTCTCCCCTCTCTTAAACAAGGCTTCTATATATTTACATCTGTTTCATATGATAAGCAACTCCATGAAAAGATAAAACTTTTCAAAACTTGAGCAGTCCCTTGTGCACATTCTTATGTGTTTCACAGCGTGATGTAAGCAAGCTATTAAACTTTGAGAAAAAGCAGTTTGTTTCATTTAATGGATTAACTAGCTAGGGCCTAATAAAAAATTTAACAACTTTGTAATGAACTAGGCCTGTCCTCTTTTTCCAGATATAATGAATAGCGTGTACAGGTCTTGGCAATAGACATCATTCCATTTTTTGGTACACATAATTTAAAATATGCAATATTGAAAACATGCAGGTTGTTCTGTTTCCAGGAGAAACTGATCTGCATGTGAGAAGAAAAGGGTCCTGATTCCTCACTAACTTTATTTAACTTTTTTACCAGTATAATCCTAATGAATGCAGCTACCACACCATTATAAAAAAGCAGTGCTGTGTAAATCTGGGCAAAACAATCTGATTGTATTGACTTTCATAAATAAAAATACAGATTCAATTAAACTTTATTTTAAATAAAATTCAAGAAAAAAATCAACCTGTGTCATTTAGAAGACTTTTACAAGACAATGTAATAAGTAACAAATAAATGTAACAAATTGAAGGCATGAAAAGTTTTAATTTTTTTTTGTTATATAAGAGCTTTATTTTGCTCAACAAATAGAAAGAAAAGCTATGTTTCTTGGGTTTTGGGCTGAGTTTGGTTTTTTTTCCATGCAAGTATCTAAACTTAGATTATGTATCTGTAGTTTATCAATTGAGTGCTTTTTGAGTCAATACTTAGTAGCATGAACCCACAGCTTCTGCACACACAAAGTGTTCCATGAACACTGAGTTTTTGTTCATGAAGGGCTTCTATCATTACATGGAAATGTGTGTCTACCATCTCAATGTCTGGACTAAACCCAGAAAATGGAGGCGTGTTCATCTCTATCTTCACTGAAAGAATCATCAATCACAGACTCTCACTTATTTCATCCAAAGATAATTTTATATATTTTAATACATTTTTAGATTTTTATTATTTTTTTTTAATCCTTGTGAAATGCTAAAACTGCTGTTTATCTACAGGTTATGTACCCCAGGGCAGCAAATTTTGTTATAACTTTCCCAATAGGTGATTCAAATTTGATCTGCTGGGGAAGCAGGAAATTCCATCTGCACATTAATTCTTCTCTGGCATAGTGAAGAATTTCACTTCATTGAAAACTGGCCATGCTGAGGTTAATCTCCAGCACACTGTTTTTGAGACCAAGGGATGAGGAGCACTGATATTTATGGTGTCATTAATATGGCACTCCCCCTGCTATGCTAGTGATAAATTTCTATTAAACTAGCACTGGTAATCATCCAGAACCAGGCACCAGCTCTCTGGGACTAACCACTGGGTATAAGCAGCAAAATTGCAAACTCATTTTATTTCTGGGTTAAATTGTCACCAGCATGTGAGGCTGCTTCTGTAAAGGTGAAAAACTAGAAAACTAATTTACCATGCTGTTAGTTCTAAGGGTTTGGCCAGTCCTGCATTGCTATGTGACATAATTCAAGGCTTTTATTGTTTCAAATATATAACCCTGGTGATTTAGATATTGACTTTAAAGATTATTTTAGAAGAAAGTTTATTATATTATCTCTCCTCCATGTCAGAAAAGTACATACTGTGAAATTAAAGTAACACATCTTTTCTCATAAAGGGAAGGAAGTCTGTGCTCTGGATTGATTGGGGGAAAAAAAATCTTTATCACAAAGTAATTTAAATGTGTTTCATAAAATTATGTGTTATGGTTGAAGATTGTGACCTGATAAGAAATACACATGGTTATGCTCTTTGAAACATCCATGTGTGTGTAGTATTTTATGTTTATGTGCAAGCATTTTAGGCTCCTACAATAATACATAGGACTGCTTCAGAAATATAAATGCTGAATAGAAACACTGAGAGATTTTTTCCCTATTGCATGGAAGTACCTTGCAGTATAAATTCTGCAACAGGCACTGGACACACAGGACACACCTGCAGCCCTGGCTGTGTTTCAGACCTGTGCAATTCCAGCTGTTCTCCTGTTCCCTGCTCTGCTTTGCATCCTGGGGTGCTCCCAGGGTTAGGAATTGCATTCCTTTCTAAAGGAAAGGAATTGAAGAAGAGATCCAGGAGTGTGCCTTACATCCTATATCCACTCTTGATTATTCATCATTCATTCATTCATTCATTCATTAGGGGACCACCTTAAACTTCATTAAAAATGTGACAGGGGCATTGTGCTCTCAACACCAATGGTTTCATCCTGCACAACTCTTCTTTTGTCCTCTACTTGTAACACAACCAAAACAACCCAAAAGCTACATACTTTAGATATCTTAACAATTTTCATTAGTATTCCTTGATCCATAAACCATGCAGAACTAGTTTATCATAAACATTCAAAAGCTGAAATCTGCACTTTTTTGGTTGATTTAAAATGTATATTCAGATCAGATGGGAAGCTTTGTATCCTGATAAACTGAGGATGGGAACGGAATATTTGTGTTTATAAATTCAGTTTGTTTTCCACAAGTATTCTCTAATGGTCACTTAAAGTTCAATGTTTTATGCATTTCTGCCAAAAGGATGTTTGCTGTAAAAGTCAAACAAAAAACGATTCACGATTAAAAGCATTGTGAAAGCAAATTAATCTTAGATAGAGTTTTACACCCTTTACCCAGGACTAATTTGGTCTGCATCTCTTACAACAGCAGACAACAGATTTTGATTGTTTTAATACACATTTATAATGTTAAAATATTAATAACTACAAGGAACTTAATTATTTTCACTTGAAAAATAAAATGTTAATGGCAGCTGGAGAATTCGTTGTTTTGCACAATAGCATCTACTGTAGCCTCACAATAAAATCACAAAAGAGAAGACTTTTATCTATTTTTTACTAACACAACACATTTTACATTACTGAAAACATGATTTTTCAAAGTGTCTGTTCCTACTTAAACATATATATCATTACCCTCATCCAAACACCACTTTAAATGCTCTTATGTGGATTTTTATACCAAGATGCTGCACTAGCTTAGATAAATGAATAAAAGTGGGAATGCATAAGAAACTGGGACTGCCAGCTACATTAAAAGAAGCTTCTGAATGGGCACAAGCTTTGACAGATGCCCCAAGAGCTTGGGCTTTTAAGGCTTCTCAAAGAATTACAGAACTTGCAAAGATTTTAATCTTAATACTTATCAAATAGTATGTTGGTAAAAGAGGAAAAATTTTACTCTGCAAATTTTTCTGCATGAGCTCTGGTGCTGCGTCTCTGGGTAGGTACAGGAGTTATCAGCACAAAGCCACCTGCAGAACTGTGGTCTTCACACTGCTTTATCCAATCTGCATTCAGGAGATTTAGAGATTTAATGGCTCTGTTTTTATTGGAAGCATAAAGAAGAACAATCACCAAGCTATGGCAAATTAGCCATGTGTTGTTTGGCAGCTTTTATTTCCTTGTGTTAAGATGGAACTTTTGTAACATCAACTTTATGCTCACATTTACATCAAGAAAATACATGCTTTAAGTTCTTGAGTAATAAATGAGCATGTTCATTACTCATATACATTTTTCTTTTAATCTCATCTTTTATAATTCTATTTAGAGCTTGCCTGGAAATATTTCAGCAGAAAAAAAGCCCCAAACCCCACATTGTTCTGTACATATTCATATGAGCCTAATGATGCCAGCACAGGTGTGATAAGGACAACAAAAGAGTGCAGTGACAGTGCTGTCAAACTGTTCAATGCCACATCCAGCTCCTTATCTGCTTTGGGATGGTGGCCAGTATTTGGTGCTTTTGGAAAGAGGGCAAGAAACGCAGAGAGGTCTTAGCACTTTCTTTGGAAAAAGAGTGCAAGATCCTTCTCCATCCCCCAACTTCTAACAACTTTCCTGATTCACAGCCAATTAATTGTGTTAATAGCTGCCAAAAGACCTCTCTGTCCTGAAAATTTCTTTCCCGGTTTGGAGTCAGGGCTCTTTGGATCAGTAGGTCCATACCTCTAATTGAAAAAAAAAAAAAAAATTGTTCTCCAAAAGCTCATATTTTAGGCTCAGAATCAGAATCTATAATATACATGTGTTTTTGCATATTTCCTAAATAGAACTTAAACTCACAGCACCAAAGCAGTGTGATGCAGCCTTTTTCTGGTGCAGAGCAAGGTCACTCTGCTCTTGTGTGCTCACAGCCTGGCCCCTTTGTTTCTGGTGGCACAAACCCACCCTCAGTGCTGATGTTAGCAATGATTGGAAGAATGTGAATCACAGCCAGCCCCCTGCCATTTTAACTGGAGGGCTAGAGAGCAGTGACTTTAGGAGAAGAGACTGAATGAAATATTTAGGCATTGTCATTCCCCAAACTAGTGCAGCAACTTCTTTCAAAGCTCACCCATCTTTCTCTTGCTAGGAATTGCAGCTACTGGCTCTGGATTGATAAAACAACAAGATTATTATGCACACAGAATGAGATTTTCCTTTTACAGGAATACCAATGTTTTTCACTTGAGTTCCAGATTTCATTATTCTGTTTGATACTGGTACAAAGTACTCTGCTTAAAAGAATGAGAAATGAAATGTGCCCTTCTAGGTGAGGTACTTGCTATTCCTAATGATCAGGTGGATGCCAGTCTGATCAGGCTGCAGAAGAGAAAGAAGAATGGTGTGCACCTGCATGGGTAAAACCATGCTGTGGATGCAAGAGCACATTCTGAGCCAGGCAGTGCTTGTAGGAACTTAATTTTCCCCAAAGACAGGACAATAAAGTTTTCAAGACTTCTGCTCTTGAAACTTGTTTTTGCTTTATCTAGAGACTTCCAGCCCCATTAATATTGCATTCCTCCAATACCTTCAGAAGTGTGGATGTATAAAGGAGTTTCTAGTTCAGAAATGTGAAGAAAGTAAAACTCTCCTAGAAATGCAGTACTTAAAAGTTTAAATTTCTTTTAGTTCCTGCTCTTTCACAGAAGATTTCCATCCAAAAAAAGGAAAAATAAGATTTTTCCTTGCAATCATTGCAGAGGAATCATTTGTATGACTTAAATTGGAGTTATTGCAGTTGATTCCCTTTTTTTGTTAAAGTGGAACTCAGGGGCATAAGTGAGAATTGTTGATCCTTCATTGCAGGCCAAGTCCCAAAATAATGACAGTATTGATGTACTGAGCATTGCAAGGATCAGGACTCTTTGTAGATCTGTCTCCATTTGCAATGTGTTATTGACAACTAGAGGACAAGGAGTAAAAGCAAGTGAGCAGCTTTTGAGAGCTTCTTAACATCCAGTTAAACCAATTTCTTCACTCTGGTGTGGCAAATTATTTCCTTGCCTATTTTTAATCCTATGAAGAAATCATGTAAGGGCTTTTGCAGCCAGAATAAACTCCAGAGACTGACAACATGGTGGTTTTATGAGCTCTCTGGCTACTTACGTTAAGAGTTTAGCTAAACAATTGAACCACCAGTCATTGGTGGCTAGAAGGGAGAACATTGTTACAATACTGCAGTTAGGGAAAAGAGAGGAACCTACTGAAGTGAATCAGTTATAAATATGTAATATCAGTCAAGTAAGGTAGTAAAAAACTAAGCCTGTCATCATGTTTTTGAAAGGCAGTTGAGTGCACTAATTCCAGGAACAGAGAACAACTGGTTTTGAGACAAGCTCTGAGGAGCCCAGCAGGGACCTTGGTGCTCTGTAACTTCTGATTTGGGACTAGGATTGCCTATCCCAGGGCAGTGATATAAATCCTTGTAAAATTTTATACAGATGTACAAATTTTGCCCCAAACGTAGGTCCATCCACATGCAGTGTCTGCTAAATTACACTACAAAATCCACCTATCTGTGAATCCATTAAACAGCATCAGCTTTCCACTGCTGATCTTCCACACCAGTGTTTTGCTCCAGACTGAAGGAATGATTGCTCCATTCTGCAGGATTTCTACAAAGGCTGCTTACTCACATGAAGCACCACATTCTGTATCTCAAGCACAGATTTGGCCATGAGGAAATAGATGTGGCCATCTTAAGAGCAGAGACTCGTTCTAGTGCAAAAGGGGTTGCCAAAATCTGCCAACAATTGCAGCAAGAAACTACAGGACATACACTGAATAAATGGGAGCAAATGCAGGGTAAACCTGGATATTTCTCTCCTGTGTCCTGAGAAGAGAAGGGCAGTGAAAGAGCAGCTCTGGTGGGCAGCTGGTCCCCAGTCAGGGTCACCCCATCACACCATGCTAGGTATCAGTTTGCTTGTGACCAGCAGTGGGAAAAAGAACTATTACAGATAGGACACGGTGGAACATTGAGAGCTTCAACAGGAAGCATTTGGAAACAAAAGTAGAATTGGCAGAAATGGATTTAATTGTATAATTTCTGTATGAAGACTCAGTATAACTGCATTCTTCTTCAGACATTTTGGCAACTACAGGATGCAATTGCATATCTGGGTTAAATCATTTTAACTGGAAATAGCAAGTAATTATGCTCAGTCTATGTATGATGACAGGAAAAAATGAGTTGGGAACTTTTCTGCATTTAAGGCTTTCTACAAGTGATGAGTGGTCAGTGCAGATTTGCCCAAAATCCCAGGTGCAGGTATTAGATAATCTATTATATGAAATAATTTGATTTGAAGTTGCTGTGATACTACTGATGAAAAGATTATGCAAAAAAGGTAATTCATGTCTGTCACAATCAACTGAAACAAAAAATATTCACTCTGTTGCTATAGATTCTGTAAAATGATTAACCAAGTGACAACTTTAAAAAATGTTCCTATTAGATTTGTAATGAAAGAACTGCAGTGTAATCTTTATTTTGCTGTATAGGAAAGAATAGAATATAATGTATTATCAGAGATGGGAAAAGACAGACCTAAGACCTTGTGTAGGACATTAAACACAAGAATTAAATGAATTTTAGAATGTGTTAGAGCCTTCCTAACAGTCCAGAACAGACCTAACATGTCAGACTGACTTTTGATAAAGACGTGATTCTTCTATTATTTAATTTCTTCACGGCTGGACAATTTTAATTATTAAAATATAAATAGATTTTATAAACAAGCAAATCATTTTCCTTGAATTAAAAAGAGTACTTTCTAAACATTTCAGAAAAAATAGTGAAGAAGCAAAGTCTGAACACAAAAACCACAGAGAGCATTGTTAGTTGGTCAGGGACCTGATCTTTGACTTCGCTGAGAATGATTGTGGTGAAAGAAAGCACCTGGAATGTCAGGATAACTAATCATCTGGAGATTTCCCAGAAGATACCTAAATGCTGGAGATTTAAAAGTTCATTGCAGCAAGGTGATCTTTGAGGCAGAAATATTGCTCACCCTGAGACAGTCTGCAGGAGCCAAAGGAGAGTCCTTACCTTCTGCACTGTCTGCAAGCAAGAGCAGTCAAATATTTCTGACAGCCAGGAAGGCACATTAACCACATTAACCTCTGAAATGCAGCCCAGCAGGAAGGGCACTTCTTCAGGGTCTTGACTGGCTTTGAGAGCCTCCTAAAGGGATCCAAAGAAATTCTCTGGCAGGTTTGTGACTTCGTTACTGTCTTTCCAGTCAATGCTGAGTGGCACAGAAGGTCAGGATCATCATCTTGGAAAGCTGGTTACCAATCTAACCAGCACAGGAGTTTGCAGACTTTGTTTTATGTGTCTGCACATTAAACTCCTCCCCTGACAGTTCCAGTTTGAAGAAAGGAAGGCATCTTTAGGCTACCATTTACTCTTGTGTGATTTCTCTTCGTGAGAACCACAGGCAGCTGTGTTGTGTTGGATCTACTAAGGGCCACACTTATCAGAGGAGTTCACATCCACCTGCTGCTCCTTTTTAAGTGCAGTGGTGTATAGATGATGTCCCAAAATTCAGATAATACACAATGGGTTAAATGTGGATGCAAGTGTAGGCTGCAAAAGGTTACTAAAACAGAGGTAAATTTTCAATTTAGAAATGATTTTCAAAATTATATTTGAGATAATTTTTGTGTTTCCTGACCTTCATAGTCTCTACCTGCTTCTTTAGATCTGCTCAGTACCATTCCTTATTTTTCTTGGGCTGAGATTTGTTTTCTTTTTAGCTCCTTTTGTTCACAGAGAACTTTAATTTCATGTTTTTTCTTACT
Source organism: Thryothorus ludovicianus (assembly GCA_013397245.1). Lineage (NCBI taxonomy): Eukaryota > Metazoa > Chordata > Aves > Passeriformes > Certhiidae > Thryothorus > Thryothorus ludovicianus. The sequence continues at coordinate 1,017,235 of VZTB01015000.1, read as the reverse complement.
TGAAGTGATCATGTTGTCAGTGTGTATTGGTCTTTTTTTATATGCTGGGACGTTCAGCACTTTAAAAATATTTTTTGATAAAGGTTGTTTTCATTTTGTTTTGTTTCTGGATCAGTTACCCACTCATTTGTCTTTTCTTCAAGAAGGTCCACAGGTCTTTGTAGTTTGCTGTGTGTTCATGAGGATGTAGCACTGAATTTTCTGTTTGGTTACCTTTGCTATACTTGATCAGAATTTTATTTTGTACCTTTATAAATTTGAAATTATTCCTTTGATTCAATATTTTGGTTTAGGACATTTTTAGTGAGATAAGAATTTGAGCAACTACATCTTCCATGATTAGGATTTAGAGCCATTTGAACAAAGGAGAGAACTAAAGAAGCAATCACATCATTAATTATAAATAGCCTTGATCACAATGAGGACTATTCCATTAAGGAACTCCATAAAAATGAGAATCATAGAGCAGCCAAGGAAATAATAAAAAATTGGAGCATGTCCTGATTAGGTATGAACAGTGGTCCTTACACCTCTTTCCACTATGAGTGGTTATTAATAATTAAGTGTGAAGTTTTTTGGATCTCCTGATTCCCTGTTGAATAGTTAAGGCCATGAAGGGGTTAAGGCTCAGTCAGTTTGATTCAATGCACATCTTTCCATTAAGATCATGTAAGAGTGAAGGTTTAACTCTTGTCTCCTGGGAAGTCACTGCTTTCTCCCCTTCTGTTATGAGTATGGAAGTGTTCATACACACCTGCTCCACCACTCTGGGTAGCCCAGCTTCACAGACAGCAACTGCTCCAGCTGAAGGGCTGCCAGCATCTTCCTTTTCATTCCTGACTGCTCCATTACAGGCTCAGTGTTGGAGTCTGGTCCAATATCCCCAGGAGGCTGTTCCTGAGCTGGCTGGCCCTCGCTGTTTGTCTGTCTAGTGTTTTCACCCCAGTGGCACCACAGGCTACCAGGATGTCACATCTGAGGGCTTGGGGACAAGTCCAGGCATGCAGGAGCTCAGGTTTGCCTTCCACTGGGAGGTTCCAAGGCGAGGGTAAAGGAAAGGAGCCGATTCTGATGGAGGGTTTTGATTCCGAGTTTTATTCCTGGCCCAANGAATTCTGCCAACCACTCGATGCCCTTCTGGAATGGCAGGGTTGACAGGCAGCACTCATCAGGGATCAGGGTGTGGAAAGGAGGAATGAGTGACAAACCTGGCAGGGAATCATCTGAGAGGGGCCTGGGATATCTGGGACACACCGGAACAGCTCGGAAACATCACACTGAATCAAAGCACAGCTTTCAGGAATTCAGTGATAGATTTTTTTGCCATAACCAAAGAGTGGGACCATTCTGGGGGGTGAATGCTCTGAAAATTGTTGAGTTGGACCTTTGATTTGTGTTCTGTGTTCAGATTTGGTTAACTGCTTCTGTACTGTTTTGCTAGCCCAGTGGAAAACAGTTTTAAATCTCGTCAATAATAGAATCTAAGTCTGGATTTTGGCTAGCTTCCTCTAGGTACTCTGCTACAAACCAAGTCTTTGCAATCCTATGGTGAGCATTTGGGTATTTAAGGTTATGGATCACCAGGTTCAGCAAATAGCATGCAATCTGAGAAATCAGTGGCACTTCAGAGGTAAAGACACGAAAACTTCACTCCTCCAATCCTGCCTTTTATCCACTGAATGTCATTTTAGAGACATAAGTGCTTCTCAGAATTTAAGCAGACAGAAGTTTAAATAAGGTGAACTTGTTCAGTTTTCCCCTAAAATCCCAGCAACGCTTTATACTGCTAGAAGCACAAAAAAGGGCCTTATTATTCCCTTGACAGGTAATTTTCATGCAGAGAAATAGAAATTATGAGTTTGAACTAATGATGGTTTATCATTGGAGAATTTTCCTCCTATAAAATAGGCGAAGAATTCAGCATTCTCCATACACAAATTTTCATGACCTGGAGAAGTTAAGGTCATGAACAGAGAATGATGTCCCATTCAAACTGCAACCCACCCCCACTTCTTTATTGATTTGATGTCTTTTGTTGTAGTTTCAGCAATAATATTCCTAAAGGCCACTACAAAGATGGAGAGGGAAAAATGGGATTGATGCTTCACTCTACTGCACAGAAAAGGTGAGGGAATCTCTAAGGCCCTTAACTCCCTAAAATGCTTAGGAAATTCTTTCAGTTTGTCAGGCAAGGGGAGCTGCAGCTCCTTCCTGAGGGTGTGGCTGCCTCAGGAGTTCACACCAGGCTAAGCTGACTGTTCTTTCCTTAGCTTTGTCAGTGGGCTGGGACGTGGCATCAACCCACATCTCCTCATGGTGACCCTGTGTGCTTTTATTGCCTTAAATAAAAATATTTAGATACTTATATCATAGTTGATATGCAGAGACTGTTCTTTAACAAAAGGACATTTAAGATCAGTGTGTGGGCTGTGGATACATCAGAGATAAAATTTGTATTTTCACATTTACACTAATTTTTCACGAGCTTCTTCTTCAGTTGTAAATGTCAGACTGTCAGACTGTCATGTAGGAATGCTACTGTAAGTATGTATGTCAGGATTTTATAAAATATAAAGAAAATATTAATTTTGTAATGCTGTTGATTAGACTGTGTTTTTCAATTCATTGTGTTTCAAGTAGAAGCAATGTATTACACTCAGCCTCATTGCAAAATTAGCCAATATTTAAATTCCTTAAAATGTGTACTTCTGCAAAATTACTCAGAGTGAGTATGCAATTTCTCAACAGGCATGCTAAATAAATTAAGCACTCAAGGAATATTTTAAAATTCTTAAGACCTTTCCTGAAAATATTGTTGAGGAAAACATGTTTTGCAAAATTCTCTCATTTTATAGCTACATATTAGACGTTCCTGGAAATAAAATTCCAGTTGCATAACTGTGGAAAGACAAGGATTAAAAAGACTTTACAGACAGATATATCAGCAACTGAAGCAAAGGCACCCTTTAGAACTGTTGAAGATCTGGCCTTGGCTTTGACTGCATTCACTATAATTCTGAATTAACCGATCCAGAAAACTGAATCTGAGAGCAAAGAACATAAACTGCTGCTCCCAATCCCACAGATTATCTAAAGGCAGATATTACCCTCCCTAACATCTGTGAGAAACTGGAATGTTGTGTTTACTGCTTGCTGTGAATATGTAGGGAAAGCAGCAGCCCTTGATTTCTAAAATAGTTTAAATCCTTCTGCGCTTTCAAAAACTAAACCAAATTCACTTGAAAAAAGAAATGCTCCTTTAAATTGCCATAATTTTAGTTAGATTCTCTGTCTTTCCATGAGTGTGCACTTGCACAGGTTCCAGAGCATTACCAGCAGGCTGGTCTGCAAAATATCAGAAACTGAGTCCCTCTAAGCAGTCATTTTTCCTACTGTCTTGCCATCAGTTTTCTGCAGGCAATGCAGGCTCATTAAACCACTGAGAATGAAACAAGTAAATAAATAAGTAAAAGTGTAATACAGCAACATTGCTTTGACAGCAACCCTACAGTGCCAAACCCCAAATGGAATCAATCATTAATTACAAGTTTTGCTGGACTTAGTGGAATCTGGAAACAATCTAAAGTGCACAGGGCATGGTAAGTAGTGATGAATGTCAGGATAATGGGAAAAATTTAGCTTTCAGACATAGCTACTGCACATTAACTCTGATTTGTCTTTAGATCAAACAAAGAGGACAATTTCAGGGGCTACAGGACATGCCTAACTCACATAAATCAATATCCTGCCTATTGAGCTATTGGAGCATTGCTGATATAGATAAAGGGCAGATCTACTCCTGTGTTATCTGTTCATCCTTAAGAGCAAAGTTTTGCCAAGAAAGAGCTGGAGCTAGAACTTTCTAAAACACACAAAGTGCACATAAATTGGTTGAGCAGGACATGAGGCTAGAAACATTCAAAGTGTTCACAGACCAGAAAACTGTTCTGAAGGAAAATCTTGCAAGCTGTATTGATGTACATTTCCTTTCTGGGTAGAGATTAATATTTCTGTATTTATCTCATAAAGCCATAAATGATTTTTATTTCCAGCAGTATTAAAAAAATTCAACTGTCACTTTTCTAGTACAAATCCATTTGAAATGATAATGGGAAGAATTGCTTGACTTATTGGTCTTTTGGATGAAAAGGTGAGGCAAGATAAGGATACATACAAATTACTAATTGGTGATATGCAGAAGGGTGTTGTAAATAGTATTTTTAAAGGCAGAACCTGAGCATCATAGATTCATTTTTAGACTGACATGTTCATCAAGATTTGTAATAGCTTCAAATATACTTCCTTTTAACCCATAATTGATTTTTCCTCCCTCAGAAATTGCTATGACACTCCTACTTAAATTAATTAGAGAACAGAATCAGTATTGTACAATCATAGAATTACAGAATGGTTTGGGCTGGAAGAGACCTTTAAAGGCCACCTAATCCAGCCCCTGCAATGAGCAGGGACATTTCAACTGCATTGGATTTCTCAGAGCCCTGTCCAACCTGACCCTGAATATTAAGGACTTATTTATCCAGATCCTCACCTTCTTAACATGTGCTGGTGGAGGAATGCTCACTCGCTTGTGGGATTTTACAATTCTAGGGGAAATAATGTCTTTACGACATTATATGTTCCCAGAACAGAAAAAATGAGATTGGGAAAGGAAGACCAGCAGTTTAAAATAGTTTACAATGAAGTCCTGGGTGTAATCACTTGGGGAAATATTAGTTTAAGCCAGAAGTGTTGAGGGGGTGTTTTATGCAAGAATCCTCATGTATTATTCTCCCATTTCTTAAAAGCTTGATTGAAAAAATTAAAAGCTCTGTTACCTCAGCCCTTGTGAATGACAGAGAGATGCTGTCAGGCATATCCTCATATAGAGTGGAGCAAGTAGAGATAAACCTCGACGAGATTTATCAACAGTTCTTTCAGGATTGTGGAGGTTAAAATTAATTTCCATCTGAGCTGGGTTACAGGTAATGAAGGAATTCTTGGTGGTCTGGAGGTCTGAAACACACAGATATCTATGAGTAGCTATGAATAGGTATGAATTCATTGAGTAATAGCAAATTTTGTGTATTGATTTCTGTTTATTTAGTCTAGACTGCTCCATGATTCTATATAGAAACCAATTTTACAATTGAATATGAAAATTGGGTTGTTAGCCATGTTCTATATCACTGTGGGATTAATTTTGATGATGCTTGTGAATGGACTTTTAAATTTTAGAAAAAAGACCCTTAAAGTCACTTTAAATGGATGCAATTGCCTAAAAGAAACTGATTCTCACTTTTTCCTTAATGGAGGACAATATTGCTTAAACCTTCCATAATTAATTAAAGGCTTGAGTACCTGTGCTATGTGTTTAAGAAAGAATAATGATGCCAATTTCTTTCTGTAGAGCTTCTTATAATTTTCTCTTTAGTAATTTATTATTTAGAAAGCCAAACAGCAGTTTTATGAATTTAGAATATTCTCACAGGGAACTGCTGCTCCTAACTTACTTTGTTTTTCTATAGGTAAAGGTGATTGTATTATTATTGATTTCATCTCCCCTTGTAAGGGAAAGAAAATGTGTTTTCTAAATTTATAGCTGCTTAAACTGAATATTTCAATCTTTGTGGTTTTCAGTTGCAATTACTGGGAGTTGTTGAGAAGGAAAATAATAAATATTTTAATATTATTTTTATTTTCCTTCTTGTCTAAGCTTAAGAACTAGAGAGTGGCTCTGGGTAATGGCAGCTAACGAGGTCCCTGTTAATGTCAGACTGCCTGTCAACCTCCTCTGGCCTGCCTGAGCCTGGTTTACAGATGCTGGTTGGGGGAACAGAGACCCAAAATCATGCATATATAAATTGCACAAATTTCCCAGCTAGTGTGTGGAAAGCTGCTGCATTATTTTTTTTTCTCTTTTCCTTGTAAAAATGGCACTGCTTGATATTTAAAATCTGCATTTTAGGACATTCAGACTAATGCTTAGGACTAATTACTTTATATTCCTCAAAACTTGGTATTTTCTTCAGTTTCAGTGAATGGGATATGAATGACATGTTGAACATGAGAAATAATGAGTTCTTTATGGTGTGTCCTTGTTGCTTTCTTATGGGCTTGTAGAAATGTTTCCCACCTGCTTTGAACTATGGCATTATGAGAACAAATTAATTTCTCCACAAAGGAAAGAAATTTTGCCATGTTACTGTGGAAAGTTTGTTTGAATACCTAGTGTTCAGGTGGAACACAAATTTCTGAGCAGTGCAAATAGGTCTAGACTGGTTTATATAGAAACAAAAAGGTATAAATGTGAAAAATGGAAACAGCAAAAGGGAAGGAAGACTGACAGGGATTTCTTACTTCAGGTTTTGGTAATAGAAACCAAAAGTTAAAGAGAGACTCAAAACATTTGCAAGCTACGGGGAAAAGGAAGTTTTAACAAGAGAGTGAACTTTTATGTTACCGTAATTGACCAAATTCTAGCATAAATTAGAAAGAATAATTTAGTCCATTCTGGTGAGGGATCTGCTGTTGAAAAGACAGACTATTGGGTTAGACAGACCTCAGAACTGCCCTGAGGACAAGTCTTGCATCCTTAAGAATGTTCTTCAAATAAACAGATTAGGATGGGGGGAAAAAATAAAAAAAAAAAAAGAAAAAAAAATGCAAAGAAATCAGATGTAGGAAAAGCTACCTCTCTTTGCACTGAATTCTTTTTATGTCAGTCTGAGACCAATAACTTTAACTTCATATACAAGTTGCAAAGCCCCAAAGGAATCTGAACCTGCTGGACAATTTGATCTTTGAAGCTGTTCACTAAAACAACAAGAAAAAAATTACAATTGCAGATAGAGACCATCAGGAAAACAGAACAATCTTCTGGCTTTAATAGCTTCCTTTCCAGAATTTCTTTATTGCTGTCACAGCTCTCCATGATATCTGAGTCCTGAGGCTCTTTTTGAGGAAGAAGTCTAACCCAATCTCTTATCTTAATAGTCTTTGGACAAAGACAAGCTTAAATTTCATATATATATATATATAAGCAACATTTATTTGTCTCGAGGACAAGAAGCATACCTGGGTAGCTGTGCCCGTGTTCTGATCACTGAAGATCTTCCTGAAAGGAAAGGCATCAGGAAGGGAAGGATTGGTTTGTGATTAAAGTCTCAGAGTAGGACAGTGGGTCTTGAATCTCTCCATGGTTGTGTAATACTTTTCTTCCTTGGGTTTAGGAAAACCATTATGGTTTCTGAGCAGTCTATACCTCAAAAGACATATGCATACACACACAAGAGGCTCAGGGGAGGGAATTATTTATTTCTATCTATTCTTTTTATCCATCTTTGATAATAGTTTGAGTTAATATCTGTCCCTTTCAAGTATCTACCCAGTACCTAGCAAAGCAGCCTCTGGGATTCCTCAGTTCTCCTGCTCATACATAGAAATATTGTAAATCTCAAGCATTAAAAAATAAAAATAGAATCAGATGGGGGAGAAAAAGGAGAGAATAGTGGTAAGAATTAATTTGCTTGTCAGCCTGACCTTAAACAGAAATAACGTAAATGGGAGGATGAAAGGAGCAAAAGGAAAACTTAAATTTTATTTTTCCATAAAAAAGTGTGAAAACATCAGTCAGTTTTCACAGCATTTCATGCAGCTCTCACCTGTCCAGGGCAAATCCTCTTTTGGGGGACCTTTGCTGCATCTTGCCATATGTTTTGCTGGGTGGAAAATTCCATCTATTGATGATGTAGTTTATTGTCTTTGCTCATTTATCCAACTAAAACAAAAACAAGGGTAAACAGATCCTTGGTCGATAGATTTTTATTTTTTTTTACTGTTTCTGTTGGAGAGAGTAAGTAATTATATGAGCCACCTGTGGGTTTCTGGGCAACTTGTTTTCATGTAGGACACAGCAAAAAGCCAGAAACTCTTCCATAGTAGTCAGCTGATGCAGGTACAGCCACAAAACACTCCTGGGGCTGGTGAGGTTCAATCTCAGCCTTGGCCTGTGCCAGCCCTGGGCCACTGCCTCAGTGGACAGCATGGACTCATCTGCTCTTGGTTTTCAGTAGCTCTGTTACTGTGAGTTTAACTCCGCTAAACCAAGAACCCTCTCCTTGAAACAAGGTCGGGTTAGTTTATAAATGTTGCAAGGCAAAATACTGAAAAATATATAAAGAGAAGTGAGCAGCATAGTAGTAAGATATATCCAAACTACTGATGAAAAATGTTTATATGTGCAGATGAAAAATATATGCATATTTAATATATACATGCATGCATTTAGATCTTGTATTCAAAAAGGTATGGAATTGGAGAGGTAATCACAATTTCAGCATTATTTGGAAGATGCCAACTTATGAAGAATTCAGATGGCTGGTTTTCTACACCTGGTGCTGTTTCCAGAAGGAATACATTAGTATTGTTAATCTATAAAACCCTTAGCTCTCTAAAAGCAGGCTTCATGCTGTGAAAAAAATCTGCAGTCTGCTGTTGGGACTGATAGAACCAGTTAGCTGATTCAGAAGGAAGGGGCAGAAAGTCTGTTATCATAACTTTCACAAATATCCAGGGCCTATTTTTGCTGGATTCTTTTGATGTGACTGGAGTATTTTGGCACAGGGAGGGAGTTAGCAAATAGGGGATTGGCAGGTGCTAAGGTCTGAGGGATTCTGGGCTCTTCTTGCATGGCTCCTTTCTCTGGAGGGAATACACTTTTTTCCCAAACACATTTTATCCAATTGTGCAATTATAAAACAGAGATAATGCTGGATTAAACTGGGTTAGCAACAAAAAATGTGAAACAACTTTAACACAGTTGAGCACACAAGTACTACACAAACTCCTGTCCCTCCAGTGTTCAGCAGCTGTTTATTTAAAATCATTTGGTGCTCAGGATTAAGTCTCCATTTAATGACAACAAAAGATAGAAGACAGGAGTACTGGCCACAGGGGATTTGATGACAACCTCACTTCAAGGTTTAGATCTTTTTCCTCACTTCAGAGTAGCTGACCAGCACTTCTTACTTTCCTTTCAGCTCTTTATAGAATACCTTGTCATGGATCATATAAAATCTATTTGATCAAATCCATACTAGCAGAGGAAAACAGTGATTCAATGATTATTAAAATGGCATGGAACACTATGCTATGGCTGCTACTGGATGTATCCTAGCCAAGAGTATACAAAAGTATAAATATCATGGTACATAAATATCTTTCTGGGGGAAAAATCACACTAGAAGTCTTTTTAATCTAGTAGACATATCATATTCATGAAAAAATGCAAATACTGTCTTTTAAAAATTATTATTAATAGAAGGGGCAATTAATCATCAGAGTAATTTCTCCAGGGGGTGTTTTAGCTTCTCTGTCACTTGGAGTTTTAGACTGAAGATTAAAATGTCATCCTGAAAGATTTGTTCTAATCAGCCAGAGGTTATTGGACTTGATACTGCAATTAATAGACAAACATTTCTGACTGTAATGAACAGGGAGTTTGTCTAGAAGACCCTATCTCTTCCTTCTGACATTGCCACATCTGGCTTTATGTTATAAGTCAGGGTGACCTTCTGAGGACTCAAGAGAGGCTTGAAAAGAGTAAAAGCTATGGATTAGAGTCCCTCTGAGATAAGGACTGGACAATGTGCTGGTCAATATGTTCTAGCTGACACTCTGAGTGATGGGATTGAACTAGACAATGTCTGGAGGTCTCTTTCCATCTCCGTTGGAAAGTTGTTCTTTAGCACAACAAATTTGCTTCCAAGCTCATGTAATCTTTACCCTTTGGGATCAGTGTACCTCTGCCCATCCTCAAAGCAAGGACTGGGGGTGCTGTAAAGGTACTCACAGATTCTTCACAGATGCCCCACTGCTTTCCAAACTGCATTTTGACAGCCATGGTAGAAACCTATGGTGCCATTAGACCAGCTGGTAAAATATCCCTCCAGTCTGTCTGGATGTTTCTGCCCCTCATGCATTGTTCAGTGTTTATTAGTTACTAAAGAATTGAAATTTGCTGGCTTGACAAGTGCACAGACATGGGATTAAACCTGCTGGTAACGTGGTAGAACAGCTGAGAAGATGAGAAGGAAATAATAGAGGTCCCATCCAGGCCTGAGAGTGATTTAATAAAGATAAACCTGTTCAGCAGACACTGTGGGGCAGTGGGAGCTGTGGAGGAGCTCTCACAAACACTCACTCTCTCAGGCTGCTGTGTCTGCCCTTGGGAGAGGAGGCTGCTGCAGTGCCCCGTGACTGTCACAGCTGCAGAGAGCCACAAGTGGTCTGGGTTGGGGTTCAAATGCTTTGGAAGGCCTCCTGAGGCCAAAATGTGGAGGACCTCATGCCCAAATGGTTACCCAAAGCAGCTGGCTGCCTGGCTGGGGTGGGACTCTCAGCAAGCAGCTGGAAGCAGGTTATTCTCCCATGGCAGCTATCTAGAGAGTTGCAATGGAATTTAATTTAATTCTGCAGTGGTTTACTGAAGGCAGTCTCCAATGATATATTGGTTTCAAAGCATTCCCTTTTCAGCTTCATCTCTCAGGCAGCAATTCTTCTAGATCTCCTAGGCCCCTTAAATAAAATATATCTTCTCTATAATTCTTCCCTGTCCCCTAAAACAGGCATATGCCTGATGCAATGCTTTTTATGCCACAAGTATTGTAACCAAGCAACCATCCCATGCAGCTTTGGCAGAACACAAACTTCTTCAGTCACTAACCCTTCAAACACCTGAACCAAGATGTGCCAGCAGAAAACATCCGAGAACTCAGTGAAACAATGCAGTAGCAAATTATTTTTCTGAATCAAAAAATGATTAAGGACAATTACAATACATTAGGTCTGTGGTTAAAATGAACATTTTATAAAATGTTGCCACAAATGAATATGCTTACTTGTATGTGAAGAATAATAATAGAATCTATTTGTGAGAGAAGGAAACCTCAGTAGTCACTAATCTATAAATTTTTATTATGGCAGGTTCAGTGCATTCTATATGAAATTGAAAAAAACATTCACAAATTCCAACTCAAACTAGAATAAAGGGAGAGATGAGACATTTGCCAATTGTAACCAAATGCTTCTCCATCAAGCACTACAGGTAGTAATTTGTGTCAGCACAAAGCGAGCTGTGGCGTTGCTGAAAGGTCTTCAATTTCACAGCCATTAGAATAAAATTTCTGTACTTTGCTCAGCTTCCAGATTTGTGGCTGTGAGGCTTTTTGGAGTCTGTGCAAGTGCGTAAGCAAAGGTGATGGATCAACAGGTTCAGGTTATCATGACTCAGTTGGCTGCAGCCACCTGACAGCTGCTGGGGACTGGTTGTGAGGTGCACTTATTTTTGCCCAGTGGTTTAAAGGAGCAGAAAACAAAGTAGATGGAGACACATGCCTCAATCCACGGGTATAGATACAGTCCCATTCCAACTGGAGGATGTGAGCATTGCCCAAAAGAGGCCAGTGGGGTAAGAAGTTCCAAAATGGGTTCCTACTACTTGAAAAGAGGAAATTTCCACATAATCAGCCTTCCCTGAAAAGAGGAAATTTCCACATAATCAACCTTCCTTTTGCTTCTCTGCTGGTCAAATAAGTTGACGTTCTACGGGAGCACAGCTTGGTTCCTCACAAGGAAAGGTCTCACAGTTCATCAGATCTCCTCTTAGTCCATAAATAGAAATAGAGGTTAGAGACCTTTGAAAATGAGAGCATAACTTTGTGCAGTGCTTGCATCTGGCCAGGAAGAGAACTGGTGGAAACCAAGGGGTAGATGCTGAAATTAATGGTGCACAAGGTCAGGTATTTGCTCAACACTGGTATGTGCTTTGAAAATGTAAATGTTATGAAGTTCATCTGTAAATTATAGCGTGCAGAATCTTGAATATACAGAGGCCAAGTTTGTCCTTTTCCATGCAAATAAATACCCAAGAGCTAAGAACAATAGTGCCTGAAGCCCCTTTGACAGCTGTTTGATTGAACAGGTTTGACAGATCCCGTCCCTCACAAACTACAGATGCAGCATTCAAAAGTGTTTGAAGACTTCATAGCACATTGAAAAAGCGACAAGAATCATGCTGGCCAAACGACTGACTCAAAGGCACAAATTTCTCTTACTCTTTGATTTCTTGGAGCTGATTCCAGGTAAAAAGTTCCTAGGAAATAATGCTAGCTTCCAAAATGTACCAGTTCTCACGAAGAAAGACATTTGAGATATCATTATAAATTTTGCCCTTTGTGTTTTGTGAGGAAAAGGAATCATTAAGTAGCTCATTCTATTTTGATCTTTCATGCAAAATTTCTTTGAATGGCCTCTCAGCAAATGCAAAAGGGCAGGAAGAAATCTATCTATGTTATTTCCTTCAGCATTTTTGTGGTTCCAGGGCTGTCTCCTGTCATCACGAATTATGTCTGAGCATGTGATTTATACTTGGCTTGCAGATCCTGGCTCTTTGAGACTTTGTCATGCCACTTTCTTTTTTGTAATAAAAATCTGTAATTAAATCAATGGAACTGTATAAATAACCATGACTCAAATAAGCATTATGTTTTTTCAGGGTCCTACAAAAACAATTTCACAAAATACTAAAGGTTTCATGAAACTTTCTGTGCTGTTTTCCATCTATACATGGCATATGTGTTCCCATTTTTTATTTAAAGTCTTGCAAATTTATGAATCTCTTTTGCTGGTTATATGCCAGTGTTTCCTGTTACCAAGACAAAAAAAAAAAATAAAATAAAAATGACAGAGTTGTCTAATCCTTTTCTATTTCCTTCCAGAACAATAGAGATCAATACAGTCTGGCTTCTTCACATAACGTGGCTAGAGATTTTTTCTTGAATTCTCCTTTGAATGTATTATTTTAAATATGATTTTTCATGCAGAAATGCTTGCTTCCAAGTGTTCTTCCTGTGGCATAAAAATGAGTACTAAGTGTTATTTAAAGGTGGACCTCTGACAAGTTTAGTGTTTCTTTGAAGGATTGCCTTGTTTTAAAATGATTTATGGTAGCACTGATGCCTGCTAATCTGGACACTGTGCTGCTCCTGATCATTATTGCAAACAGGGCCATAAAACTCATCTAATAAAATCTCCTACTGCAGAGATGAGATCCTTCCAAAGCCCAGTCTTTTCTTTTCTTCTTTTTTTTCTGTCTGTCAATCCTAGAACTACATATCATGCATGCTTATATTTCCTATTCATATTTTCTTTTAAAACATCATCTGTCTTCAAGGGAAATAACTTTTCTTCATGCCATCATTTTAGCTAATTTCTACTGATCTGGTATTGAAATACTGTAATATGTAATTGTTCTTTGCATTTAATAGCTGTATGGAGAAGTAAAATTTTGAGACTTAATAAAAATCCCTCTGAAAATTAAGGGAACTATTAGAATATCATGCTCCAATCTCCTGAACAATACACACAGAGGTAAGTTTTAATTTGTGAGTTTACTTTTTACTTCCATGACTTTATATTTTTATGTCATAGGGTGAATATGCATGGAGATCACATTTGCAAAATCTGAATTAAACTCTTTCTTGTCAACTTGAATTAAACTCTTTCTTGTCAACTAACATCAAAGCCAAAAAAAAAAAGGGCTAGTCTGCTCAGTAGGTGAAGAAATTTCACAAGTAGCTAATTCCGGAGCTAATACACAAAAAGTGTAAATATTTTTGTAGCATTCAGAGATCCTAATCAAATCAGTCTTTTTTATACTGAAGTTATTCATTTGTAAAATCGGTTTGATAATGTCTTACCCCACTCATATCTGTGACACAGCATTTTTAGCTGTGGTACCTTCAAACACAGATGAGGACCACAGATATATATTATTTTTTTTTAAACAAAGAGTTTTAAGAAGGAGGATGAAACAGAATGTTCTTTTTAGTTTTCTTGCTCGACAGTTGTGCAATACTTAATGTAGAATTATTGTTCCATCTGAAAGTACTGCCAGCTGTTACAATCTCAGGTTTTTCAGCATTTACTTCTAAAATAAGGTGAATTTGGAAATTCTCCTGGGTCTGTCACATATTCTCCTGTAGTCAGGAACATGGCCAGACTAACTGTATGTGTAACAGTGACCAATCACACACAACATAGTGAAAATGACAATGGCAAAGTGGTTGAAAGAAGGATATAAACCAGCAAAAAAAGAGAACTGAGAATGTGGAGTGTACTGTTAGGAATATTCATCAAGAGAGTGCAAGCATGGATGGTTTAAATATATCACCAAGACCATGATGTATTAATGTTTTATTACCTGTCTTGAAAGAGGAATATGGTTTCATGGGTGAAATCTTGATTTCTTTTCTTGCCTGTTACAGAATTAAAATTTGTTTTGCTGGAATTCATTTAAATTGCATATTATAAGTAAGAGCCATCCCTTACAATCACCTCCACAAACAGGTAGTTGCTGATTGTCAGCTGTAATATTAACTACACTTTTACTTCTGCAGAAATGTGTCTCTGCAGCCCTAGGCACCACACTTCAAGCCATTAAAATGTTTAGGTCAATCCTCTGTCCTGCTGTCCTGTTTAGGAATTAATTTTTTGTCTTTGTTCAGGGAAGAGGGACACAAATTGTCTACTGGGACTTCAACATGGGAGAGAAAAAGTGCACTAAACTGTGCACAAATTGTACACATTCACTATAGCAAGAAATTTTGCCCTAAAAATAATCCCTGAAGCTCACCAGGGCAGGAAGAGAAGTGACTTGGTTAGCAACAGTCTGTGCCTCATTGCCTGAGACTCAAGATAAATTTATTTGCTAATTGAGACTTTTCAGTTAGGTGAGTGCTTAGAAATTATAATGGAAAATAAAATCTGATTTAACATCTTTCCCATGAAAAGTATCACTGCCTGTTTAGAAACCAATAGTCAATTCTTTTAGAGGCAGAAGCAACACACAATCTTCTGTACCCTTAGTACAAGTATTGTGTTTATCCTAAGGGGAAGGGATGCAGGGACAGCAGAAGGGTTTTTCTGAGCAATCCTGGTCAAGATCTAAGGTGAAGGCAACAACTCTTAAGGATAAAGCAGCAGATCCCTCACTCAGGCCCTGACATTCTCCTGGAGAGGCTGTTCAGCACCAGTTACACGACACCCATCCCACAGCCAAAGAATGAAAACCACCCCTCATTTCCACTAGGGCTTCAAACATTCAGGAATAAATATCAAACCCCACTCATTTCCCAGGAGGAGTGGATGCAGAGTTAGAGAGCTGCTGCCAGTTTTGCTGCCTGGTGGGAGGAAGAGCAGCAGGATTTGTGTGTGCAGGGATGCAGGGATGCAGGCAGGGACAGAGCTGAGCAGCACTGCTGGGCAGCCCTTGCTTTGTGAGGGGTGAGGGGCTCACACCATTCCATAATCCCCCACAGCTCCCCAGACATGAATCCTCCCTGGGCTTCTGGGAAGGAAAAGGGGGCAGCAAAAACAGACAGGATTGCATGATAACAAAATATGAAACACTGGAGGTATCTTGGGAAGATATGAAGGACTTTGATTTTTTTTTTTCCCAAAGATGGAATAAACAGAAGTTCAATATAACCATAAATTTAGTGTAAATTACTTAGCAATTGTTTTAGCTGCACTCAGCTCAACACGTTAGTTATTTTCCTCCCCTTCCTGTTGGATGTCTCAGCTATTTTCAGCAGATAAATATGTTTCACTCCAAAGAAATAGAAACCTTTTTATAATTATTTGGAACTGCAGATAAGAGAAGTCTGTGAGAATAATTTCAGAGCCAGACTACCTTGAAATTTATGTGACAGAACTCATGAAACATCTTTATCAAAGCCTCAATAAATCACAGTCTCTGTCCACTCCTAGACTGAGAGAAAACAGACACATCAATTAAATTTTTAAGAAGTTGCCTGTTTCCTTCTCACAATTTTAGGACTTCTGGGAAAGCATATGGTGAGGCACAGGATTTTAAATTTGCTTATAATCTGGATTTTTGCAGTGTTTCATTTCAGTTAGAAATGACGGAATTTACTGCTTAGGAATACCAACAAACACAAAATTGTTCTGTCAATCGTTCTTTGGGGGTTGTTGTTATTTTTTTTGCTGTCTGGTAAAACTGCAGAAAGATAAAACTTATAACAAGAAAGATATTTGTAAAGCAACACATTAAATAGATATAATTTTGGAAAGCGAAATTTAATGAAAATCAGTATGCTTTTCAGTTAATATTTGCACTGTAACAATACCTATGAACATATTTTTTAGAAGATATGGATACATAAAGGGTGAATTTATGGCTTTGTAGTTAAAAATATGTCATTTTCAGTGACTTCCATACTTTCCCCATGAAGTAAAGCAGAAAAATGTAATTAACCACTAAGGAAAAAACTGTATCCATAAATTTTGCTTTTTTTTTAAACAAATAAATTTCCACCAATATTTCATGCAAATAAAATGAAACTCATTAGAATATAAACAGGAAATACTTGTGTCTCATGTGTTGGTAGCCTTCTAAATAGCATGCTACTTCTTTTTCAGGAAACTTTTCTGATGTTCAAGTTCACTATTTGTGGATGAAGAAACAACCTCCAGAAGAAAAGTGAGGGAGGATTATGACGACCCACTAAAGATCAGATATTGGCAGAAACAGTGATAGAAATGCCTCTCTGGAGGTGAATTAAATCATGTCTGAGCCACAAAAAGACTTCCTAAACAACATTTAATGATGTAGATAATGGGATGTGTTTTATATTAGTACAATATAATAGACTTTATGGTAAAATTTTCTATACATATAAAAGGAAGACAAGGATTATATATCCCTTTAAGGGTTATAAAGTGAGGAGCACAGTGAAAAGAGGTTGAGTACTGATTTTCCTACAGAGGAGTAAATTTGATTTGATGGACTCAACTCGCAATTTCCTTACTGCTGTAATAAATTCTTATATGGCTAATTCAGACTGCAGACAACTGTGAGGATACCAAGCACCAAATACTGAAAATGGAAATAAATATGAGACCACCTACATCTAGTTTTGAGGATGCAAGCAATACAAAACTTATATTAGGATTAGAAGAAAATATGGATTTTTATTTTTCAAACAGCAAAAAATGTACCACGCAAGGAGGTTTCCTTAACACCTGCAACATGCAAACATTAATAATGGAGAAGCAATGATCTCCCTACTCCACCCTGTGAGGGCACGAGCTGAGCCCACCTGTTTAATCTGAAGATTGAACACGCTGAGTATTTCAGGAAGAAAACAAAGGGTTTGGCTTGGCATAGAAATGGTGAACATGAAGCTAATCCCCTGTTATGTGTGCAGTGGTGCAGCAAGCAGACAGGCCTCTGGAATTCAGCTGCATGAACTGCAAAATCTGGGAAGGATTCAATGAAATCCAATTCATTTGGGTGTATTGCCTAGAGCAATTAGAAGTGTTATAATTGAGAATAGCATTACATCATTAAAGGGGTCTAGCCAGAAGTGGGTCTGTATTTAGTTCTCAAATGATAAATTACATTGGAAAAGAGATGAGAAGATGGAGTTTCCTGAATTGAACCTGTCCTACACGTGCCAGCAGGAAGCTTGAACTGGGCCAGGAATGCTCCTGACAGTGAGCACAACCAACCTACCCAGCTCTGAAAGGCAGAGAAACCAGGCAGCCTTTCTGAATTCCAGAGAGTGAAGGAGGAAGGAAACAGAGGGGTAAATGATGGCTGCTCCTTGTAAAGACATCAGTGGAATCTCCCCAGGACTCTGTAAAAAGCAGAGGGAAACAGAGCTCATACAGGAACAGAAACATTGCTTGGGGAGCTTGGAGAAAGAGGATATAGCTACATTTCATGGACATCAATCCAGGAATACTCACCTGAGTACAGGTCCTACACCACAGTTCAAGTTTTGGAACCATAAATGAGGATTTTGGCAGCAAACTGGTGTCATGGTTTAACCATAGCTGGCAACCAAACCCCACAGAGACACTCACTCTGCTCCAGTGGGAAGGGGAGAGCATAGGAGGGGTAAAAGTGAGAAAATAATGGGTTAAAGTAGAGACAGTTTAATAAATAAAGCAACTTGTACTGTTCTGCTTGCAAGTCTCAAAGGAATTGTAAGGACAGTGCAGTTCTGTACCTGCAGGATCTTTTCCTGATGTTCCTCCTGTAACAGCAAAGGAAGACTTGAGAAACAAGGAAAATCTATTACATGTAAGATACTTTATGGACTTTTGAGGCAAAAAAAAATCCCAAACAAACCCACCCAAAGAATAAATTGTGCTTTTTTAGCACAGAAAACTCGAGTTAGCTCTCAGAGTGACTGTTTTCTGCACGAATACAAGTAATAACAACAAAACATTTATTAGGAAGGCAACTATCAGGATTTTATGGGAAGCACAGAGGTACAGTAATGAAAGCATGGAAAACCAAAAGTTATTTCTTTGGACCAGCTGGCCACAAAATGGAAATGTTGGACGTGACTTATGAAGGAATGGTGCCAAAAGCAGCACCTGACATCCATATCAACATGCTGCAGAGCTCTAGAAACAGCAGGAATCCAGCCATGCAAGTAAGTTAAAAATAACAAAGAAAATCATCAAATAGCCACTAAGATGTGGCTGAAATCTATTCCCCATAGGCAGAAGTGGTGCATGTAATAAAAACATCTGCTATGAAAATATCTAAAGCCTGGTGAGCCACACACGCTGCACAGCTCAGCAGAGCTCTGGAGAGCTACTGGCTATCAGCCAAAGTATTCTGAGCTGGGAGAATATTTGGGGAAAACATTGACAGAAGCTCTGGTCAAAACCGAAACAAGACATTGTAATGAAAGTATCCCATTTCTGCATAAATTTGTTCTGCAAACAGTGCCAGGGGGATTGCTTTTAGAATGCCAGCTGTAGAGTAGATTTAATTATAAAGATCTGGGTTACCAAGAGTTCTGGAGCATGAATAATTAGGAAATCTCCAAATACTGAAAAATGATGATATACATTTAATACAATTCCTTCATAAAATCAAGCAGTGCTAGCAGGCCTTGTAAAGGAAGACTAGAGGAAATAACTATTAAATCACAGAATTACTTGTACTCTATTAAGCAGAGGTCAAAAGCAAGGATACTGGAGAGTTGTGTTGCTCAGTTACAATCAGATGGAGATTTGCAGAGGTCACAAGATGGGGCTTCTCTGGCACACAGCAGAGGTTCTAACTTTTGTTTGCTTAAGGAGAAAGAAAAGGTGTTATCAGAAAATGATTGACAAGCCAAAGCACTTCTGGGAATTGTTTTCATAGTTGCATTAAAGAATCAGAAAACAAACCAAAAAACTTGGCACAAATAGCAGCAGCCAAAGAGAAATTTCCAGCTTCTCTTAAAGCCACATTTTATTGCAGTTTTTTTATCTATTCCCTTTCAGCCTAGTTTCCTATTCTTGGTGTCTGCAAGTGCACATATCTGTGGTTTATAATAAATTCTGAATTCTTTTGCTAGCTAATTCAGGTATGCCAAGGGAACACAAGTTTCATATGTGGTACATTGCTATGACAGAGTGAAAACAAGAAGCCAAATATGGATATATTAATATGTCCTCTGGAAATGAGTGCAGTCTGTGCTCAGTGCTTTTTAGGTAGCCCTGAATCTACATTAGTGTTTGTGCAAGAGTCATAAAGTCAATTAAACTGGACTGCCTTGATTGCTGCTTCCTGAGCTACCTGAGGGAAGATATTGTTTGAACTGGGGAATTTGCATCAGGGGAACAGCCATGCTGCTATTTTTAAGGTGTATATTCTGATTACTCTTGCTTGTAAGCTTGAGGGCCCTAAGGAAGCCTGAAACTGAAGCTCAGATTTTCCTGTGATTAGTTTTAGGTTTAAGCTTCTTGCACTAAAGAAGGTTACATTCTGATAGTTTATGAAGTTCTCATGATCTGGTTTCTGCAGAGTTTAATTGCAGCATTTACTGTTTAATATTCCATATTCAGAGGCAATAATAGTTCCTCTTTGTCTTCAGTTTTCCATTTTGCAAAGTGACATATGCTGCTGAAAATAAATTATACATATCTTGTCTATGAGGTCTCCTTCAAATATGTCTTACATGAGATTCAGGTACATAAACATCCTTGTCCCTCCTTGTTCTCCATTTATGGGTTCAAATACAGATATTTAACCTTTTAAAATCTTATTAAGCCTGCACAATATAAACACTACACTCAAAGCCGTCCTTTTTTAACAAATACTAATTGTTTCATGGCTGAAATCTGTGCAGAGGAGCAAATGGTGATATTATGTTCATCTTGTGTGTTTAATGGCAGGATCTGGGCACTGCTATTCCCTTGAATGAGGTTTCTTATTCCTCAGCTAAACCATTTTATTCCTCTTTGATCAGGGAATCAGAAGTCCAAAAGTTCACTTGTCTGAGATTTTACAAGGATTTCTTTGCTGCCCAGAATTTGCAACTTTCTCCAGATTTCAGACAAACCTGTTGCTTTCTAGATCAAGGCATCACAAACTCCTCAAATTACTTTTTACAGCTTTCTTGTTTCTTCCTTAACCTTTTGGACTTTTCCAGACATTTTGCTGAAAAGGAACCTGTTGTAAGCCTTCCACATTCCAATTAGAAATGGAAAACATTTTGCCTCTTTTTTAAAGGTCAGATAGATGAACGTTATAGTGAAGAAATAATTTTATTTTCAAGGGATAACTGAATTCTGAGAAAGTATTTTTCATAGAGAAGTTCTCGAAAATGTTTTAAATTTCCACTTGTATTTACCTCCAGTGTCCTGTTTCTCTCCAGGGCTCTTCCCTGCCCCTTCCTATCATACACTGCTGACCCAAACACAATTTCCAAATCTTAGCTTTGGGTTTAGGTTTCAGCCTCTTGTGAAAGAGTAAATTTTCTATTGAATACAGAGACATTTATTACAAATGGCACTATAAATTTTCTATGATAAAAAAGTGGCCATACAGGATAAAAGATGCATTCTTGACAGCATTAATTTGTTGATGTCCCTCAAAACATGTTATTTTGGCTCTTTATTTTTAAGCCCATGTGATGTAAACTGCTATGAGAAACCCATATATCTTTGAAGGTTTTGTTTAAATTCCCCAAACTGTTCAACACTTGCGTCCTCAGCATTACCATCATATTACACAACGTGAAATTTTTCATTTGACATGTGCAGCTCACCCTGGCTGTACCCAAATTGGAAATATCACAGAGATCTCTTGCTAATTCACTATTTTTTTCCCTCTTGTATTTCAAAGAACATACAGAGGAGCAAAGATATTTGAAAATTAAAGCTAATAAAAACCCTAATTTGCTAATACTTCTACAAGTACTTCCACAATCTTGTTTAAGAAAGAAGAAGAGCTCTGTTTTAGACTGAAATGATCTCTTCTTCCCCATCCATAAGTCAGTCAAGGGAGAATTGGTAGAAAGACTATCTAAATCCAAAACCTAATTAAAATATATCCTGATGGGTATGGACACCAAGAATACTGAATTAAAAAAAAAAAAAAAAGTTATATATTGATGAGATGATATTTTGATTAAATCCATCAAAACTCATCATTTCAATTATGCAGGAAAAAAGATAACTCTTACATTATTTATAATTTAAATTTAATACAAATTAAATATGTTTATCCTCCTTGAAAAATGGCTTTCTGCAGACATTTGAATCTAAGTACCCACTATGTTATTTGGGATCATGAAAATTTTAATTTTCAGTCATCATTCATTCTATTAAGACTGCATTTATTATTTTATGTGCTTTCCTAGTATTTCACAAATGGTAAAGTGTCTTTTTAAGTGTTCTCTAATTAGCTAGTATCAAGCTGCTTCGCTAGAATACAAGTGGAATGATCACAGAATCTTTTGGGTAGGAAAAGACCTTCAAGATCACCCAGATCAAACAAACCCAGCACAGCCAAGCCCACCCCTAAACCATGAGTGTCACATCTGCATCCTTCAAGAACCTCCAGGGAGGAGACTCAAGGAGTTCCCTGGGAAGCCTGAACAATGTTTGACAACTCTTCCATGAGGAAATTTTTCCTGGTATCTGATCTAAACCTCCCCTGGTGCAGCTTGAGGCCATTTCCTCTTGTCCTACCATTTGTTACTTAGGAATGAGCCCTACAGAGCCATTTTTCCATCCTGATTTTTCCATCCTGGTTTTGAAAGTAAAAAATAAAAAGACAACTTGTAAAATCATATTCCAGTTACTTTACTAATTATCCATTTCACCATTAAAAATAGCAATGCATAATGAAAACATTTCATGAGAAGCAATGTAAAATTACTGAGACACCATAAGTTTTGAATTTAACGCCCTTCAATATTTTAAAAACAATCTGTTGGAGGAACCCTTTCCATTTAAAAGTTTGTCGAGGAAATCTGTTTCGAGATATATTTGAGAGCATGAAACATGGTCAAACAGAAAGCTATTTGCTGATGAAAAATGCCATCTCCAGATGAGAGAAAACCCAAATTAGCACAAGGACTGGCTCAATGCCAGCTTAGAGGAAGTTAAAAGTTGAGCCCTGTGCATGACTGGCAACACTGATGTGTGGAAAAAGAAGGTAGTTTACTAACTGTGCTTTAAAAAATGTGAAAAAATACCCCTGCATCCCCTAGAAACATCCCACTCCAGGAAGAGTGTTGCACTGCAGACCATGTTTAGCAATATCTGGTTTATGGATCATTTCTCATCCATCAGAACCAGAACCTCCTTTCCCTGAATGCCAAAGTCAACAGACAGGAGGCTCCAAGGTGGATTCCCTGTCTTGAAATATTGTCCCAGATTCCTTAATCCTGTTCACTATCATCAAGGCAGTTGCTTTTTTTTTAACTAATATTAGTCTGATTTTTTACTAATGTTAAACAGACAGACAAAGCCCTAGTTGAACAACAGAAATCAACCATAAATTCTCAGAGGAGCAACAGAACCAAAATTTTAGGGCCATGTTTGGGCAGCTTATCTACATTCTCAAACAAGAGAAAAGGGACATCAATGCTCAAATATTAGAGTGGCCCTAAAAGTAGCTGCTGAATTATGAACTTTCTGAAAGAGATTAATGATGCTATGGTAGTATTCACTGTTATTCTAATTTGAAAGGTAGGATGAGAACACACTCTGAATGTTCAAACATACATGGAAATATGGCACTAACATTTTTGTTGGAAGAACTTAATATATAGATTTAGTTTTGGCTTTTTGAGAAGGTTTGTTTAGGGTTTTCTTTTTTTTATTGTTTTTTTTATGGGAAACATTATTTGCTGGTTTGCTTTGTTGTATTTTTTTTGTACCTGAATTTGCCTTTAGTATGTCATTCACAGAAAACTCTCGATTTTTTTTTTAACAACAACTCTACTTTTCCCTTATTTCTGAGTAAATTTTATCTACTCACTAGAACAGTAGAAAGAATAGATAATTCATGTCTATTTTTTCAAGTTTGTATTCAAATGAACTTTTAATTTTAGGGAGCAGACTGGCAGTGACAGCATAGCTAACTAGTGATTGCTAAAGGTTTATTACAACAAAATGATATTATGTTAGCATTATGCTAAATCCTTAATGAAAATTGTATTGATGAGATTATTTTCTTTAGAAGAATATAAAATAATATAATCAAAGATATTAAGTGTAGCAAAAATAACTAAATGAGCCTGTTATTCACAAAAGGAGTTGCTCAAGCATGTATTAACTTCCCTAATCACTTAATAGGCCTTTATACATGGAATTATTCACAAAATTTAAATGGTTGTTATAATTAACAATACTCAGAAAGTGTGGCAAACAGAATAAAGCCCTGAATATTTCCTTTTTCTGTCTGCAGGTTTCAGGATATTTGTGCTCATTTTTTCTAAGTGCAGTTAAGATTTGCTAACTTCTCTTTTGGTAACAGGCTCTGACCTTTTGTCACCTGTATCTGCAGCTTTAGATTTATTGATTCTTATTGATAACAGCTAACTGTGGCAGCAGAGGGGTCAGCATGGATTATGCAGAAGGTCATTTTCTTGGGTAGTTTTTCTTGACTGCATTGAAACTAAAAGTGCTGTGAAAACACTACAGACAATACCCATATCAGGGCAGTGCTTGCTCATTTAAATCCGTGCAAACAGCAGCCAGGGCAGGGTTTGTGGGGTGCTCTCATCCTGAAAGATTGGCTCTGTCCACACTTGCTCCCTCCTGAAGGATCATTGTTTTACTCCTTTGGTTTGAATTATTAGGAGAAAACTTTCTGCAGCATTGAAGCCTTACCAGCACAGGATGTTTTGTTGTTTAAAGATCCACTTGTCACAAAAGTGGTGCTATATTGATCCTCTGCAAATGATAAGGCTATAAACATGTACTAGTATTCCCATTTTTCAGTGATTATATAGTGGACATGGGGGTTATACAATTTCTCTGCTGTAATAAGACATTGGGAGATTTTATTGCCATGCTCCCATCTTCTTTACTCCACCTCTACTTTTTATATAATACCTATTTGTACTACACATCACATTGGACAAAATATTGTATTCATCTTTCACAATCCCAAACAAGCTATAAGAATTCAGGCTAACAGGAACAATACTTTAAGTGCAAATTTGTGCTTTATCATTTATTGTTCTCCCCTTTACTGTTACCTTCATCTGGGTAGCTCAGTAGGAGAGGAGACAGCCCGAGATTTTGGATTTGAGTTCACTGACCCTTTTCAAGCTCTGGACTGCTACACCTTTCAGTCCTGCTCCTTAGCTGCAGGCAGTGCTGATGTTCTGGCTGTTCTCACTCTGGTACAGTGAGAATTTTCTCTCTTTTTTTATTCTTTTTTTAATAAAACACTCGTTTCAGAAGAACAACAAACTAATCCCATGTCTTCACCAGCCCTAATCTTACAGGACGAGTTATTATTAGTCCTGTGTGTAATATGTGTTGTAAATGTCAAATACTCAAAACTGCTCAAATTTACTGAAAGGCAGGCAATTGGAATACGTTGATTTATGTTCTATGAAAAAACCAAATTGAAATCTGGAGCAGTTCAATGTGTAATTTTTCCCAAATGACTGTTATTCTTAGATGAGAATAAATTTTATCTAAGTGGGAATTTTGAGCCTATTCTCTTACACTCTATTTCTGTCTCACAGATATCAAAATATCCTGTAAGTTTTAAATTCAGTCACATTACAAATTACCATGACTCAAAAGGAGCAGATCTTAGAGCTGAAACCACTGGTGCTGAGGATGCAGAGAACACACTACTCATGGTTTTTGGGGACAAGTGCCAGAAGTAGGGATCCAGCTGGATCCCACATCCTTGAATTATGGCACTCTTAACCCATGGCCTGCCTACATTGGGCCAGCATCTTCCAGTTCAGGTTGATCTGAAAAGAATGAATTCATCCCATGAGGCTGTGGACTCCCCTGAAAAGAAACCAGGAAATGCACTCCAAAATTCTGAGGTGGGAACCAATGTGCAGAAAATGGGGATGATCAAGTGAATAAATTCAGAAGCAGTCACAGTTGATCTGAACTAAAAATTTAATGTAGACTCCCCCTGGCTTGACCTTACACCTGCCACCCTCAAAAGAAAGACAAAAGGTAAACCAAGTTTTTAACTTTTATAGCTACTCAGTAAATGTGCTTCAGTTATGTCATAATTTATGAAAAGAATCCGTGGAAATACATTGAAAATATTGAATGTGGAATAAAATATAGTTTATAAAGAAGAATTTGCAGTGTTTAAAACGGTGTTCTTTCTGAAAAAGAAATTCTTTAATTGGTTTGATGAAATTTTGGATATTTTGGGATCCAATCTCCAAGTTAAAGGAAAACTCTACCTGCACAGACATCTGGATATCAAATCTAAAAATGCAACTGAGATTTGTCTTCCTTGGATATGATAACGACTAAGAAAATCAAAAGAGTCAGGTCTGAGCTGTAGATAGGACTCTGCACTCAGATTTCCTTTGAACTCACTCAGTGACAACAGGTACAGCCCATCAGGATTAGAGAGGCTGTCCAGAAGGCACAGATGAGAATTTAACAAGAAATTATTTGATGATGTGCATGAAGGATCCAGACCTCATTCACTTCAGCACAGTGGCTCTTACTCTGCCCTTCATTTCATCACTGGAGACAGGAAATCCATACCAAAAACCAGGTCTAAAATTACTTTCCAGAGCAACTTTAACTCCTGTTTCTTGGCTTCTACTTTGTGTTTTTATTCAGTCCTTACTAGCCATGTGTTTTACCTTTTAGTCGACAATGTTTCAGTCTCAACAGTTTCATAAGGAAAAAAGATAAACAAGTTTTCTGAATTTGAACCTTTGATCTTAGTCTACAATATTCACTACCAAAGTATTACAAAATGCACATATATATCTTCAAGCTGTTAAGACAAACATAGATTCCATTAATTGTTTCTTCAGTATAGGAAGTATCATTGCCTTAGGCCATTTGACAAAATTTTGGTTATTGTTTTCTCTTGAGGATAAGTTTGAACTGCTATTTGGCATATAGTTTTGAATTTATCTACTTAGTTTATTTATAAAATATTAAAATATCAAAGAAAGAACACACTAATAAACCTCTGTTAATGAAAAGAAATTAAAATTTACTTAGAAAGTTAAATTTTCTAGGAATCCTTTTTCCTCAGAAAAACCCCAAGAAAAATAGTTAGGAAAAAAAATGGTGTGATTCTTTCACATTTTTCAGTATGAAGGTATTGAATAACTTACAAAGTTATCTATATAGTTTTAAGGATGTTGGATGGGGAAGAATTAAATTATGAAATGAAAATTAAATTATGAGGCATCTTCCATTAGTACTGAAATATTCCCAGCCATGTTATTTAAGCTAAAATATGCCCTTCCTGATAATCAGATAATAAACTAGATAGCTGCTTATTGCCATTTTTATTAAGTTAATTTATGATTGGAGACTCAGAGACAGGAGGCTCTGTAAATGTGTGAGTATGACTGTAGAGGTACAGATATATGGTATCTAAAAACAAATTATTGAGGAATTTCAGAATAAGATTGTCCATTGCTGCTTGTTGATACATCCTGCAGTAGTACAATGAAAGGAGAGGAGATTTTTTTTAGATTAATTAAATTCAATTAAACATTTAAAAAATAGCTTAATTAAATTTAATTAAATAAAATTAAATTCAGAATGTTTTATATCAAGTCCTTAAAAGCACCAAGAATCTTTAAGAGAATGGGACTCATCTCTTCTGGGACTGAGCACAGCTCCCTGTAGTGTGTGTCTCTAATCCAGAGAGGCTGACTGTGCCCTCAGGAGAGGGAAATAATGAAGTCACCCCTCTCTCTGTGGAGCAGCGAGCCCCAAGGGTGTGTGGGGTGGCTCTGCTGGTCTGTCACAAAGAGTTCTTAACTGCACTGATCTTGTTAAAGATGGGATTTGCAAGGCAGGTGAGAGTTAGACCTTGATTCCCTAGCTCTTTTAAAAAATCCCACATCACAATAAAATGAAAGACCTTAAACCCCCTTTGTAGTTTACACTGATTTTAATAAATCTTCCCTTATGATTAATAATGAAGAGAAACAGCAAAGAAAAATATTTAAAAGCTCAAGTTATGCAACGTATATTGACCCAGCATTTATAAGACAGGAATTTTTAATGACTGGTGGGCATCACACAAAACACCCTCCCCATGCATCCAGTTTTTGAGCATCCACAGAGGTGTTGTTGCTTATATCAGGAGCTCTGGCTAATTCCAGTGTAAAATAAGCTGTCCAGGAGATCCACATCTCTATGAGGATCTCTAATTACTATGTGTAATCAGTGTGGAATTCAGATGCCTCCAGAATCTCTGTCTTCAAATCTGAGGGGTGGTGTGGGTCTATTTTCTAATGTAAAGTATTGTGAGGCTAATTTCAGCCTCTGTAAAAGGTTTTAAATTTGCAGACACCTTACCAAGAGAAGTTTCTCATTTCTCCTGGCCCAAGAGGGTGCAGACACCCCCTGTATAACTCTGACAGCTTCCATGGACACAGGGACTGCTTCTTTCTTGATGCTTTATTTCTTAAGGTCCTGGAACCAGGGAGCAGCAATCAGAACACTACAAAGTAAAAACAAGGAAAGAACTATTCAATACATACCAATTACAGAAAATTTTTAGTGAAATAAGGGATAATGAGGATTATTACATGAGTAGCAAGAAACAGGCTGAAGGGAAGGTATTTATAATGAATAGCAACAGGAATTAGGAAGATTTACTACAATCCTTGAGATTTCTTTAAAACTACTTTCAATAAATTAAGTATTAAAAAAAAAAGTATGCTGCTGGCATTTGTTCAAGATAGAGAGCAGGAAAGGAGAATTACATAATCACAGAATGGGCCAGGTTGGAAGGGACCAATGTGGGATCATCTGGCCCAGCTCCCCTGCACAGGGCACAGAACTGCAGCTGTGGCTGACAGGTACACAGACCTTAATTTGCACACACCCTTTTAAGCTCTCCTGGAGCATAAAAATCAGTATTTTTGTAGAATCCATTCGTTTTGTTGATTAGATACCTTAAAGACAGCCATTAAAGAAACAGGATGAAATTTCATACTGTAAACCAAAAATACCTCCATTGAGAGAATAATAATGAAAACTAAGATGTTGCCAGTTAGAAAATTCAAAGGCACTGAAACACTGGAGGCACTTGTGGATCAGATGATGGCTCTGAATTTGATGTCTCTGCAACTCCTGCTGTGATGTGGGATTAAGAAAAGGAGGTGTTTTTTTGTCAATCTGACAGTAGATATCCTGTCAAGGTGACAAGTCTTGATTTCATATCCGGAACTAGCAAATTGTCTTTTGGAGTTCAGATTCTCCAAATAAAATAAAGAAACAAACTTGATGAATTCATGGCATGGAGCTCAAAAAAAGACAGCTGAATAATTTGAAAGAACAGAAAGCCTTTAAGTATTAATTAGATTTGATTTAATTTAATTAACTTTTGGTTTGATCAGCTGAGTAAATCCCTAAAACTGCATGGACTAATCATGAGAGAGGGAGAAGACTAATTTATGTTAACTAATATGGGCTGAGGAAAAGAAAAGCCAGGTAAATACAAACACAGTTATATTGACAGTTTATTTACAGCTTCTAATACTGAGGGCAGACATTCTGAAACATCCTTCCTGCAGCAGAAATGCAACAGATTTTAAGTGAGAATTTGGTATGTATATGAAATATGGTTGATTTTTTTACCTGCATCAGCAAAAGACATCTTTACAGGCCCCAATAGAACTGTTTAAACCAATTGTTCATTGAAAAATCAGTCATTGCACTGGCTGCTCTGAGGCAATTTGGAAGCAGCAAAGTGATTCCTTATCTACTCTCAGCAAAATTATTTAATTTCCCTCGTGCCCCAGAGTTTGTGCAGCACATTCTCTATGTTTGGATAATATTTTTCAATAATTACATTTTTCTAATAGCTGCAAGAATGTATAAAATATCTTAATTTCATTAGTTTAGCAGCCAGTGTAGAATTTTAAGCAGCGAATATTCCCAAACTTGAGTGGTTTTGCAGATGTTGTGATGAGTAGAGGCAGCGAATTGAAGCGTATTAGTTAAAGTGACATGCAATTAGTCATGCCAAATTACATTTGTTTGTTTTGATAAAACTGGGAAAAAATCAATTTCAACAACAAGAAAGGAACTTTAGATGGTCTTGTCTGCTTTGTAGAGGATCTCATCTTCCATCCTCTTGGCACTTACTGTCTGAGAATTTGATTTTCCAATTTCTTTTTACCTTCTTCTATGGCTTCCTTTCTTCTGATACCACAAATAAATTTCTGCCAAACCTTTTCTGACCAAAAATGCAACTTCCTTCTGGCTACAGAGCGTTTTTGAACCTTGTTTAACTTTTCTTACTGTGAGTCTTTCCCCACTGAAACTGCAAGTAGGACTGAGAAGATAAACATTAACATTATGTAAACAGAGAGAGCTGAGAGAGTTTCCAGTACACTTCCTCTGAATCAAGGTTTCCTAAATGTCACATAATCAGAGAGAGCTCAATACGCAGTAAACCGGCTTTTTTTTTTTAATGTGATCCATATTTAGTTTACTTCAGAGGTGAGATGCTCCCTTTTCCTGCAAATCACAGCCACTACTTCATGATACGAGAAAATTAAAAGCCTCATCACAGAAACACAGAACTATTAAGGTGGAAGACACCTTCAAGATCATTCAGGCCAACAATCAACTCTGCCCCACCATGATCATCTCTAACTCATATCCCCAGGCGCCACATTCAGGCACTTCTAAAAAACTTCCATGCTTATTTGAGAATATTTTAGTGCAGATTAATGCAAAAAGAATACCAAAACTATTAATATGACATCTTATGTTAGACTTTGATGGTCACAAGGACAGCAGGCATTGGGTTATGGCTGGAAGGTCTCAAGTACTTGGATGGAAAGCTAACATACACAATACCCTTAAGAAAAAAAACTGGAAAAATGCTAGCCCAGAGAAAGGGCACTTTTGTGTGCCTGTGCTTGTGTTTGGACATATGAATGCATCTAGGCTTAACTGTAATTAAAACCTGAATTAGTATTTAAATAAAAGTATGTCANGGGTTATGGCTGGAAGGTCTCAAGTACTTGGATGGAAAGCTAACATACACAATACCCTTAAGAAAAAAAAACTGGAAAAATGCTAGCCCAGAGAAAGGGCACTTTTGGGTGCCTGTGTTTGTGTTTGGACATAGGAATGCATCTAATTAACTGTAATTAAAACCTAAATTAATATTTAAATAAAAGTATGTCGTCTTATTCATTAGCCTTGTATATTGGTTTCAGAATTATCCATATTTTTCAATTAATTGTGCATTTCTTACTTGATGTGGAAGGTGAAAGAACAAAGCCACAGAATAACTGGAACCAACTATTTTTAACAAATAACAATACTCATTAAATGGAAGAAGGTCATTATACTGCAATTCCCTTCTGCTTTGTTATTTTCATAAGCAGTTTGCGTAACGAGATTTGAGAAATCCTACAAATTGCACAGTGTTTACTAAAATGAGCATGAAGTGTTTAGTTTAACTCAAACAAAAAACGATAATATTTCATCATAGTCATTAGAGTTATTTTGTAGCATCTGCATATCAGGATCTTCATGTATGATCAAGACATCATTAAAAGCAAGCACATTATAAACTGGAGATACAAAGACAAATATCATCCTGGAGAACTTCTCATTTTAAATGTCAGTCAAATGTCAGAGGGACATATGTCCATATTTATGCTGACAACAGGTTGCTACATTTAAACTGTATTTTGCTTACTGCAATGACCTGGGGCTGTTCTTTGAGAAAGAGTTTGCTTGTCCCTCCCTGAGCCCTCTCCATGATCTAAAAGTGGCCATCACCTTCTGCTTCATGAGCCCTTCTCAAGCTGCTCCATGTGGAAAATGCCATATCCAGCTGTACTGGCTCATTTGCTAGATAGACACTTTCCCCTAAGAGATCTGTTGAGTGTTCCTCTGATAGCACAAATCACAGGAGACACTGCTCCATCATGGGAGGCTTGAGAATCACCTGATAATTCAGGGGTATTAACCTTCCCTGGTGTCTCTTCCTCCTGGATTGGCTGGCATCCTCCTCCTGAAAAGTGACAAGAGTGTCACCAAGGCCCCAAGGAGGAGGGAATTGTTGTGGGCCAAGGATTCACCATTGCCCAGCTCCCCTCTCCTTCCCCTGTTCAGAGTCAATGTGTCCATACTGTACATTAATGGGGCTGATCTTTGGATTTTGTGCCCATCCTATACTCCTTGATTTCTCTGAGCTACCACCTGCCAGAGTAATCCCAACAGAGCAGGAAAATCTGCTTCCAGGACTCCTGGGATATGCACAAAGATTGAAAATGTGAGCACTGCCCTAGATTTTCGAGTGGTTCTAACTCTGAATTATTATGATCAGGTAAATTTGCCCTGGATAGAGTAGAGACTTCTCTGCAACCACTGAAAACAGAATTTTAATGATAAAATGCATTAAGAATGTAAAGGGTACTCTCAGGCATGTTTGAGAGCAGCAAGGAGCACACAAGAGGTTTAGGATGGCTGGAATGTTGAATAAATCAAAGTGCACGTGATTTTATCCATAGGACTGATAGATATCAGTAATATCCATTACTAGCAGGACCCAGAATTTCTTCCCAAATGATTTCCAAGTTTCATTTAAGAGAAGGCTGACTTGATGCCAAAAGAGAATTTGAGAATGCTATTAAAATTGCAGTGTTGATGACCATACTTTTAGTATTTCAGCTTGTTGCCTATTGCCAATTTATTGAGAGGTATAGAGGTACTGGAAGCCACCAAATATTTAAATTTTCTCTAGAGCCCTCTAAGATTGCTCAGACTCCAAGCAGAGAGCATTACCTACTCTGTATGTCCTTGTTAATCCATTAAAATGTGCATTGAAAGAAATAGAAACCTTATAGCAGAAAGATTTGTCAGTAGAAACAGTATAAATAAAACTAAAGAGTTTTATTTAAAACACAATCTGCCTCCCAGTATCACATCCCCATTCCAAGCTATGGGCTGCCTGCTAACACCGTATTTATTATCGTTATATTCATTAAAGCTCTCTTTACAAGAAAAAACAAGTTTAAACCACCTGGAAAAAACACAAAACACAATAGAACCAAAAATGAAGGGAAAATATACTTACTTTAGCCCTAGTTAAATATGTTTAATTTAGCCCTAGCCCTGTTTCTACCATTCCTTGCCCTTCTTCTTACTGATCAAGCACTTCTCTCCCTTCCTCTCCTGCTGACATTTTGGCCTCCAGTGAGGTGCCCACGGCAAATCTGCCCCAGCCAGTCGTTCACAGCCAGGATGCCAAAAGCTGCTGCTCTCCTGCCTGAGAGTCAGGGGACACCCAGGTGATATTAACACCTGGATAATTACTCAGAGTACTCTTCTGTGTTCAGTGCCTGGCCAAAATCTTGTGTAAGGATGATAGTGAGTGTAAAACACAGAATATTGCATTTGATTCAGGTGAAGTCATCTATTGTGATACAGCCTAAAACTTGAATCTGAAAAGTTCTCAGGTGCTCAAATCTTTTCACCAAGATGCTTTTGAGAGTTCTTGAATTTTCTCATTCCAAACAGTCAAAAAATATACCAAGCAGAACAAACTTTTTCTCTCAAGGTAGAACCCAGAGGTCTAGATAAAAGCCAAACTCATTAAATACTGTTTTGATGGTTAATGAACATAGATTAGCGGCTGTTGGATAGATGTGTGTAAATTTGCTCTTGATGTTTTCCTGCAATGAACTACTAAAGAATATTTTCTTCTGAGAACTCTTTAATCCCTTAGTTCAACTGCATGCAAATCAAGTGCAGTGAGAATATGATTATTTTTTAATTGATGATTTCCTTCAACATCTCATTTCTTTACCTATCAGCCTGGTTATTTTGTCTCATAGCGACAAAATATTTCCTTTGAATACAGAATCATAGAACTGCAGAATTGCAGGGGTGTGAATGCACCTCTAGTTTGGGAGCTCTCTGGTCTTTCTCCCCTATTATTTTCAAAACAGATGAGTTTTGAAAATCTCCAGTAATAGAGACTTCACAAGGTCTCCCAAAAATCTGCCCTAGTGTGTGACTGCCTTTACAGTAAAGAAAAAAATAGTATTTGCAATGATTAAAACAATTTCCTCTATTTTAGTTTGTGCCCATTCCACCCTGACCATTTCCTGGCACCAATAAGGAGAGTGCTGCTCTCTCTTTATTTTGCACTGAGGCTGACTGTGGTACCAAAAAGTTCAGTGAGTTCCCATGTCACAGAGCCAGACAGTGACAGGGACAGAAGGAAATTTAGCCCCTCTTGAAGGGGAGCATTTGTCCTTGCTGAAGCTACAGCTTCAGCCTTTTTACACAATCTAAGGAACTTTGGAGATCTCTGGGGCTGGAAAAGTCTCAACATCTTTCCTTTTGTGCAGGTGAAGTTCACTTCTCATGCCTGACATCTGTGGACTGCTGGTTTGAAGATTTTAAGGGGCTTTTTGTAATCTTTTAGTGACAAGAGCTTTTCAGTGATATAGATGGTTTGGAAAAAAATATTGATTTACTTCAAGGTGCTTGTAAGTAGCATTACTTCACTGCACGGATGTTGGCCTCTTTTTGCTGAACTTCAGTTATTTTCAAGACACCAGGATTTGTCTTAATGTTTATGGTGAAAAAACAGAAGATATGTTATTCTTACTGTGGCACCCATCAGAGATAGCTTATGTCACATGCACCATTAATTGGTCAGAAAAAGCTCAAACATGTCAAATGCAATTACTAAATTCCCTTTTCCAAGTCAAATAAATCACTCTTTATTCAGTAAGAGATGCACTTAAACAGTCTGAATTTTCAGCATTTTGACCTGTATGAAATATTCTGCTGATTTCCTTCAGAAGAAAGAAAAAAAAGGATGCTAAAGTATCTGCAGGTCAGTCAACAGCGATCACCCTGCACCAGGAGCTCAGTAAATACCTGCAAAAACACCTGAGACATGTCAAACCTTCACTCTCTTCAGACAGAGAAGTTGGACTTTTTCCTCCTAATTCTTCTATAATAATTTAGGAACAGTAAGAGCCTGTAGAGGATGTCAGTTTTCAATCAAATTGAGTTGAACTAAAGCACACAGAGCTTGTATTTTCATTATGAGTTTTCAGGCTCCCCTCAAGCCCAGAAATCTTACAGTTTGATGGAAAAAACCAACTCTAATGGCTATTATTAAGATTGTTAAGTCCTATTATGATGATGGCACCCAAGGGCCCCAGTCAGAATTGAAACGTCTTCTTCCTCCCTCTGCCTTCAAATTGATGAGACATAAAATAACTCATAAATGGTGCCTGACAGAAAGAACTTCCTGCCTATGAAGTACCTGCCTCTCCTCCAAACTGGTTCTTACCTTGCTACTGAGCATGCTGTGCAAAACACTTTGACTTACTCTTGTACAGTAAGCAAATAATCATAATTATTTCTCAGCGTGTTTATTTTCTTCACTCAGTTTATTTTCTCTCTTATCCAATTTATGCATCCTTATTCAGGGACCTACATCAGTTTTGTGCTCATTTGAAACTGATTTTCCATTCTCTCTCACCCTCATTCTTTCCTTATCATACCCTTGAAGGCTCTTCTGCCTTTCATATTTCTTTCTTTTATGCTTTCTATGTCATGTCCATTGTGTCAGATTGCCAAGGCAGTGTTCAGACCAACCAGAAACTGGAATTGCCTACATGACCTTTCTCATACTGTGCCAGTACAAAAAGATTGGACTAAGAAAGAATGATACCAGGAAATCAAGAAGAGCAATGATCCCATCTGATCCTGACACCAATTCATTGCTCCATGTTCTCTTCATTTTCCTCATCTGCACCATTCTGTTGTGCCCTGTGGGTATCTTGAAAGCAGGGATATTGTTACTCTATTAAATTTACACCACACTGACAATTAATACAGTTGATATTTCTCTGACGGATATGCCGAATGGTCAAATTAAAAAGTACTAAAATGGACATAAAAGAAGAAGTCTCCATTTCAGACAGAAGGTGACTTTTTCCTTTCAACTCCCAAGTGTCAATCAGATTAAAGAATCATAGGGTGGTTAAGGTTGGAAGGGACATCTGCAGGTCATCTTGTCCAAATGCTCAGCCCCTGTCTGTTCACCCAACCCATAATTCATCAACTTTATAAATATCTTATGGGAGTTGAAAGCCGAGTAAACAATATCCACTGCTTTCCCCTCATCTAACAAACCACTGAAATGGATAACATATCTGATTCATAAATTTTCTTCTCTTGTCTCCCAAAATTCTGGTGTTGTCCTTCAGTATTTTGGCCACACAATAAGAGTGTAAGCTCTCTGCTTTCCAGGCTTAAAATTACACATGATCTATAAATGAACATTGTAGTTCAGTTCCTTCTACACAATCATTTCACTGATAAATTCTAAACACATCTAAACTTTATGCCCTCTATGTCTATGTTATTAGATTCTGCTGACCTTTATGCTGTACTTTTTTCATTGTCTTATTCTTCATTGTCTCCCTTACACAATCATTTTGTATCCAAGACAAACTGGGAAAAAAGTTTGCAAGAGAGAACAGAGATTTGCCATTAATAGGACAGACAGAAAAATACCTGTTGAGTAATGAAAAACAAGCCTTTTTTTTCCACATTTAAACAATATTCTAAGTACTCTTTCTGTAAGTTGTCATAATGTTCTTTCATTGACTGTGCTGCTGCATATTCATCAAGTGTTACCTCCTGGCTGATTAGAACTTTATTGCTTATAATAGAGATGTCATCTGCTGTCAGATAAAGACCTTGATCCAGGTTTTCCATGCAGCATTTATAATTGGGAACAGCATCTGACTCTCTCCTGAGATTAGCAGCACACTGATCAGTGCCAGACAGTTAATAAGTTCCACAAATGGCTGTTATGAGAAAGTCAGGACATTCAGTGGAAAACTGAGCTGTGCAAGAATCAGGCAGGCAAGATACCTTAGGACACAAAAATCTAAAAAGGGAATAAACACTTGCAGATGTACTAACTGCATAGCAACAGAAATATCATGTAGGAAGTTCACTGTTCCATAGCCTGGAAGGTTATTCACATGTGATGTTCTCAAGACAACAGTATGATGGTAAAGAACAATCTGTTCTCATTTGAGACTCTCCTAACTAATTTCTGTAGGACAAAAAAATCAGAATTACGTATAGGTTTAGTCATAGATCCTATAGGACTAAATCACTTTTAAGAAAACTTATGATCCCACCTTACAACTTGGCTTCTGCTCAGATCAGCAATTCACATTTTAGTGGCTTCAGAAAAAGGAACTTTTTTTGTCATAGATGAAGCATTTTTAAAACACCAGAAAGGCAGGGGCTAGTTGGTGGGACCCAGTCAATGCTTATTTTTTCAAGGGTAAGTCATTATTCTGCTTTGCTGTGGATTTGCACTGAAACCAAATGAGAAATATTTTCCTTTCTCTAAAAGTGGCATCAGCAGCACAAAGCAGCTGGGAGTTGGAGGTAATCCTCATCACAAGGTCTGCAGTGATCTGGGGTACACAGCCTCCCCCTCGCCAGTGGGTTTAAGTCAAACTGTGACAGGTACAGAAAATTGTCACTAAGGAGTGCCCTGGTGACAGAGCTGCAAGGGGCTGCTCTCTGTGAGCACTGACACTTGGATGTCTGCAGGTAACCAGGTGAGTATAAATGACATAGTGCACATTTATTTGCTGGGTGACCAGATGGGATATCCCCAGCACATAAAGTTCTGAGTCTCTGTCTGTTTTACTTGTTAGACATGGGTCACGGTGTTAAATGACTCTCATGAGAGTGTGGATTTATTCTCAGCATCATTAGCATGAAGGCAAAAAGTCTTATTTTCAAGGACAGTCCTTGAAGTGCAGTTGTTGCTTTAGCAACATTCTGACTGGCCTTTGAAAAGGTGTTCCTGACTCAATGACCCAGGCAGCTGCATTCCTGGAAGGTGTTAGATTTCTGTGTAACACATCACAACAACCTCTCATTTCTGCTTTCAGCATGCAGGCAAAGCAGCAGGTGAACTTTAGTCAAAGGTCTGTACATAAGAGGAGCACAGAGCACCATCCTCTCCTATCTCAGACTTTTCATGTAAAACTTTTTTATTCCCCTGGATTTAGCACCTCTTTGAAATGCTGCAACTTTTAATAGAACAAGTCTTTGAGCCCTCTCTAGGCCAACACATCCTCCTTAGAGGTAAATACAAAGGAAGTTAAAATGTTAAAGGTAGTCTTGCAACTTAGCTGAATACCATGCAAAAACTTTACCCCTTTTTAATTGTTTCGTATAGCTGTGCTTTTTTCCTTCATTTTATTGAAGTAGATCCCATCCTTGTGAGGAGTAATCAGATTGTTCTGCTTATTAGTGTAAGAGATTAAAAATTATCACATTTTAATTATTAAAATAACAGAGACAGAACCTGTCTTCCTAAAGACAATATAGTCACTATAAATTATGACTTTTGTATCAGTCATTATTTCTTATAAATTCTGTTCATTGTCATGTTTATTAAAAAAGAACTCCAGAAATGAATATATTCTTATTATAGATTCTATAATTTATTATGGATGAAAAATTTCTCTAGTTTCTAATGAGAGTTCACCTACTGCCTTCTCACACCAAGACAAATTCAATTCCCCTTTCTCCAAAATTCTGAGCTAATGTCTACCAAGAATGGGCCAATTGCAATTGATCCAATTCAGTGCAGAAGATAGCTGAATAACTTCCTCTGGTTCTACCCTAGCTTGCAATTATTTTGGTTTTAAGAAGACCACTACCAACAAAAAGGGAGCTGAAGTGTATCCTTTTGTAGTGAAGTACATGAACCTTTGAAGATAACAAGGTGAAATATATTCATGGCTTTATCTTTGAACAACTTCATTTACATGAGTGCTTTAAGTATGTGTCAGATACAATTTGTTTTTAATGAGTCCTTAATGAGCCTAATTACATCCTGCAATTCAAAAGGCTGTCTAATTTTCTCCCTAGTCAAAGTTGCCCATTTGTTTCTCTTACCCATTGTAATCAGGACAGTATTTACTGCCCTAATTCCCTGAATCATGAGTCTCTTGTTTGAATCAGGTAGAGTCAGTGACTCCTGGCTTGAAAAGCAGCAAGCAGTTGGCACAGATGTACCAGCTCCTGAACAAAAGGATCAGCCAGCACGTTACCTTTTATGTCAGCCTCTTTTGTATCTTTTAATATCAGTGAAAAACACCTGATTACAGAAGGCACAAAATCGCAGGATCACAAAATAAACTGAGTTGGAAGGGACCCTTAAGCATCACTGAATCCAACTCCCAGCCCTGCCCAGCACCATCCCCAAGTCACCCCTTGTGCCCAAGAACATTATCCAAATTCTTCCTGAGTTCTGACAGGCTGATGTTGTGATCACTGCCCTGTCCCAGTGCCCAGCTGGGTGAAAAAGGTACAACTTGTTTCTAATATCCAGCCTAAACTTCCCCTGACACAACTTGAGGCCGTTCCCTTGGTTCTGTCACTGTCACAGAGCAGAGATCAGTGCCAGCCCCTCCTCTTCCCTTCAAAAGGGAGTTGTATCTGCACTGAGGTCTCCCCTCGGCCTCCCCCAGGATGAACACACCAAGTGCCCTCAGCTGCTCCTCATGGCTTCCCCTCAAAGCCTTTCATCATCTTTGTAACCCTCCTTTGGACTCTCTTATATATTGTGGCACTCAGACCTGCACCCAGAGCTGTCCCCAGCACTCGAGGTGAGGCTGCCCCAGCTCAGAGCAGACTGGGACAATCCCTCCCTTGCCTGGCTGTGATGCTGTCCCTGATGTCCCCCAGGACAGGGATGTCCCTGCCAGGGCACTGCTGGCTCATGTTCAACTTGCCACTGACCAGCACCCCCAGGTCCCTTTCCGTGGCACTCCTTTACAGCACCTCATTCTGTACTGGCTTGTTTGATTATATCAGTTCTTTTCTCTTACTGCCTGGAACTGCCCCTTTGAAGTGCAGCAACACAAACACATTTTCAGGCAATGGTGAGAAGCAGCAGCCAAACCAAACAGAAGCTCCTCATATCACCTGTGACTACACTCATGACCAAGCTGTGTGAAACTGAGAGCTCTTCTCATGGGCTGTGAGCAGCACTTTGCAGCCTTCACAGCCATAGAGCAGATATATCAACAGAGGAGGACATGGGATAATCCCAAACCCTGTGTTTCTCTAACTGAAACACAGTTACAATAAATAATTTCTTGTATATCCAACTGAGAGCAAATACAGAGTTTCAGAATTGCAACGAAAGTAAGAAAAAAAATCAGTGTGGTATACAAATGAAGAAACAGAGCATAATAAAATCTTTATAGAAAAAAAAATTGTAATATAAAATAGAAAATGTAAATTAAACACGAGAAAAAAGAGAACAGAGTGAAGAAAAAAAGATGGAGAAACATTCATTTTAGTGCAGAGATGATACAAGGCTTCTGATGTAAGTGAAAACAGATTTTTATCTGTAAAATTTTGGAATATATCAGTAGTGTTCATACTGCTGTTATTCTGATGTAAATCATTATGGAAGTTAGTCTCTTAAGTCCTAACTCAATGTATATTAAAGTTATTCAGAAACTTTACTTGAAGAGGCATCTGGATTAAAGTATCTCAATACGTTAATTGTACTCAGGCAAAAAAAAAAAAGTAAAAAAATATGATTTGCTTAAGAAGCTGGGAATCTCTCTGGGCTAAAAGAGATAAAGAAATAAAAAGAAAATGATGCAATTTGTCTTTGACAGGAAAGGAACAAGTGAAATGACACCAATTTATCTTGAAAGAAACAAAAGTGGAAGTAGAAGGCACAGAAATGCAAGAACAGGAATTCTGACTAAAACTCTCAGTTTTTCCCTAGGCTAAAAATAAATTGCACATAAACACATTAAAACATTCACATCTTTTTACAAGGAAGGAAATAATCCTCATTTCACAGATAAGTGAACAGAGGGGATGCAGGTTCAAGCAAGGTATTGATGTTTTGGGATGTCTCTCACCAAGAATAAAATTTTCCAAATCCTGTTTATCTGCTGCCTCTCCCTGGAGTATCGAAGCTGCTGGTGCTGAAGTTGTGCTTGCAGTGTGCCCAGAAACCCCCCAGGGCTGAGCACAATCAAGCCTTGCTGGAATTAAAGGAGGGGTGGGAGCTTTTCTGGTGGCCTCGTCCCCAGGCTCATCCTCTCACATCCCTCTGGTGTCAGAGAAATGCCCAAGGCACCAAAGGAACATTTGCTGCTGGCTCCTCAATTTTTTTCTGCAGTTCAAAGATTGTCAAGACACAGGAAAAAACAGACCTGGGTCTGATGTGAATCCACACCTGTTCCAGCTTGGCAGTGACCAAGCTGTGCAGTGTCCTGAGACAGGCCCTTTTTACTTGTCCACATCAGAACTGTTCTCCTTTGCTGGAGATTATTAAATATTCATCAGACTGAGGAGAGGGAAGAGGGAGTGCATGGATTTGCTCTCTGTCTGACCAAGTAATTTAGACTCTAAACTCTAGTAAGGGAAATTTGGATCTCTGTTTCTGCTCCAAAGGAATATTTCAATTTTTGTTTCCCTCATTTTCTATTCAACATCTAGAAATCATTTTTTCTCCTTGTTTGATTTGTCAATCTCAATTGCTGACTATCTGTCCCAGGAATTAATGGGGAAAAATTCCTCCATGAATGCTGTCCTCATATATCTGATCTAAACCCACTGAAATCAGACTTGATGTGTCTATCTGCTTGTTAAATAAGTTTATCCAGCTGCAGCCTCTGATGATGCAGTCAACCAGAGGAATCCAGTATATCTGTTAGCATGGTGTGCTTAACACACTTTTCCTGACTGCTGGCTTGCTTCCTATCAGTCAGGAAAAAGCATTCTGAATCTGAATACATTCTTTCTTTTGTTTTTATCTATGTGAGCTCATGCCACAATAAGAAATGAACATTATATATGAAGTACTGCTTTGGTTCCAAATCTATTATTCAATAAAATTCTTAAAAAAAGGAAAAAAAAACAACAAACCTCCAAACCAAACTCAGAAATGATTGCCAAAACTTCTCTTTACTTCCAGGGGTAGGCTGTCATCTCTGAGAAATACTCACCAGATGTTTAGAGTTTGGTAAAACGACTCTAGCAGATCAGTCTTCCTGAAAAACTTTAATTAAAATATATATTTAGAAGGCCACAGTGTCTTTGTTACTGATAAGAGAACCTTACTCATTGAGAGGCACTGCCTCAGACATTCTTAGTGATGATCACAAAATGTTTGTTTTGCACATTGTGGTCGAGTATAGAGGGTGTGACAGGAACTGCAGGCATCGCTATTTTAAAGAAAATAAAGTCTCTCCCACTCTTTTTTTATTTACCACCCTTACACCCATAGGCTGCAAACAGCTTTAAGATTCAGTATGGGGGAACTGCTTGTTAGAATCAGGCTCGTAACAGTTTTGTTCATTCTGTCAAAGCCCTACATATGAGAAATTTGCTGACTGGTACTCAGCAAGCTTGAAAGATAGATGCAAAGAGTCATAAATACATGGCTGCAAGGGACCTGGTAAAGATGTCTAATCCAATTGCTTGCCACAAGGCAAGATCAAGTGCAGCAAAAGTATTTCTGACAGATGTTTATCCAGCCTATTCATAGGAATGTCAGTGATGGATGCTGTAGAGTGTCTCAAGACAAAGTGTTCCCAAGACAAAGAAGCAAATTTCAAATGCAGCCTCATGCTCTAGGACTAGGAGCTAAATGATGGCTGTTTGAGGGCTTTGTTATACTGGTACTTATCTTGATTTACATTAATATACATCTCATCCATAGGACATGGAAATTATACCTCCTGCACGATCTGCTGGCAACTGGGACTGTGTGAAGTGACTGGAGATGCATATGGTGAATCATCTGGTGAATAACTTTCAGCTAACTGCTCTTATGAAATCCAAAATCTTGCAATGTGGTTTAAGGACAACTGTCTTAAGTATGCTATCTTTAGCCATAATAAAAACACATGTTGGCATTTCAAATACATCCAAGTGTTTTGACCACAAATGCCATTAAAATCTGGGAGACTTTGCATTCAGAAAGTTGCATGCACACTTTAGAAATGTGCACACACCAGAAAGGTGCACACATCACTGCCATTTCATGAAAAAAGATTATTATTGGAGGTATAAACCACAGTGCTCTTAGTACAGAATTCCTAAGTACTTGCTGAAAATGTGGTGTTACCTTAAAGTGAATAAATATGCCCATGAAATTAAATCAAACAAACATATCACAGGTTGATGTATATGTGGATTTCACTGCATTTTTTTCCTTTGTCAGGTAAATATGTTGGCAGGAGTGGAAGAGACATCCCATTTTCTTCAGAATAAA
This sequence comes from Thryothorus ludovicianus, assembly GCA_013397245.1. Taxonomy (NCBI): domain Eukaryota; kingdom Metazoa; phylum Chordata; class Aves; order Passeriformes; family Certhiidae; genus Thryothorus; species Thryothorus ludovicianus. The sequence continues at coordinate 974,355 of VZTB01015000.1, read as the reverse complement.
ATAAGCCTCTATCATGCTAAGGACTGCAGTGTAGATGGCTACAAAATGTGTGTTTGTTGAACAATCACAAGAGTGAAAAGGTGCTCCATTCTGATGATACTGGGACTGAGCTGTATTCTGCAGTGAGGGCTCAGCTCTGCCTCCCAGTGCTCCCTTTCTTGTCACTAAGTAGGAGAGCAGAAACTACTTGGATGACACCAAAGCACTGAATTATAGGAAAGGGAACTGTCTTCCTGAAGGAGAAACCAAGCATTAAAGATGTGGTGTTATTCAGGCTCTCAACTTGCACAGCTTCACTGAACTTTAAATACTTTTGAACACATTTAAACTTTGATTTTTCAAAGGCACTCTACCTTCAAGCCTCAGTTCTTTTTTATCTTGTTGGTCTTGAGAACTCTTGCACTTTAATTTTTGTGCCTTCATCATTACTTCCTCTGTGTGAAAATATTTCAGGGATATGTCATACATAGTCACAAACACTAACAAGTGCCATATTATCTTTCCTTTATATCTAACTCTCTTCCAAAGCAGCTGCAGTGTCATAACTGATCAGGGACATTTAATTGATATAACAGTATGATAAACAGTTGGAAAATATTGAACTTTTATTAGCAGTGATTGCATCCTTCTCTGTTATACTTGCCAAAGTGACTTAGTTATGTTGATAATACTGATTCAAGAGGGCTGAGATTAATTTAAATATAATCTTATTCTAAAGAGGCATCCCATGAGTTGCTTAAAATTGAGGGAAATTTGTGGTAAAGGAGACATTTGGGGAAAAGTCAGTGAAAAACAACTGAAGATTTTAATTTTTTTCTTGTGTACCATAGCAACATCAAGAAAACAGAAATAAGCTAATTCCTAGACTTGTTCTAAGAGGCATTGCATCAAATCCACAGTAATTCAGACATAAACTCCACTCTGTGGAGGACAGGACTTACCTTTGAGTACCTTTTCCAAGCTACTTGGAGTGTTTCACATTGTACAATTGCTTTATTAAAAGGAATCCTCAAAGTAGTTTCTGAGAAATGCATGAGAGCTTATGTGGTCATACACTATCTGTTCCACTGAGAGATTAGCAAGTATCCTCCAGGCATCTGTCTTAACAACACTTTCCAGAGAACCCAGCCTCTTAGAAAATATATTTTATTCATGGATTATCATGTTTCCATGTTTTAAATATTTATGGAACTCATAGTCCAATGTGGTCCTTACTGTGGTGTGTGATGAGGAAGTGTGGACATATTTATATAAAAATAATATCTGGTCTTTCCTTGCAGTAGATTTGGATTTCTCTACTGATTAAACTGCAGTGATTACACTGATTATTCGTTTGTTTGTTTCATTCTGCTTTTTTTCCTTCATTTTGTCTTTGATTAATTTTGAGGTTTACAGCAGCACAAAATTATCAAGACAGCATTTTGGTTGAAAGTAGGCTTTAATATGCTTATGGAATGCCATCCTTTGTGTCTGCAAATATCTCTCAGGGTACATGAATGGAACCAGTTGGTCCCTGCTTCTAAGTAGAGGATTCCTTCAGGAACATCACACATTTTTACATATTCTGAAAGACAATCCAAAACAGGCACACTGGCTTTTCAGTTTGCAGACATACACAAGTCAGTACACCTAATTAATTCCTCATTAACCTTTGTGCTGGAGAGGCAGGTACTCAATGAGTAGGAAATAGAAAGAAACAAGTTATACAGAAATTTAATTTTCTAGCTACATTTTGCAACAATTAGACAACTGAGATAGGCTTTTGAGTAGATGAAAAAAGAGATATTTCAATATAAGCAGGAACTAGTAAAACGGATTCAGACTGAAGAGGGAAAGATATATTTGAAATTAAGAGGATTTCAACTTAAGAGTTAACAAAAATTCAGCTTGTAATATAGACAGAATCAAGGTTAAAGAAACTCTTAAACAGTTGGAATGAATATAAGTAATATGCAATAATGATGAATTATGGGGAAAAAAGTTAAAGTGATCAGTGTTATTATCTGAGAAGCTATACCAAGAAAACTAAATGTTCAATAGGATGAACAGCAAAAAGGAATCAGTTTCCCATATTTGATTTATGGGACTGAGAGATGGAGAAACAGTGGCAGCAGAGAACATAGTTTGTATCTGATGCCTTCTTAAGCTCCCTCCTTCACAATTTCATTTATTCTACCCTGAGAATGTGTCAAAGCTTTGTGAACATCCAAAGACAGACTGTAGGGGAAGGAGCAAGACAGGAAAGAAAGATCTTGAGTACAGTAATAAATCAGAATGCTGTCCTTCAAAAAACAAACCAGTGAGTATATTCTAGATTAATAGATTTTGCATATTGGTCAAAGTCAAGAGGAAAAGAATAGGGAAAGTTGTCTATATTGCAGAAAAAAAAGTCCCATCTGCCTGTCTTGCTCAGGTCTATTCCCCTCACTTTGGAAAATACACTTCTTCATGTAGATCCTTTATGGATGGACTTTATAAGGATTAAAATTTTGCAACCTCATCTTCTGAAGAATGAAATTTTATCTAGTCAACAGGAATTAGACAGACAGTTACACATTTCTCAACTTTTTATTGACCTTGTTGACATGTTTAGTGGGTTTAATAATTTCAGAAAAGAAACAGGAAGTTAAAATCCCAGAGGAAGAGATAATTTTGACCTTTCCTTCCCTTATATACTTTGCTCTTTCTAGAAGATGTAATCTAAATACCACTTAAACTAGCAGCTGAATATTTTTTACAAAAATTGTTCCAGCTGTGAAGCTTTGCACTCACATCATTAGGATTAACTTGTGATCTAAATGCTATCTTGCAGCTCAGTTATCTGCTACTAAATATTGGATGCTTCTCTGTGGAAACCATTTTATTACTTGCCTAAATATTTCATTCAGAACACTCATCTGAGCAACTGACTATTGGAGAACACAGAAAAAGCCTGGAAATGTTCAATGGAAAAAAACAAAAGCAAAATTAGATTGTAGGTCATCAAGCAGCCTTATGACTTTTTCAAATCTACAATATTTAGAACAAAGTAGATCAAAGGAGGAAAAATTAGGGCTGAAAGATACCTGAGAAGATACACTGACAAGGTGTGATCACCACATGTAGCAGCTGGGTGTTGAGTAATTTCACCTTGTGAGAGCAGTGGATCGTGGGTCAGCAGCAATGGTGCTATGGACAATTCCCACTGCAGTTTCCCATTTTTTCCATAGATGTGGAGGGGTGGCCTGCAATCAATGGAATCAGTGCAGAATAATCAGCTGAACCAGTCAGCAAACTTCCCCGAGGGCTGTCCCCAGCTTTGAGTTCGAGCAATAGCAATGGCACAGCCCAGTGCAATGAATGCAAATCCAAAATATCATCCACCACTCTTTGACCTCTATGGGACAATGCACAGCTTGATTGTTTCCATTATAATCTCTTGAAATTACTTCAATCCTTCTCCATCAGTTCTAAGTGACTCAAACAGCAGATACTCTGAGATAGAACAACTGACTGTCTAAGGAATTGTTTTTACAAAGAAAATGAACTATCTCTCTATAGAAGTAAATAAGAGTTCATTGACCATCAAGGAAAAGAAGTCCTCATTCACAAGTATATTCAAAGACAAATCTCTTCTTATTTACCTTTTTTAATGAAGTTTGCTTTAGTAGTATATTTTAGTTGCCTTGTCTGTAACTCTGCATTTATTTATTAGCTCTTCTCCTCCATAATAATTCAGTCACTGCTGTTTTTAGGGCTATTTGTACACATAAGATAAAAAAATATTAAGATTCTTGGTCCTAATTAATTGGTTCCACTGCAATTTCTGCAGGCAAAATTTTGCATCCTGTGAGCCTCTATTCCTCTTTTCTTGTATATAAAAAGAACAGCAGGAAATATTGACACCTGTTTTGGACCTTGAAGCTCGAACAACAGTGAGTTGTATCCATTCTATCAACAAATCCTAGAGAGCTGGATTTTGGGCCATGCCCATCTGTACCTTCCCTGTTATCCTTTCATTCAATCAAAGAAGAGATAGGCAAATAATTAATTCCCTATCATCTGAACTGCTCTGCAACATGCAATATAGTTATTTGTGCCAGATCAAGTTCACTTCTGCCACCTGAAAAAAAAATGATGACTGGTACAACACTGTGTAAGTTCAGATTCATATAATTGAAACTCTGCTATGCATTGGCCTGAAAATTTGACCTATGAAGTAGGCACAGAAAATTGCATTTGCTTCAAAGACAACTGCAGTAAACAAGCACAATGGCTTTTCAAAATTTATTGGATGCAGCTATTATCTATTTAATGGGGTTTCAGATATGTTGGATATCTGCAAGTGTAAACGAGACAGTTAAAACACTCAAAGGCTTTAACTATTGTACTCACACAGGCTACTTATTATCCACATTTTTATTATTTCTCTGAATCACTGTCAACAATAATAATAATAGCGACAGTATTAATAATCCAGCTGGGAATCATTCTTTGATGTTCTTTATGTGGCTAATTGTGAGAACATAAAATAAATCCTACTTCTGGCATATCTGCCAGCAGTGTCTGTTTACATCTGAAACTGTGAATGCATGTTGGATCTGTCAACAGTAGCTGCCTTGGAGAATATGTTTTACATAAACAATGAAGGAAAATGGCCTGAATGGCATGAAAAGAGATTTAACCTTTGTCTAATAGATGGTCAATGACAGGGTATGGTTTGAATCATGTCTTACTCATTACTTTTATTCCATCTAAAAAGCTGAAGAATTCTGAGTTGCCAAACTGTTGCGTGAGTCTTTTTTGAGAAATAAGAGCTCATTCCACACGGAAACTGGGAAAGCAGGTACACTGGGGTAGCAATACCCTTCTGAATCTCTCCCCCCAAGCATTTGTGTGTGGCTGAGCTGCCAGCTGGGGCTGCCATGCAGCAGTCAGGCAGCATTGTCATCATACAGACAGAAAACTGCTTGGTAGTCCCTCCATTACCTGGCCATTAGCTCCACTTTGGAAGCTGACTTCATGGATTTTTCCTGTTGTGAATACAGCAGTAGCTGTGCAGGAGAGAAATAGTTTAAGTCAGAGCTGCCAGATGGGAAGGGAGACGTTCAGGACATTCAAAATAACACAGAAATAAGGATCTGAAGCACAATGTAGAGTTAAGCTGTACCTGCTGGATGCTACCAATCTAAATTACATTTCATTACACTGATCCAATTGCAAGTCACCTCCAATTTCCAGCTGGATACAAATATTTTCAGTGTTGTTATTGTTTCACCATCTAAATTAAATTCCCTGTTTGAAACTTTTTACCTCTATTGATTTTTTTTCCTGTTATGACACATCAATGACAGACTACATTATATTTTCACCTGCTAGAAAAGCAGGTTTCTATCCAGGAGGCTCTTTATCCTTTGGATTAGGGCTCTTTCTGTCACAAATAACCCCTTCTAGCAAGGTTCAGTGTATGTTCTGTATTTGTAGGGTAAAGCACTTTCTCTTTTTAGGAAAATCTAATTTAGGTTTCACTTGGTTCACAAAATGGATGATGCTCCCAGGGGTAAATTCTCCCTGATCTAAATAGCTGGGTGTAGACAGCCACATGTGTGGAAGGGAGAGAATGCTGGACAGGCAAAGTTAAAGTGAGAGAAATATTTTGAGTGGTTTCTAATGAATTTTCTGTTTAAAGTTGGAACTTGTGTTTGATTCTGGAAATGCTTTAGCTTACAATGATTCTCCCTAGAAATAATGTGACAGTTCCTCTGAAAGCAGCATTTTAATCCCTGCTCTTGCTTTCCACGCCAAGTAACCATAAGGTGAAAAGCTGGGGTGTCCTCACAATGCCTGTAACCTCAGCATGTCTGATTCTGATCTTGCTCCACCTTCTAGTGCATTCCTTGAGACAAATGCAAGAAACAGGACTGTGGGACACCAGCTGAGTTATGTGACTTCACCTCATGGAATAATATTTACTTATTGTGTCGAATGGGCAAAAGTCCGTTTGAAGGTAAGGTAGTGTTTCTTTCATTCAGCTGTTGTGTGTAAATGAATGCTGAATAAATATGCATGTTTATGTGGACATATGTAATGGAAAAAAATCCATTAATTTAGGATGTATAAATAATGCAGGTTTCCAAAATAAGTGACATGCTTACCACAGCCAAGTGGTCCCTCACAAACCATCTTCCCTCTGTGTATGGACTGATGGCAGAGCCACATTGGAATAACACCATTCTGTTTATGATCCTTGCTGCATTCCTAAGAACCTTTGCATTATAGCTACAGCAAAGATTGTGCATTCATTTCAGAAGGGAATCTCCCAGTGGTCTCCTTTAGCTGAGTTCTGGGTCACGTCACAGAGCAGTCTCAAAGCACAAAATCAGTGTTCCTTCTGGATGAAACTAAACTGGATGATGTGCCCAGGAGAAAACTCAGTACATCCCAGTGGCAAATGAGATTTCAGTCTCATGTAGTCTCTCTCCAGAGCTGATCTGAAGGAGCTCCTCAAAAAAACCACATGAGGAAATGGAAGGGCTGTGTATGGAAAATTAAAACTGATTGTTTGAAGAAGATGCATTGAACAGACTAGACTCATAAAGGTTTAGGAGGATGCACACCATTTATTTCAGTGAGTTGCAAGATGCTAAATATCTCTCTAAATCTGGGCTGAAGCATTTGTAACCTTATGCAGCTGCTGTACAGGTTGATTCTCCAAACCATCACACCAACACAGAGGAGTAGCTACATCTGTTACACCACAGTGGTGAATGTGGTGCTGCACTCTGGACCAACTCAGCGATGCCTTTTTTTCTGCTCCTTTTTATACCATTTACACAGAATCCCTCCAGAGTCCTCCTCAAGACTGGTGCCAATCACTGTCTATAAGGAAAGGTGTACAAGCTGAAACTCTCAGAGACTGCTGATAACTCCTGATAGACTGCTAACTTTCCATCTGTTTGCAGTCAATTCCTAGTGTGCTTTTATAAAGAGCAAAAAGCAGTGTACAGAACTATTACTTTTGTTTATAGTTTGTCTCAGCACTCAGAAGGCTTTATAAGGGTCTCCCTCTCTAATTTATACTGTAATATATGCAACCCCTGGACTGTAGAAGGCTGAGGTGTGCCTGAACTACCTGTTACTCACAGAAGGATGGGTCAGCATGAACAGAAGGGCTCATGTCCACTTGACCTCTTACCTCTCTCATGACAAAATGTCTGCTTTCAGTAAAAAAATGATGATATCTGCACAGCTGTCCAAATAGCATATGTTTTTTGGCAAAATGAGACCAAATTGGCACACATGTTTTATGGAGGCCTAATGTGGGAATACTTTGAAACAAGGTACATAGTGCACAAAATCCTTGACCCCTCAGCAGAGAACGAAAAGGAGAAAACTTTATATAAGGGCACATCCTTGTAATTCATCTTCTGTGATTTTCTTGTGTTTTGTCGAGGATTAGTCAGGGAAGATAGAAAAGTGCATCCTACAACAATAGCTGTTTTATCTGGAGAAAGTCCCATTCTTTCTCCTTGAATGAATTCCCATATCTTGTGTTCTAATCCTAACACTGATTAACAATGTTCTGGCTCTTTGTTTGTTTGTCGTTTTTTGGCAGACATTGTAGCTTTCATACTTTGTTCCTTAATTACTTGCCATTTCACCCCCTGATTGTTTTCAAGACTCTCTCAGCACAGCTTCCACAAAAGATTCATTTTCACAGTGTCTTGTAAAGTATTATTTATATATTTGCTGCCAGGCAATCTGGCCCCTTTGCAAAGCCTTTGTCTTACATCAGAAATAAAGCTGGCTGCAGAAACACAGAAAATATTTCTTGTACTCCATGAATGTACTTTGAGAAGAGCTCTTCTACTGCTTGGCACTAAGTCCCCTAACTTTGGCTGCTTTTGAGGATTCCGAATTCCAGTAATGTGAATGGAACCCTTCTTCCTGAAGAAGAGAGAGGCTCTTGAGACACAAGGCAGCAGAATAAGAGCCCTGTATCACCCTTTCATGCTCAGGTGTAAACTGCATGAAGTTGGGTTCAGTCCATGTAAAGCTGGCTAAAGATCACAAAAAGGGATGCTGGCTACTCTTGCAAGAGGGGAATCTTGCCAAACCCAAAAGTTGTTCTCCTCTGTCTTACCCCATTTACAATAGCAGGAGTAGAAAGGCCTTCCCTCGGGTGATCTCCTCTAGAATTACACCCAGACTTGCACCTATTCTTGTCCTACAAGAGCAGCAGGATCTTGCCCAGTTGCCCTCTTTCTCATCTGCTTTCACAGAAGGATAGCAGAGGGAGGAAGCTGGTGCACAAAGTGCATTCTTCTGGTGACCAAACTGTGATCAGGTGTGACAATAACACATTCAAGGCTGGAGTCCAGTACTGCAGCAGAACAAAGAGAAATCCTATGATGAGGAGCCCCTAAAACACCCCACGTATCCTCCCATCTCCCCTCCCAAGCTACCAGCACTTGCTTTGTTTCTGAGATGTGCAGACAAAACCAACAGTATTGCAATGGTGGCAGCTATAACTGGCCAAAAAACTCAACAGGATCACAGGAAAAATTAAGAGCAAACAAGAGAAAAAATGCATTTTACATGGTATGACTTTAAAATTACCATGTTGGACCAAGACATTTATTGAAAACTAGAGACTGAGTGTACTATTGACCCAATCTGCAAGAAAATTTTCCCAGTCAATGAGGTACAGTTTGAGGATGATGCACACTCATCAAACCTTTGCAATGAATGAAGATATTTGATTCAGTGGGAGATAGAGTATAGATAAGTGCATTAGGTTTCATATTGCATATCTCTTAAGTGGAGTGTCTGGCCCCACTTGAATAAAGTCATTCCCCTCAAGTATCCCTGATCTTTTCTTTGTGAATGTTCTGTGCAGGAATAACTTACAGACCTGCATAACGTTGTGAGTGATGTTGAAGAATGAGGCAAATTATTTTTGCAGTGAATGAAGGACAATTCTAAAAAATAACAAAACAGTCTTAGCATCATATATCAAGAAAATGTTGAACTTGATGACATAATCCTGAGTCAATCTGTTAATATTACACTTAGCATTTCTTTCCTGTGATTTTCTCAGAACAGTTTTCACTGAACTGGAGTTGGCTCCAGGTTAGGTTGTATTCAAATGATTGACCTCAAGAGACTGAGGATTTTGATAATGTCTGAATAAATAATTCAGAACAGTCGGTACGAAAGCATTCACTCATTTCTTATCATGTTGCTGTCAAACAGCACACCGAGGTGTATGAAGAAGCAGAATTGGCTGCACTTTAGGAGTCCATCAGAATGATATTGAGGGGAAATGTCACCTATTTTTCTTGTGTCTTTCTCTTGTCAAAACTGTAGTAATGCTGTCTTTTAAAGGGCTGAAGAATTATAGCTGATTCAGTGTCTGAGCTTAGCTTTCTAGAGTGGCTGTCAAAGACATTTCCCAAATCACTCCTGATTTCACCCATGGAGCTACCAAGGGATTCATGTCCACCACAGAAAATATTTAGAGGATTTAGCATGGCTGATTCACTGTGCAGGTGAGAGGGACAGAACCACAGGGTCCAGTTTTGGTCCAGGAATTCACATTCTCTATAAACCATCTCCATATGTCCTGTACATTCCATGGCTTTCTTTTCAGTCTCAGTCAGCTGATACATTTATTTAAACACAACACAGAGATTGTGGTGGTATGTAATAATTATATTTTATTTATATTTTAAGATAAGGCCTGTGTCATGACACTCCAAATATAAGCACAGGTCCCATTATTTTTTTTCCTCTGCATCCCCTGGTAGGGATCATACTGGACTGGAAGGAATTTTTATACATTTGAATTTCTGCAGCTGTATGCCCAAGGTAATATGAGTGGAGTCCTGATTCCACTGAATTTATCCCATTGATTTCCTTAAGCTGGGACTTTATAGCTCTTGAAACAGTTGTTACAAAACAGACATAGTAGAAATCTTTCCTTCCTTTATATTTCTCTTTCAAGAAAAAAAAATAGGGATTATTGACATTGTAGGAGACAATAATAATGGTAAATTGGTAAGCAAGAACACTTATAAAAACCCTTATTTAAACTTGATTTGTCACAGCCTTTTTGTGCGACATTTATACATCTGATATTAATGGATGTTCCTTTGTTGTATAAAAAGGGGAATAGAAAAATAAATGTCCTTCAAAATAATAAGCAGACAGAATAGTTAAAAGAAAACATATTAGTAAGATAAGTGGAAAACAAAAATTACCAAAAGTGTCTTCTGAATTTTGGGTTGATAGCTAAATAACTAAAATTCCCCTGGGATGAATTATTTGTCATTATTAATGTATCTGAAATTTGGATAGAACTCACTGATGAGACATGCATAAAACCATCCTCATTTTCAGAATGAATCATTTCCTGCTGACGTTGTCTATCTCAGAACAACACAAACACTTCTGAAAAACAGAGAATGACATGTATACAGACACCCAAATTCTGACTTTGGGCATTTGTGCTTAATCAACCCTTCATGATTTTCCTCATCCTGACTTGGCTGATAAGAAATCCCTTATAATTTCTCTTGGCTAAGTGCATCTTTACTGTCAGAGATGTTTTGCCATCAATATGTCTGATACAACTTTTTTTATATCATCCTTTTCTATCAACCAGGCTCCAACCTGTGTGCTCTCCTTTATCCCTCAACTAACAGCTAACAAAAATTTTCTCCTTGTTTTTCTGGTATATCTGCTCATTTCTACAAAGAGCTGCATTCATAGCTTTATCTTTTTTTATACTTCATTTGTTTTTCCACTAATACACCACAAATCTCCAGTAAAACAGGGTCTGAATTCTTATTTACAATGCAGTTCCATCAGAGTGCCTCAGAGGAAATGAAAATCTGACCCTCTGAAGGCACTCCATGGGCAACTTTTTGATGAGGAAATGTGATCAATTCCTTCTGTTAAAGGTTTACATTTCAGTGGAAAGTGCATGGATATCAGCACTTATTGGAAAGAAAATTTACCTTTGTCCGTGTTTAGAAGCAAAATAGTCCCTCCACGGAAATCAAATCTAAAATTGTCCCTTGTTTCAAGGGAACATCACACCTCCTCGTGGCTTCACTTATAATTCATTGTAAAATACTGGATTTTGTGTTAACTGATAAAAAAACTTATTGTTAATCTAATTGCACTTGAGCTCATTTGCTATCACATATGATTCTTAGAATAAAGGAAATCCTGCAAAACCTCAGCAAGGAGAATTTTAATGGTGGTTGAAGAACTATGAAGCACATTCCTGAGAGAAAGATACATTTTTCATCTAGACATACTAAAGAATATCAAAGAAATGTACAATATCCCCTTCTAGTGCTTTCAGGCTGAACATTGAAGAGACATCATTCCATTGTTATAAGCTAAGATGAAACTTGAAAACTTTTTGGGTGTGACTCTGCTGATTTGGCAGGGAATATTTTGAGGTGACTTCCATGGAGAAGGCCAAAGCAGCACATTAGATCACCCCTGAGATGGGATTTTCACCAGCAGAACCCATTGGTGTGGATTGATCATTATCTCTTTGTGGTGTGTCTGCAGTGTGCTGGCACACCGAGCCACTTCGAGGGAATTGAGTTTTGATTTTTCTCCTTGGGACACTTTGCTGTTGCTGTGTTAGCCACAGAAAAGGAGCTTGGGGAATGTTTCTTTTGTAAGAATACTGCTAGAAACTGCTTAAAATAGGTTTTCATACTTACAGTGTCAAATTGTGACTGAGAGCAAGACAAATCATTATTTTTAGGGGCCAATAAAGTAAATCCCACCACGAGTCAGGGCAGAATTGGATATTCTCTGAAGACTGAGATAAACCATCATTTTCTTATTTCAAGTGCCACATTAAAATTGAATGAATCCTGTAAATATTTAGAGCCTTGGAACTATTTTGTCTCTCTGGTTTTGGATAATGGCTTCCACAGATATATTCAAAAATCCAGACATGATGCCACAGCATCTCAAACAATCTCTGCATTAATATCTGCTCATACACCAACAGCTTGAGCAGGCTGGATTACAGAAACAGCAGAGATTCTGAACTGATAATTTGTTGCAGACAGAGGCTATGAAATGTTAATTACAGGACAGGAAAAACACTCTCCTTTATGTTATCACTTTTGCCTGGGTGGCCCGGTGAGATAAGATATTGTTCTAAATTCAAATTGGTCCATGCAAAGCTGGATTTACATAGCCTCAGTGACTTAATGGGAGAGAAATGAGCTGATCCTAATAAAAAACATGACACTCCTAATCTGTTTGTGCTCTGCAACAGATGGCAAAGCCACATTTGGTTTTACCTAGAGAATCTCCAGCCACATTCTCTCCTTGCCCCCTGGGTACTGCTCCTCTTTGCTGGGCTGTGCCTGCCTGAACGCTGCAGCAAAAACACAATGGGACCCTGTTTAAATTGTCAGTCAGGGCATTCAGTGGAACTATTGAAACTCTGCCAGGTGCCAATTCCCTTGTTTTAGTAAAGTCATTATAATCTGCTACTTTTGAAGGGCACTTCTGCTTTTGGCAGCAATAGGTGGACTAATGTCAGCTTATTTCCTGTCAAGGGAAATGTCACTGCATTAAGCAAGGCCTTAGATGGTGCCATTCACTTCAAGTGACTGTGGGGTTCTTCTGCTGCACACCTTGCAGAAAGGCACTTTTGGAGCACATCTATTAGAAATATGTTATGCAAGGGGTTAAGATTTTACTTTTTTTTTCCCTAGCAGTGCTTTTATGAAAGCAAGTTTCAACCTCCTTGCTGGTTGATGTCACGTAAATCAACCTCTGACAAGTAGTGTGACCTGACAGAAAATTCAATGCTGTTTATCAAAGGGCAACCTGGATGGGACTTGGAGCAATGTGGTCTGGTGGGAGGAGCTCATGCAAGAAGGATGAAACTGTATGATCTTTATGGTCTTTTCCAACCCAAAATATTATATGATTCTATGATTCTATGAATCAAAGCGTTTGGTGCCTTCATTAATACCATGAGTTGGCATTTCTTTTGAATTATGCTTCACAAATCATTAAAATTCCAACATGTTAATATTTTCTTCTATTAAAAAGAAGGCCCAAATGGGAACAGTGACCCACCTACTGCTGATTAAAGTAGTTGATAAGCTGTAGGAATAAGACAGCAAGTGAGAACACCTTAAACCATACGAAAATAAAAGTTAAGGTAACTAATTCATAGTTATCTAAGGTTTCTTGAGGTTGTTTGAAGAACTCTGAGGCAGAGTACAGTTGGAGTCTCTAGAACTAAATCCCTCCCAAGTTCATCTTTTGATTTTAACACCTCTGTCACTAGATTCTGTCAAATTGTGATTTATCTACCTTGAAAATTTAAGCTTGATTTGCTTGGTTTTGGATCAGTGGATTCCCTGCCTATTCTGGCTGAAATGGTATATTTTCATTTCTGCATGCCCTTCTTGCCAGGGTGGTTTCTCTTGTTCTTATTATCTGTAAAAACGTCTTCCAAATGCTGCATATTCCTTTCAGCATTCCAATCAGTCTGTGAGCCTGCATCTTTAGCTCATTTCATTCAAACGGCTCTAGAATTACCTCATGATGTGTTCACCTTAAGTGACATAGCTTTGCATGTTTCTTTCTCTAATTAGGTTGCATCACTGTCAATTAGAGACAGCAGAACATGTGTTCAGAATGTTCTAGGACATTAAAGTGATTGATGGCAGAAAACAAAGTGTACCGGTCCTAAAAAAAAAATCTTCCCATTAATCCATTTTGAAAGCAAGTGAAAGATATTTTTCCTCACACTATAGTGCTTAATCTATTCAAACAATGGGTTTTAAAAGTTCAAGGATAAGGCATTAGTTTTTTGGGTTTTTTTTTCTGATCAGCTATCTGGGGAGATTTATTCAAAACTCTCCACAGTAAGTATATTTCAGACTTACTAATCATGAAATAATGGTAAAAATAATGAATGATTAGGTTGTTTTTCTACAAAAAGGTAAATCATGTCCTGATTCAGACTCTTCAAAAACCAAATCCTTAACTCCCATTTCCTGAGGACAGAGTAAACAGCCTGGAGTACAGGTGGGATTCAGAAAGCCCAAGTGGCCCCTCTGGTTCCTTGGTGTTCACAGACAAACCAACAGAGGATTAATCCTGTTGGTGCCTTTCGAGCAGTTTCCACCTCACAGATTCCTTTTTTGGGGAATGTGATGCCCCTGTACAAGTGCAAAACTCCTCCAGAGCCCCAGAGCTCCTGCTCTGCTGTCAGTCTCCAGCTCTCAGAGCACACGATCCAAGTGCTCCTGTGTTTTGCAGCTGTCATGAATCCTCACTCCAGAATATAAGAAATAAATGGAGAAAAAGAGCCCTACAGCTGTGATTGATGGTGGGTGTGAAATGCTCTTCTTGCAAAGAGCAGGAGAGTCATCTGGCATTTGAGGGTTTGGCTTTGCTGACTCTCCTGCAGAAGATAAGAGCTTTAGCTTTGGCAATTGTATTACCTGGGAAAATGAAATCTTTCAGAGCACATCTTGAAAGGTAAAGAACAGGCAACAAAGCAGAGAAAGAGAGAACAGTGAGAACAGCAATTCAAAGGAAAAAAAGACACCCAGTATATATTCTAGTCTGGTTTAAGTATCAAAATATTTAAAAAATACTTATGAAATCAACTGCAGAAAGATATTTCTCTCAGTACCAGAGCAAAATAGTACTGGGGAACAAACATGCAGCAGCAAAAGAAGAAATCTGTAAAAGAGCTCTTTTCTTTCCCTGACCTGAAAATGCTTCTTAGAGAAAATGGAAGACTTGACAGAAACATGAAGATATTTGAACCCTTCCATATGTGTTGACACACATTGGGACTTATGGCAGCCTTTGAAACAGGACATTTAGTCAAAATTTCAAGAATTTTTGGATGGAGCTGAGGGAAAGGTGAGTTTAAAATGAAAAAGGCAGGAAATAGTGGAGATGTCACACAGAAACTATGTAAAGTTGGAGATATGAGTTCTAAGGAAAAAAGAAAGTGGAGACAGAAAAATAATTTTGCCAGATGAAAGCTAGCAGTTTTCTGGAGCAGACAGGAGTTTCATTATATGGATAGGGAGACAGATGTGAAGAGCCAGATTCAGAATTGGAGTGACACAACTATGAAGGAAAAGAGATGGAAAATCTCTGATAGGAGTCCAAGATGTGTTTTCAGGATCATAAGTTCTCTTTGGAATGCAGTAAAATTTGAATTACGAAAATTTAACAGGAAGATTCGTTTGAGTTGGACGTGAAAGAAACTCATTTAAAGTCTGATATTGTTCTTATTGCTGTTATAAACATCATCATGTTTGTCCTCATTATGTTTGTTTTTTAAAAACTCACCAGAGCAAGCAAATTTCTGTATATTTTCATATCCTGAGAATATGAGAAGGAATAGAATGTGTCTCAGATAAGTAGCAATCTATCAATATACTAGGCATTTTGGCAACATGAAATGATAATTGTTTCTTTTCCCTGAGAATTTACATCTTAGACAGCAAGTACATGGAAATATCCAACAGACAAACAGGGAGAACTGTGTGTTACCTCAGCTCTTCAGTTTCACTCATTTTCCCCCAAATGGATGAAGGTAAAATGGAAAGGAAGGGTATAAGGTATTTGGAATGGGTACACTGAGGGAAACCCTTATTCACCAATGTCAGAGGGGAAGAGCACCTGACAGTTTCTGTCCAGAATAGGCACTTCCTTCAAATTATTTTTTCAGAGTCATGGAAAATAAGGAGTAAAACTGATAAGGATGAAATTAAGAAAAATAAAAGCTCAGCTAAGCTGTCTGATACCTCAAATAAACACTCTCTGCCCAGCATCATTTATGTTTCAACAAATTAGCATGTCCAAATTAGCTACAAATTTCTATTGAGCTCTACTTTTTCCACATAAACAAGGAGAAATGTTTTGCCACTCTTTAATTGCTTACATATACACTATCAACTAGGAAAAAAACAAAAACCAAAATAAAACAAAAAGCAACATATGGCATTCCACAAAAATTGTCTCAAAGATCTCTGATTTGCTAAATTTCATCTAAAAAATCTTAGAACTCCATGTACACTTCAGAGAGCTGGAACAACATCCTGGCATTGTCTAAAAATGGAATAGTTTTTTAACCTTATTTGATAGACAAGCTGAAAGCTTGAAATCTGCTAAAAGTTGAATCAGAATTAATCTGATAAAAATTTGAATTCAGACAGAATTAGTAGCATAGCTGTGAAAAAAGTCCTCTCCATATATTTCTTATTAGTTAAAATGGATACAGAAACAATATTTTCTCTCTCTTTTTACCTCATTTACTCTCTCACAAGAAAATCCTCCACGAGCTTCCCATTCCATCTCAGTTCCCCTGTCCCCAGTGTTAATATTGCAGAGCAGAGAAACAAACCATAAAACTGATACTTTACCCAGAAAATTGCAATGGAGATGAAAAGCAATTCAATCGATTGAGTTTATTAAATAAAGTACTGCAAGATTACTTACCTATAGTGTGTCTGTATCTTTGTGTGGGGAAAAAACCCACAACACTGGGAATTAAAGGAATTTCTGTAGAAAAGCAGTCAGGACAAGTTGCTAGAACCTAAAGTCAGACACGTTGAAGTTATAAACTAAAGATATATTTTGAATCAAAAAGTTATTAATTGATGAAATAAAATACCCATGAAAATTGTAGCTAACTCATTTTTGTGCTTGTTGAGGCCAAGATACAATTCCTGTGTGGAAGGAACATTTTCATTTTGTGCAATCTCAACGCAGGAATGGTGGGTTAAGCTCAGCAGCCTAAAACATGCTGAGGATTAGATTGGATTGTTCCTTAACACATTTATGAGTCTAAGAATCAGCACACAAGTTACTTTGATAGATCATTAACAGCAGGATAGTTATACACTAAGTTATATGCTAAACATTGTATTCTGTATTAATAGAAAATTATTTTTATTTTTAAAATTTGCTTATAAAATGGACCCAAAAAAGAAAAACAAAACAAAACACCCTCAAAAACTTGTTCTAAATTAGCCACAAGTTATGAATGTTCAGTGTATTTTTTCAGTTTTCTCTTGAATTAACATTTTCCATGCAAATGTTCAGTGTAACCACCTGAGAGTCACAGGCCCTGAGAACACGTGCACAGTCCTGCAGTCCCAGTTCTGAAGATAAAGGGACTGGGAATATTCAGAACTGTGGCTCCAACTTCCAAAAGCTCCCTGAGCTGCCAAGACTTTCAGGGTGCTACAGCATCCAATGAGCAATCCATACAAGATCTCTTGAAGCCTGGCAGATATTTAGCAGAGATCCCCTCCAATGAGGATATCTTGGGGTCAGTGACTTGATGTTTCCTTGGAAAACAGTTTCAGTAGAAATTTTATGGGGTGTCTTTAATGCTAAGAGATTCAAACTAAAAATCCAGCGTCCAAGTCCCCGTGATTTATTTTTCTGGAGAACGAGCATTTCTCAAATTATAAAGAATTTGGCTAATGCAGCATGTTTGTTCCCAGCTCAGAACGTTCCCAGTTAATGAAAGGAATACTTGATGCAGCAGTTGCCATAGAAACAGGAGATGTTTACACAGGAGCTGAGATGGAGTGTGGTATGTGTGAGTGGGGCTGCAGGAGCTGGAGGAAGGATTGGAACTGCACAACCTCTCCACTTTGGGATACTATGGATTTCAGTCTGGATTTATCCTAGTTCCGTCTGGATTTATTCTGTGCAGGGATGATTTGTGGACAAATGTTATAGTTGGTTACATGGAGCTATAGAAGAAGATAAAATAGCCCAGAACCAAATCTAGAGTTAAGTTACAATTACTAGAGTCAAGATTTCTGCTTTTTGCAATGATAAATTATATCAGCAATCAAGCCCTGTCCTACCTGGCACCAAGAGCTTCAGTACTAACATTTCTACACTCAGACTCACTATCAGAAGTGCTGACATTTTTTTGGGTGCCAAAGTCAGAGATCAGCTTCTCAAAAACTCATCATTGCAAGCCATGAGATATTTTGAAAAGATGGACAACATTGCCTGACTGAAAGCTGCACAACAGGGTGGATGCAAAAGTTATCCAACTTTCCAGTTTTTAGAAAATTAATTTTTCAGAAGCACTTCTATCTTTGTACTCCCATTCTGCCTTTTTCTGAGGTCAGGATTAAGTAGTCTACTTCTAACACCCTTTTCCCCCCTGAAATATCCTTAGAAATCTCTAGTACTGTGGACTTCATTGCTGCCTAAAACAGTGGAGCTGGCTGATTATTCCCACCAAAATGAACGTATCTGTCCTTGTCCCCATCAAAGAGTATCCTGTTTGATTCTTCTTGCTGCCAGGTGAACCTCACTAGGTTTGATTTTTCAGATTATTTCATATCTTTATCCATACCTCTCCCATCTAAAATGTTTTGTACATTTCCTATTAAAAACAAACATATGAGGCCATCTTTACATGAAGACTCCTTTAAATACAGCTGGATACTTCAGCCTTTGCAGCATGATCAGCGATTGTTTCTCCACCTGGCTGAATAATAAAGCAGGCATGTCTTTTATTTTGCTCTTATTACTCCTACTACGGAATTTATTGTCACTCTGTGTTTCCTCTGTTAATAGTGGCTCATTTTTTATCACAATAGCCAAAAGACACTACTTTTAAAAGTAGAATATTGGCATGCAATCAATTGTTACTCCTATTAATCATCTAACTGCACCTTTGATACTTGTTGATCTGTTTCCTATGTGTGTGTATCCTTGGTGAATGATCTGTATTTTTTTCTCAGGGGAATATTTTGTCGCTCCCTTTGATACAGAGCCCTGGGCTGCAGTGGCCAGGCACTATTTCAGATTGTCTCAGCAGGTCTAAGTGTTGTTTTGTACTTCTGTACTTTTGTGCAGCCTGTTGTTAATTAACTGGCCAGACAGCTTTCTTAAAGCCAAGTATTATTTATTCACATCCAATACTTTTCAGAGAAAATCCATCTTTATGCAATAACTATCTACTCACATGTTTAGCTCAGTGATTGTCTACGTGTTGTGATGTTGACAGGATGAAGTTTCCAGCAGATCCTCTCTAAACTCTGGGTAGAATAATGGGTTCCTTTCGTTCAAGGACCAACTTCTTTAGTCTGGGCATAGAGAGAAATACATTTTACAGAAGAACAGATGTGGTTATCATTCTCTTTTCCAGAGATGAGAACACCTTACAAATACTTTTTTATAGCTTTTGATTCACCTGTTTGCAGCACTGGCAAAATGGTTTTCTAATTTTGGGAGATGCAGCACAGAAAGAAGCTGTTGCCATGGATCCCCTCCCTCTCCTTCCCTTCACACTGTGTTCATTTGGAAGCAATTTATCCACATCCAGCTGTTGCTTGCTTGCTTGATTTTTTCCAGTGGTCTTCTATTAAGCAAAATTGATATATTATTTACAGGATATGCATTTCATTGGAAAGGTTGCCTGTAAGGATCTCAAAACTGCTGCAGCAAGGAATGTGTTGCAGCTATTCCAGAAAACCTCTTCCTTATCTTGCCTAAAATACATTTACATGAGCTAGTAAGAAAATGGATCCTTTTTTTTTTTTTCCTTCTTCCTGTTCTGCACATGCACTTTCCCAAATACCTTTTCAAGTAGCTCTGGCTCCTAATTGAAGGGAAAAGTCACATAAGTCAGTGCTTTGAAAGGGGGGAAGGCTTTTTCAAAGGTTTAATATAATTTAGTTAACTCCTCTTGAAAGAGAATCATTAGAATTTGTTCTTCAAATGGGACTTCTACCTTCCAAGAGGTAGAGTGTGTGGTGAAAAGGTAATTTAGATAGATGGTAATTCAAAAACATCAGTGCTAATTTAGCAGTACATTTTAAGTTCACCCAGATCAAGCCAGTTGTGATAGATCAGCTCAGTTTTACTCTGTAATGACCTTTGGCAGCTCAGCAGAAAAGAGCAGAGGTTCAACCCAGCTGCAGCAAACTCTGGGTGAGCTTGTGGAAGATCCTGTGGAAGGATCTGTCCTCTCCAGCCAGGACCTGCAATATTGTCAGTGAAAAACTGCCTGGAAGTGGAGCAGGGTGGAGCCTTCAATCTTGGACTTGGGCAGCATTGAGCACAACTTGGAGAAGGCTGAGCACAGCTCTGGGGAAGACAAGGACATTTTGGTATAAGACATATAGAATATGATTTTTTTAAATGTCATGGAGATAATAGGGGGTTAATAAGACAAACCCAAGACCAGACTTGCAGATGTGTCATTCTCTGTGATCCTCAAGAGCTGATTTGGTCAAAGACATCATCTGTGTATGAACGGAGGAAAAAAGAAATAATGGAATGGTGCTTATTAAACAGATTATTATAAAATGCTTGTTTTCATTTTACAGCATAATTTCTGGAAGATTATATAAAGAAAAAACAATCAAACAGATAAATCTGTTTTCAGGTTTGCTCATCATTTATAAATTTGTGTTCCTGATGGAAACATGTCCCTCAGGGGGCTAAAGCAGTGTTAAAACTTCACAATGAAACTTGAAATAGCACTTCCATATTTAAAATTCCTATGTGGAGTGAATGACACTTTCTTTCAAACATTGCCCAGTAGCAGAATATGTTCTGAATCAGAGGTGATAATTTCAGGTGGTTATATAATTCTTAATTTCATTTCTTATAAGCCACTGTTGTGTTTTGTGTTTAACAACCACTCATCTCATCCTGAATCAGGGAGCAGTGGATTAAGTTTGTGTATATATCAGAAGCAAACGTGATCCTTGTGGAACGATAGGGGGGTGTAAACACAGAAGATGTTTATTCACTGCTAATGTTCAAACTGCTCAGTTTTTCCTTGGGAATATTGGGCCAGCTCTTGCAATGGAGGTGTCTGTGGTGTGAAGGAACACCTCACAGCAATGCCCTTATCAACACACTGGAAGGGTTTATAGAACACTCCATTGTCAGTTCCCTGGCAAAACTTTCTATCATACAACACTCTTTTTGGAGATGTGCATCTATAAATCTGACAGGAAAGAAAAAATATTAGTTCTATTCCCCTCTGTGTGCATATAGAGATCTCTGTGTTCCTGGCAAGGCTTCAATGCCATCTCCCCCTCTCATTGGTATTTCTGTCTTACTGCCTGGGTAGGGTACTGTTATTTTTATTAAAATTATAAAAAATATTTTATGAAAGGAAACTCTGAGGTTTTTTCGTTCCTTGACCTGAACGCCTTGATGTCCAGAGACAGGGCCAGGGCTGGACCTCTCTCAATAAGGTTTGATAAGGTAATATATCAGGCATGCTTCCAAACAGACTTAGTGTCAGGCTTACAGGACTCCTGCAGTATAAATCATAACTCAGGATAGATTCCCCCCAGTCTAACAGCTGGAGTCTGCAAAGTCTTTGCAATCTTCTTTTTCACGTGTCCCATGGCAGAAATGAATTTTATAAAAATAATTAAGCCTTCCATTCTCTCAAAGGCACAAGAGTCACTAGGAAAATATCTTCTTTTTATTCCTGAAAGGTGATTCTTAAGCTTTTTAATCCTCACTGGACAATGGCCCCAAGCTGTGATAAACAGAACCTGTCTTTCAGCTACCTGGTATTGACATCTCTAATTCTTCTGCTCTTTGATCTGGCTGGACTATAAAGATTAAAAAACAATAACTTTCTAGTTCATCTGGCTGTTTTGATCCCAAATTAAAAAGCATTCTTTTTGTCATGGGAAAGGCAGTGGGTCAGACAGATTTTGGAAGCCATGGCCTAAAAATTCCTTAGGAATTATTTATATTTATTCATATTAAGTGAAAACTGATAGAAGAGATGCAAAGTCTCTTTGCTCAGGTAGAGACTTAGATTTCATTTCTAATGTCTCTCACTTGGGGAGACTGATAAGGGCATGGAGCTAAAGATAATCCCATGAGAATGATGGGATTATTCTGAAGTGCTGCATTGCAGAATGCAGCAAGCTGAGCTACTCAGAATATTTTAATAATTACCTGGTATTGTATTTGATGAAGTGGAAGGAACTTGTGGAGATTCATCAGTTCTACTGAAGCTTAAGAGTCTGAGGGTCTGAGAACTCTGGTCACTTTTGTTGAGAGAAATGAACAAGAAAGCTTAAAGCTAACATGTTAAATCTGAAAAATGGCTTTTGTTGTAGTTTCATTTTGTCTGAGATCATTGGCTTTGCCTCATCAACAAACTATTTTTCCTGAAACCTCAAAAGCTGTCAAAGCTGAAGTTAACATTCTTGAACTATCTCAGTTTTAAAAATCTCTGGAAAAGCTTCCATAGGAGTTAATGGGCCTTGAAACAAATCATCAGTGGAACAGGGCAGAAGTGCTTTGTAAAAACTGCTTCTCTTCTGTATTAAGAAGCAACTTTCTGAATTACACCACAAAATGAGTCAGTAACATCAGATGATCCAATATCAATGAACTGTATTTCTGTGAAAGCATTGATGAGTTGAAATTCAGGTTTCAGTGAATCTGTGTAGATCCTGTATTAGAATTTGTTCAGATAGAAAATCTGAAGTTTTTTAATGACAAATACTGTGGGTTATAGAGAAGCATCTCAGTTTGTCATCTAGATATTTTCTTGTTTTCTTCCTTTTTTTTTTACCTGTAGCTGTTTTATCATGGCCTAACAGAAAAAAAAAAACCAAAAACAACTTCAAGAATTCTTCTCTCACACTCCTCACTCCTCTTTTTTAAGAAATATTGATCACAAGACATTTTGTCAGAAGATCATTGAAGGAGTTAACTCTGAGATGAAGGAAAATCATTCTCAGTCAATCCATAAACTCGATGATGGAAATGTAAGCATGGGTCACATGCCAGTGTGTCAAAGGTCTGAAGGACAAATTGAAAAGTACAGCTTGAGAGGGGAGTGCCTCACCTGGGCATGAGCCTGTAAGGAAATAAAGGTGGAGCAGGTCTAGGAACAGCATGNAGAAGGAGAAGGAGAAGGAGAAGGAGAAGGAGAAGGAGAAGGAGAAGGAGAAGGAGAAGGAGAAGGAGAAGGAGAAGGAGAAGGAGAAGGAGAAGGAGAAGGAGAAGGAGAAGGAGAAGGAGAAGGAGAAGGAGAAGGAGAAGGAGAAGGAGAAGGAGAAGGAGAAGGAAGAGGGGCAGAAACAGGAGTAGGGGCAGGAGCAGGAGCAGTTTGGATCTATCAGAGCTTTTGCTGCCCTGTTCAGAGAGCCAGGGCAGGAGCAGGGTGTTTGCAGGGTGGCTGCAGGACACTGACTGTCCCAAGTTATTTGTTGTTTTCTCCAGCCCGGGTTTGAATGAGTGCCATGCTGGGCCCCAGGGTCACATCCTGCCCTGCAGGATACCAGCAGCCCTGTGAAAAGAAGGCTCCTGACTTCAATTACCTTCCCTCACTCCAAACTCAAGGGAGAGCCATGGCATAGGGCCAGAATTTTCTTTGCAAGACCATTTCCATTAAAGCCAAGTGAGAATTTTTACCCTTCCTAATCCCTAAACTCTTCTGTTCCAGAAAATAGAACTAATCATGAGTTTTTCTGGTACTATTAAATAAGCAAATATGTGGCTGAATGATACACTGCCTGTTATTTTATCTCAGTTTAAGACACAATATGCTTCCTAACCCCATGACATCCCTTTGTGTTTTTCATAATTAGAAAAAATGTTGACATTTAGATTCAGCACAGCTTTGGATATCAAAAAATGGCCCATTTAATGAAAAATCTCCAGCTCACTAATTAGCTTCTAAAGTTGGAATCAGGTGTTTATAAGCCATTTAAGCAAAACAAATTAGTGTTCTACAGAGACTGTTGTTGGCCAGGCTATTAACTGAGTTAAAACATTCTTTAAAAACTTTGCAAAACTGAAAAGCAGGAGCTTTATAAATATCTAGTCTTCCGAAAAAGAACGTTTGTTTCTATTTAGTGCTATCCCTAAGTCTATTTACTGATATCTTTGAATAAACACCTTCTAATTATTTTTTATCCAATCTCCAAAGTAATGCTTGCAAGGCAAGTGTGAAAGGAATGGAAGAAGATGACAAAATAAATTCCTGAAAAGTGTTCAAAATAGGCCCATTTGTAGTAAAGTGCTTGTCTAATTATAAGGAAAGTCACCTTTGGTGAAAATTGTAGGTGTTAAACAATTTCCATTATTTTAGCTACCTAAGGCACGGAGCCAGCAGTCAGTGACACAGATATTTGACTTTAGATAGCCACAGCACAGCCTGCTGAAGCTGCAGCAAAGCCTGTGTGTTTGCAGAGCTGAGACACAGCTGGGGCATGTCCTGTCTCGTTTGCACAGAGCCCCACAAATACACAAAGTGAGTGTACAAAAGGTATAAATATCATGGATTTGAAAATAAGCAGTTTACCCCCACCCACCTCGGGTTTGTTTGGTCCAAGGGTAAGTAGCTGTACAGGACAAATGGGCAGCTGGATCTTTATTTGAGTTTAGTGAAACTCGGCCTGTAAAGGACAAGCATTCTTTTTGTAAAAGGAAAAAAGAACTTCCCAAACTCAGTCCTGTTCAGTTCCTGCTAATGCTTCATGGGCCAAGTTCTCAATTATTTTCTTTCACTCCAGACTCAAGGGACAGCGATGGCATTGGTTCAGGATTATCTTTCCAGGACCATTTCCATTAAAGCCAAGGGGGAACTTTGCCTTTCTGATCTCTAAACTCTTCAGAAAATAGAATTGATCACAACTACAGCCTGTATTCTCAGTGAAGACAATGGGGTTGATAGATACGTGTGGAGAAAAACATGAAATCAGTTTGGTGGCAAAATCTTATTGTGAATTTGTTAGTTACAGTAGCATTTTGGGCCATACCTTTGCTATCAGCACCAGAGAACAAGTAAATTTATCAGTGATTTTGAGTCCATTGGCTATGCAAAGACCCAACGTCTACAGAAGTTCAAGTCAAGACAAACTGAAAATGCTCTGCTTAATTTTTTAACAAAAAGAAAAATGAAAGAAGGGGAAGAAAACATTATACTTAAACTAAAATTCAATATCTCCTTTTCTTTTAAAAGAATGCAAACTTTTCATCTATTTAAAACTACTAGACATTCACAATGAAAATACTGCTTAGAAATAAACAGCCTTCAAATACGTAATTTTCTTCTTTAAAGAAACCCAAAGTTGTTGTAAGGAACCATTTATCTTCCTAATAAATATAAAAATAATGCTATTCTGTGCTAAGCTGTTTAGGTTAGCAAAATTACTTTTCTCAAAGTTAAAAAGAACCTCCCTAACTTTCTTTTGAAAAGTATAGTGACAATGAACAGCACTGGGGGGGATTATTCTTGCTGCACTTGCAGGAGATTATCACCAGGGATGGCTCTTCAATCAGGGCCACTTGAGGCAGCTCTGTGCAACAAAGGAAAGGAAAATATACCTGGCAATCTGCTTCCTATTTAGATAGCCCTGGAAATGCCCTATTTTCACTGCCATTCATTGCCTCAAATGCCCAAAGTAGCCATCTCACTTTTATTTCTGGCCAGTTCCCTAAAGGATGGGCTGGCTGCTCTCAGGGGCTGCTGGCTACAACAGGCTCAGCTCCCAGGTCTGTGCTGCCTTCTCGGATAAGAGCTGCTTTTTTCCTTTCTCCAGGTGCCTTTATTTCTGTGACCAATCATACTTATTTCCTGGTCCATAAAACTGCATTATCCTTATCAGTATTTTCCTCTGTGAACATCAGCAGGGACATTATTGTGTGCTAGGAACTTAATTATTCATTAGCCTGTAGCCAGTTTCTTCATAAAACTTCCTCTGTTATGATTTCAGCTGATACAATAATTACAAGACAACAAAATTGTGCCTAAAACAACTCCCCTACTAAAAAAAGAGGTGGAAACAGGTGCTTGGGTTGGATGGCTGAAGTTTTTCTTCTATTTCATGAAAGTCCTGGGTAGACTTGTCTTTAATTTAAGTCAAAGAAATTTCCTTGCTTTAAATTGCTCCCCCCTCCTCTGCAATTTGATGCCAGGAAATCCATCCAGAAGGGTTCCAGGAGGAAATTGTTTTTCTCTGGTGGATCTCTGAAGCTTAGAATTACATTCCCAGAACAGAACCAACAGCATAAATGCAGCATGAATTTTTTAATGTACTCACTGTAAACCAGCAAATGAGATGCTGCCAACTATGCTGAGCACTCTAGTTTTCTTCAAACCACTTGTGAATATGAGCTTCATCAGCTGTTTTTTGTTTGTTTGTTTTTTAACAGGATCACACAAATCTTTAATTCCCAATATGTTCAGTTTTTAGATCTCACAGAGTATTCACTGGCGATAGTTTATCTGACAGATTGTGTCAGATGTACTGAGAGCTCCTTTTACACTGCTGTGTTTTTGCTAGTTCCTTGCTGAAAGTATATACATACAAATAAAAATAAAAACAAACATAGCTATAACAGCAGTGGCAGTTCTTTTTAGTATTCCCTCTCTTGTATGAAGAAGGCAATTGCTTTGAAGAAGGACTGTGGTCAAATAATAATATTTGTATTAGTTTTATTTCCCACAGCAAGATAATATTTTCAGCAATTAGATAAAATGTGTCTTCTAATACAAAAATTATTTTATTCTCTAGTAGCCTTCCAATATATAAAAGGCTGTTAGAGAGAAGACAGACATCAGTAGTTCACTGGGTATGAGACTAGAAAAAATTCAACTGAATTTGCAACAAACAGTAATCAGACCAGGTACTGGGAAAATACCCAAAGTAAATAAAGGTCTGTGAGAGGTGATATAGAAGTGTTGAATCTCTTGGAGTTTATAGAGCTCATTAAAACAAATTTGTCAGCTGTGGCTCAGATACCCTTGATGTTTTTTCAGAACAAAGGAAGGGACTTTACGGTATTCTGGAGCTCTTTCCAGAAACACAGCGCCTGCATGGATGGTTATCTACAATACTTTATGCTAACCACAATCATATCTTCTCATATTATCAATAATAGACGTTCCAGCTCTTTTTTGTTTGTTCCAAGGACTGGCAGAGCTTCAGCTGTCTGCACACCTGAACAATCTCTGCAGATGCCAAAACTATGACAAACTTGTGAAGTTTGAGAGATGTGGTGGGCATTTAACACTGCTTCATGGATATATATTCCCCCTGAAGAGCTTTCAAGCCATCAATATCCTTCTAAAAATAACAAGCCTGTGAGCAATCAGCAATGCCTTCAAAGCTGGTGAACAGGATGGGGACCCACAGGCAAAAGAACCCCTTAAGGTACTGGCACATCTCACTTCTGAACTGGAGGAAGGAGACACCTCCTTCTCCCCAAATTTTGACTCATGGGCAAAAAAAATGTACTTTTTTTATAATCAGAAGTGGCACTTCAAAGAATTGTGGGCAAAGCCTTAGCTCATGAAAGAAATAGCTAAGATGATCAAATTAATTAAAAGAATGGAAAAAAAACAAAGCCTAATTTGGGCTGATATGGATGTTGCTTTTGGCAGTTGGGATAAATCAGGATGACACAGAAAGCACTTGAAATACAGCAGGCAATGCTTCTTCAAATTCAGAATGGTTCAACTCCATTTTAATACAGAAAATGTGGGTCTTAGCAGGATCAGCTCCTGAAGAAATGGATATATATGAAGTATAATTGCTGAAGTAAAGGTATTAAACTTTCTAATGTGTATAAATGTCTTGTAAAGCTGTCAAAAACCTTGTGAGAAAGTCATACTGCAATTGGTGTGTGAATTGTGATCTATTTTAATTCCTAAGATGAAGAGGACAAACAGGATTTCCTCATCTACTCCTTTCCCCGTGCTATTCTCAGTGGTCAGACTCAACCCNATATTTCCAGATCATCCTGATCTTGTATTCTGGCCAGTTCTACTTCAAACACATTCATGAGTCCAATTTAATATTTGCATATCTTTGAAACAGACTGAATGAAAACATAGTGATATTATATTATTGGCAACTTTTCAAAAATCAGCCATTAAACTGTGGCATTCTCAGGCTATGGGAAAAGTGTATGTNAACATGTCACTATCAAATCCATACAACCTTTTTTTCCCAAATGGTAACTTATGTTTGTATAAGTAAAAGCAAGTGGACTGGCAGGAAAGGCTGAGGAGGAAATAAAATCAAAATAACAACCAGAAATCCAAGGGAAGACAACAGTGTGGTTATGCACAATAAAAGGCAAAAGGTAGTGAAGAGAAAACAGATATTGGTATCACTAACCTATTGAAATAGTCTTTAGGAAACTTAATTTTCATACTCGTGGCATATGCAGGTTTGTGAATGCACATCTAAGGAAAATATATATTAAAAATATATATAAAATCCACTCAGTTCCCAGTGGACAGATGTGATTGAAGACTTGGTAGCTTGAATGTGT
>VZTB01015000.1:730981-945974 GCA_013397245.1 Thryothorus ludovicianus | reverse complement strand
TCTTGTATCCCAGCCAGTCCTACTTCAAACACATTCATGAGTCAAATTTAATCTTTGCATAGCTTTGAAATAGACTGAATGAAAACATAATGATATTATATTATATTATTGGCAGCTTTTCAAAAATCAACCATTAAACTGTGGCATTCTCAGGCTGTGGGAAAAGTGTATGTAAGTGTAATACTAACACCACAGATTTATGGCTGCATTTGTTTTACTTTTAAAGTACAATTTCTTTTACCCCTTGAAGTATTTTTAATTGCTGCTCTTCAGTCCTACCATATGATGTACTCTCAGAAATCTTGATCATGAAAACAAGTAAAATTATTCCACTTCACTTCTTCCTTCAATATTTGGATAGAAAATATTCCTCAAAGTTTCATATCCATACATGATTATTCCTTTGTGACAGACGGGCTGTTAAAAGGTTTAACAACATAAAATTGTGATTTAACGATAACAAATCTTCCTTATTTCCAAGAAGACACTTGTCTTGGTTATGGAAGATTAAATAGCAAACCATATGTGCTGGGAGTGGGTCAGAGCCCTGGAATCTTCCATGTGGCTGCTGGGATGCATATCACATCTTCAAAGAGGACCAAAGGACTGAACTGGTGTATTGCAGCAATGCAAAGGGTTTCATTATGTGCTTGGCTTTTAGAGATGGCTCAATAATATTTTATAAAGGGTGCTTTAGCAAGAAAAGTGCTTGACTGTAGCTTTAATTGGTTTAGAACTGTAAATATTTGATAGACCATCTGTTGGTGATATCATAGAGGAGCAAGAGCTGCTCCATTTTGACTCTCTGTGGATTCTTGAAGAGTAAAGATACTCATTTCAGAGCCAGGCAAAGATGGAACTTGAATCTGAATGTCTCATAATTCAAATTCTAGCCAGGTTTGCAAGGCAGGAGTTTTCTCAACAAATGTGGTGCAATTACAGAAAATGGGCACAGGGCTTCACAGATTTTTTATTTTGGCTCAAACCTAGTGTGGACAACTTCATTGGGAGCTACAGCTCTGAGTATCTTGTTTGGACAAGTCACAATACTAAATCAATCATATTTGATTTAAAAAAAAGGAAAAAAAAAAAGAAGAAAATCAGGGGGCATGAAACAAAAAACCAGAACTGACAATAAGGCTGTCAGCACATTTATTTCCATTTCAGACTCACCAGAGCATCTCTATGGGAAAGTTTCTGCAGAAGCCCAATCTTCAAAACCCTTGTGGGAAGAGACATTATTGCTTTCATCTCCATTGCAAAAAGTCCAGTTTAAAGTGCCTCAAGGAATCTGGTGACTTACTGCCTTATGTTTGAACTCTCCATTCTTGTTTTCCAAACTCAGCAAAATTCCAGGGAATCACCTTCAGCTCAGCTTCAGTTTAACTTTTCACCCACTTTGCTGGCTTCATTTACTCTTAAATTTCACTCCTCATGTCCCTTTTTTACCTAAGCACTCATTTTAGCTTAGTTTAGTTGTGAATCAGAGGCCGTGTATAATCTATTTTTTGCTTGTGTGTGCAGTTGAATTTACATGAATCTCAGTGTACATAATATCCTCTGGGTATGGATGTTCTGGGAAGCTGGAAATTGCAATGAGCCCATACAATTGTACCACCAGTGGTAGCCAATGCTAAAGAAACAAAGAAAGATAATTTTAAACAGCATTGTGTTGAAACTGGAAGACTAAAACCTATAGTTTATGGTTGACTAAAACAAGTTAATGGCACTCAGCAATAAACCCTTAGTCTTTCTCCTCCCCTCCACAGTTTTAAATGTTTTTTAAATGCTTATTTGTGGCTGTATGCAGACACTACATCTTACAGAGGTTTGTATTTAAGGAGAGATGTGATTTGTAGAAAGTGCTGAAGAAGGCAAATATGTGTGGGCTTGCTTCTCAACTCTGTTTCAAGTGCTGGCTTACTTCCTCATGCCTGGGTACAGACTGATTCTCTCTTCATTTCTGCTTAAATCTCCTCTAGGGACAAGGGAAAATGTGCTGGGCTGGCAGGTATAAAACCTCAACAAACTATTGTCTTGAATATGATTTCTGCAATGCTATTCTTAGAGGTTTCCACGTGTTTTAATCTTGGTAGTCAATTTGCATGTTCACTTCTCCTTAGTGTAAACACTTCCCCAGGGATTTCACATCTAGAGACAATTTAAACCTGGTTACTTTGTCCACAGGAAGAGAAAGATCAACATAAAATGTCCAGAGCTTTCTGAATATTTGTTTATCATATTATGCATTCACTGAATGGGAAGAACTCAGATTTCCCCTCTAGAATTAAAAGAGGAGAGAATAATCTCTTTCATGAGAAGCAGGCTTTGAAAGTTCACACACAAGACTATTGATGACTGATTTGAAGCAATGAGATTAAACAGCCCGAGCTTCTGCCTGTCTCTTTTTCTTTTCAGCTGCCTAGTTCATAAAATCACAGAATGCAACCTGTTTCATCTTTCTCTTTTCCATTTTCTTTTTCTTTTTCTCTTTTTCTTTTCCTTTTTTCTCTTTTTCTATCTCTATCTATCTCTATCTCTATCTATCTCTATCCTCTCTATCTCTATGTCTCTTTGTTTTGTTCTTTTTCTTTCTTTTTTTTCTTTTTTTTTGATTGTTTGGAAAAACAAAACCAGGCAAGCACTAGGAACAATTGTTCTCAAATACTGTTCACTGAGAAAGATTCAAATGTACTGAGTTCACCACCTGACCACTTGTAGATTAGGAGGACTGTTATCATTAGCAGAGGTGGGCAGACACAGAATGAGGGTGTATTTACCCTTTGTATATCAGCTAAAAGAGCATTTCATTTAACTCTTTGGAAACTGAGAAGGAGGTGAACTGCAGTTTGTGAATTGTATTGAAATGGTTCCCCATTTCTCTGTCTTTCACTGATAGCAGCTGTCATGATTATGACTGAACTGGAATTTTGAAGAAATAATTCCTTTTCTTTTCCTATAATGAGGATGTTTTCCTAGTTGCACCATGAGCTCATACACACTATTTTTGGTTGTTCATGTTTATACTTTTTTTACAAAATTAAAGAATTTAAAGATGAGAGATGTCTTTCACAGCAATTTTGACTTTTGTGCCCATGACTTCTGGTCCTAACATGACAGCTGTGACAATTCCAAACTAACATACTGGATGAGAACCTGATGCTTACAGCTGGGTATTTCCCAACTATTTCCTTACCGGCACCATTTTGAAAATCCTGTTTCATTTTATAAAGAAAGCCAACAGGGATTGGATTTCTGGTCCTCACACTTTTGTTTCATAAACAACATAAGCAGTTGAGGTACTTCAACATTCCTGGTTCTCTGAACCTTGTGTTTTTTTTAAATTTTCTCTCAAGTGAAGACCTGTGCCTGTGTTTCAGAGCCACTCTTCCAGCACCACAGGACAAACACCAAGAAACAATGTGGGATTTCTGGCGGCTCTGGAGGCATGAGAAGCTGTCTGATGGGATGGAGTCAGACAGTCATAAATAGATGTTGAGCGCTGTAATGTGACAGATCAGGTCAAACATTTTTATTCTGTCAGTTTGAATGATATTGCAGACCCGAAGGCTTCCGACTGGCTGAGTTTTAATCACTGAGGTAATTTTCTGTGTGTGTTTTTTTGGGCTGCTGCACTGGGCATTCCATGGCACTGAGCACAGGTTGTCACTGATTCCAGTCAGGAGAGAAATCTCTACCTAATTTAAGAGTGCCATGGTTTTCTCAGAGATGTAAAGGAGTAATTTTGATTTCATACTCACTGATGTACTGAAATCATTGAGCCTTAAGAATTAGACAAGGACAGTGGAGTTTAAGGACACTGTTTGTGGCCCTTGAATGGAGTATATGAACAGAGCTGTACTCTGTGCTGAGTTTCTGCTGTAGAAAGGAGGATTCTAAACACAAAATGAGTAAGGAAAAGACTCACCAGTGCTGGGGAACTGAAAGTCTGGAACGAGGCACCTCATCTAAAGGGCAGGATTTGCAAATGGTCACCTGGAAAGCTTTAGGCTGAAGTTTTCAGGAAGTGTTCAACAGGGAACTGGCTGCTCAACTCACTGCTTTTGCACTTACATAACCTCTGGGCTTCTTTCGGGAGGGAAATGCTGTTCTCACTGGTAGCATGGAGAATATTTTTCCTCATAGTTGGAAATATCAGCTGAAATCCCCGTGTGACTCTGTGACTCAGCAGAAAGGCCCCTTCTGATCTGCAGATCTGTGCTTACTCTGTTGAGTTTCGAAAACTTTTGGTCATAAAATCAGTAAAGATCTCTGAGTTCAACCTAACAACCTCAACTCCACCCTAAATCCTGTCCCTAAGTGCCACATCTATATATCTTCTAAATACCTCTGGAGTGATGGCCCAATCACTGCCCTGGGCAGTCTGTTCAAGGCTCAGCAATTCTGTTGGCAAAGAAACTTCTCCAAAAACTCCATCCAAATCTCTCCTGGTACATTTCTTTCTGTCCCACCACTCATTATTCAGGAAGAGATTGATGATAAACATAAGGTCTTTTCCCCTTTATTCTGTTTGAATGAATGTTAAAGCCACCTAAACTCTGGCTGTTCTTGAAGGTCCTACACACCAATGTTCCTTAAAAGAAGCATTTCTATTGCAGCCAGAGAAAAAAATGGGTATAAATTCTGATGCTCTCTCTGCTTACTCCCCTAGAGCATGTCTATTTTATTTGCATGGTGAGATGTTCTCACTGATTTTCCTGAGCTGTTTTTAAATTGTTGTACTTTAATGATTCTCCTTTTTCCCCCTTTTAAATAAACATTTAAGCAGTTCTTGAGAAAAATACAGTCATGCCTTCATACCCCTCAAGAATTGGCCTTCTTCTCAGAATAAATCCTTGACTTCAGAGATCTATGTTTAAAAGTTAAGTAGATGGGGCTTTTTTGTTTATTTTGGTTCCAGGATTTATACAGTCAAGTGTATGGTGTGGTGTATTTGCAAAGGTTTTCCTTCCACATTTGTCATGAGGATAAAAATGTGGAGGAATAAACAAAAAGAAACCCCACATATAAAAGCTGAAATATTTTCTCCAGATGACAACTGAGTAATATTTAGTTTTTTGCTTTGAGTGGAAAGATGACAAATTTAAAAGAGTAACATCGATAATCTGGACCAAATGTTTGAACACATTTGAAAAAGCCCAGAAAAATTATTTAATGATACCTCTATGTCTGTATTTTTGAGTCATTTCCTGTGTCTGCAGGTATCATAGGAGCCCGAGGACCCTTTAGTTTCTTTTTCCAGTGTTACTGTGGTCTGTCACCAGCATTAACACCATCAAACTGCCAGTGAGCAGAGTCGCTTTAGAAATAATGAAATGTCACTCCCATTACAGAACAATGTGGCATTTAATGATTTAATGGGACTATGCAAAGTTTATTTGCATTATTATTCCACTGCAATGATTTTTCCTGGCAGACAAAGCTGCCAAAAATATCACTGAATGTTAATTTAGATGAACTTTAAAGGCAGCCACACAGAGAGTGACCTGAAATCAAAGCTCTTGGTCCAAGCCTTCAAACGAGGCTGCCCTGGAGGGTGCAATTAGAATCTTCCTTTAACCTCACAGGCTTCAAATCTGAGGAGAGGACATGGCAAAAAACACTCCCCACAATGAGCAGGAGATGTGTCATTCTCAGAAGCAAAAATTAGAGTAACATAATTAGCTGGCAGAAAGAGAAATACCCCTGGATTTAGATATTATTAACACAGTTAATTAAATATCAGAAAATATTACATGAAAATATTCTGGGAAAAAAAAAAAAAAGAAGATTCTATTTCACATTGGTGGAAATTTCAGCAAACTTTACCCATTTTCAGTGTTAATCTCTATCAAACATTAACAATTCCTACTGTGTTGGTCCTTTGGTAATTTGAGTGAAGGTTGTCAGAGTTCATTAATACAGAGCCTTGCAGCTGGGATGGTTTCCCACCTAAGAAATACAAATATTTTTATTGGCAGGTATATGATGATTGGACCTGAAAGGAAGAAACCAGTGACTTCTGAAGTTCTTGGTTTTGCCTGGTTCTCCAAACACACATACACTGCACAGAGTAATTTAAACCTGGGGCTTTTATTCAGTTTGCACAGTGCCCGTTTAAGAATTGAATGAGTTGGTTTTGTTTAGTTGTTTTGGTTTTTTTTTCTCAGATACCAGTTTGTTGAGTGAAAAATGAGGTTTCAAATAAACACTAAAAAAAAAGGAGTTAATTTGTGAGAAAAAAAATAAGAGTTAATTTGTGAGAAGATGTGATAAATTTTTTGATCTAAAGATTATTTTCCTTGTAATCTTATTAGCATTTTGATAGTTTTGTTAGATAGAGATATTTTACAATCTTGCTAAAGAAAATTAAATCCTAACTAAATTGTAAAAAAAAAAAAAACCAAACAGTGAAACAAAAAGCCAACAACAAAAACACCTTGAAAGAAAAACAGTAAAGTATTATAAGAGGAAAAATGGGAGAAAAGAGAAAGAAAGAACATTTTCTTTTGAAAAGAATTGGTCTAGCTTGGAAGGGAATAAACACACTGTTCCACTCTGTCAACAAATACAAACCAATAAAGTGTTATAGCTCTGCTCCAGCCCCATTGTGATAACATTATTTTGTGTTATCTGTAACAGAGAAGGCACAAAAGAATATTTAAATCATGTGTGAGGGTGCCAATCAACCACAACCTAACAAACCTTTAGGTCTGAGGAGCTGTCTTCTCTTAATACAATACATAAAAAGAAAACAGGAAACCAGATTTACTAAAAGTTTCTTTTATTTCTTGATACTAATTGAAACCAATCAGTAGGCCCTTTAGCTATAAACAAACAAACAAACAAAACCCCCAAACTTACCCAAACAAACAAGCCAAGCAAAACAAGACAGAATTTTATATCCCCCTAAAAGACAGAAACTAAACCAGTATTAAGAACATGAATCTGAAAATGGCATGGCAACATTATTATGGAAAGAGGACAAAAAAGAGAAGGGTGAAGGTGTGCATAAAAGCAAAAAATAAAAAAGTTCCCACTGCAGACAGATGTCAATTTTTTTTTTACAGCAACCTCTCAATACCTTGGTTGGAGGGCTAATTAACTTAACAGCAGGATCCAGGCTGAAATCAGCTCTTTGCTCACTGTAATCATCAGGATCACAATTTTCTCAGGCCCTGTGCAAAACAGAGCATGCAACTTAATTCAGCTCCCCCGTGCTTATGTAATAAGCATCTTGTTATTATTATGCAATAATGATCATTATTGTTATGCAATTGTAATCAATTGTTATGCATTATAAATTATCATCGTTATTGTTATGCAATAGCAATATCATTAATTATTTGCTTGAACAGTGTTTTTCTGACTGGAAGCTGGGTGGACAAGTGGCTTTGGACAAGGATGGGGAGAAACCCTTGGCAGCAGAGCCTCTTCCATGCTGGCTGCAATAGGGAAGACCTAGCAAAGGCAGCAGGGAACTTCAGGAAAAGCTGATTTTTTGAATGAGGAGTTGGACTTTTTCCTGCTCCCTGCTCCTGTGGCAGCAGCAACTGCCTTCAGCCAATCTGTGACTGTAGTTTTCCTCTGCATCTTCACAGCCATCCACCTAAAACTTCTCCCAGGAGATATTTTTGTCTCAAAATGTAAAATTAGTGTGCATTTCTTTGATCTAGCTACTGACTTTAGAAACACATTGTGTGAAGAGCCATGAGTTACATCTGGGCAGCAACCAAGTACTCACATCTTGATGTGTGCCTGGGATATTTATGGGAATATTGTGAGAAATTAGAGGATTTACTCACAGTGCTGAAATCAGAATTTTCATCTGAAAATGGTAATGTGAATTTTTTTTTAAATACATTTTATTGGGCTGAGAAGTTGAAATAGATTACTGCTTTTCCATGATAACTAGCATAGATATCAAAGGCTGATTCTTAATTTTTGTGTTATTGAGTTTGATGCAATCAAGAGTGGAAAATAAATTTGTGGTGACACCAGTAGTGCTCAGACCCCATCCCAATGTGTGATTTTACATCCAATATATAATATATTGCAGTTAGACATCCTCCTGCCATAGCCTGCCCTCAGATGTAACACTGCTATTATATCAGAGCTGCATCATTTAGACAAAGCCCTTTTCTGCTGAGAAGAATCTGATTTTACTATGGAGAGCAAGGATTACTGGATAGAGTTATTGAACAACAAAGTAAGGAAAAAGATGGATTTCCAGTCCAAACTCACTTCATCTAACTTTAACCATTTCAAAATTAGGTCGTAGTAGTCAAGGCAAGTAAGCAATGGTGGGAGATCTGTACTTCCAAAGATTGATTAATTTAAACTATTTTTGACACTTTTGAGAGGGGATGAATTATGCTCCATAAATGCACTTCCACATGCCCTGGCTATAGCTGGGTCTGGATGATTAGATTGCATTAATCACCTGTGTTATCATAGCTGAATTTAGATTAAATGGTGCATGACTGTATTCTAATGTACTTCAGTGCTCAGGCACTGCAGGGCCTCTAAGAGGCTGTCATCTTCAGAAGGATGAGATCTATTTATTTTCCAATATTGTTAAGACCCAGTACCTCACAAAAATAAACAAAACTAAAAAATTCACCTGTTTTTCCATTCTGCTTCTTGTATTTAGCAATATTTTTTCTACAGGTTTGCTTGCAGAGGAACAGTGCTGTCTTTTATAGTTAGAAACACTGAAAAGAATATATTTTGATTAAAAAAATAAAAAAAAAAATGAAAAAGAAACAGCAAAAGTCCCAGGTCTATGTAACTAAATGTTTCTATAAATTATTTCTTAGGGATTGTTGCTTTAAACCGAAAAGAAGAAGGCATAAAAAATTAAGCAATCATGAAGAAATAATAAGTGTTTTGAAAACAAAAAATCCTCTATGGAAAGAAATATTTCAACATGTCGTCTAATATTCCCTTCTATTTCTAATTTCAGAATGTCTCAAGCTTATATAATAAGAGACTGTTAAGTTTTTTCCCATTGACTGGTAAGAAACAAAGCCAAAGCAGAAATTGCGAGTTGTTTTACTTGTGTGCTGACACTTATACCATGAGGAAAGCTTTCTTCACAGGAGCAACAAAAACTGGCCCATAAAGCACAGAAATGAAAATCTTCCAAGGCAAGGCTTTACCTCTGGGAAAAAAAATTTAAAACTAACGAGCAAACAAAGCCCCCAGCTACTTTTGCATTTGTATTCTGGTTAAGGAAGAGTGTGTCACAAGCACCCACAGCTGCTGTTTCTGGACGTAGCAGACAAATGAAAAGGCACTTCAGCAGCAAATGGGACTCAGTCTATCTCCAATGAGGTCAGTGCAGTTTCTTAAATTTACTAGCTGAAAAATTGGCTGAGAAGTAACATCTTTTCTAGCCTGCAAGCCAAAGCTTTCATGAAATGCTGTGAGTGCTTTTGATAACCCACTGACACGTGCCTATTATACACTGCAATGGTATTAACACCTGAGAGATGCTAAAATGTGACCCATAATTAGAATTTGACATAAAAAGTGAACTAATAGAGCTGCTAAAGGACAGTTCCCTGACATCTGGCTTCTTAGAATTTCAGAAGAAAAGCCAAGTGCAATGTTGTCTTGCTTCCCCTCAAGTAATTGAAATCCACAGAGGGTGTTTGCTGACAGGAAAACTCCCTTTTGTGTAGCCAAGTACAAGAGCTGCACTTGCCAGATTTTGAAGATGGAAAGTTTAATATGGAATGGAGGCTTCTGCTTACCCCTTGCTCTGAAACAGACTGCCTGGGTAGGCTCTGACTTATCCTCACATCTTTACTTCACTGCAGTTTGCTGAGTGTTTCGCAGTCAAAGCTGAAACACATCAAAGAACCAAATTTACTTCAGTGTTCTGACATAAATTGTAAGTTACCACAGTGCTTCAGTTTTGCAAAGAAACAGTTTATGTCTATTTAAAATGTACAAAAATAAGTTAAAAAAGGAAGAAAATTATGTTTCAGATCATTTAATGAACTGATCTACCTATTAGGATAGTCATCTGTCAAATATTAGTTTATCCTCATATTACATGGTTGAAAAACTCAATGATCAGCCTCATTTCACACAGAGAACCTGATCTGTCAGGACACATGCCCAGCCCAGCTGCTCAATTGTGACCATTTAATGCCATCTGAGATGCTGCCTGATCTCCAGCTCCTACTCCAGGTGAATGTGTACCTCCCATAGATAGGTGGGAGCTCACACAGCTCACACAGCTACTCTTGAACAGCCCAAATGGAACAGCTGAACCAAATTGTAAGGGACCTTATAACTGATCTCTGCAAAAGAAGTGGGAAATTAACTGCATTTCAACAAAGCTTGCTTGTTCTTAGCCATTACTTACAACCCATTGTTCTTAACACACTCCAAAATTCTCCTGGAGAGAAACCTTGGCCCACTCTTGCCCCTCCTTCTACCCTGCAGTCATTCCTGATGTGTTAAAGGTTTCCTTCACCAGGACCATTGGTGATGGGCATTCAAGGGCTGGACTGGCAACTCCTTCATGACACCCTGGTACCTTGAGTTTTGATCATGTGCTTTTTCTCTGTATTGGGCAAAGCAACACATCAATCAATCAATCAATCAATCAATCAATCAATCAATCAATCAATCAATCAATCAATCAATCAATCAATCAATCAATCAATCAATCAATCAATCAATCAATCAATCAATCAGTGTTTTCTGCTGGATATTCCATGGGGCTGACAGTGACATGGATAACCTTGCTAGCAAGACTTGCTGCTCTCTTTGGTCTTGGTGGTTTTGTTGTTGCTCCTTTATCCCTGCATAGCAATCAGTGAATGTCAGAAGTGAAAGACAGGCGTATTTATGTCATTTCAGTTGGAGCAGAATAAATAACTGGTTGTGACTGCTGCCTGCTTGTGCTGTGCTAACATGTGAAGCACCTGTACCTGAGCTCAGAATTGTCCTCGGGCCCTCAGTCTGGGAGTGGGAGGAGAAAAAATGAACATTCATTAAAAAGAAAGACAAAAAGAGTCACCCTGTCAGGGTCCATCACTCTTTCTCATGACAGCCAGTGCTGTACTACTTTAGCACCCCTGAGGAGGAAGAATGAGCTTTGGGAAATGTTGCATGATGACAGCTTCATATTTTTGGTACTTCCATGAAAGGGTGTAAAAAATTACAGACTTGGTGTGTGCCTCCTTTGCAGGCTGTGTTGGGAGAGAGCCATATAAATTTCCTGTATAACAATCAAATCAAGTGAGCCTGATTGCTGTCATCAGGACATTGACAAGATGTAAAAGAGGCAAAGTTTGTAGGGAAAAGAAAAATCCAGTCCCTGAAATGCTCAGCCAACACTTAGAAATGGATAACTCATATGAGACTTTCTGCAATTTTTTCTTTGTGAATCAACCTTAAATGGATCGAGTTTTTCCACAGTGCATAAATTAACTAAGAATAATGACCTTTGTATTGTATTTTTGTAATTCCTCTGTACCCGATTCACAATCCGTTGATTGTGACTGTTAATCTGGATTTTAATTACTCAGGTAATTTCACATTCATAAAATATTGATGGTCCACTGGTGCTCACTGCAGTTTTAATCCTTACTTTCCTCAAATATTCTTCAATATTTGTCCACAACTACATTACTGAACAATTTTACAAGGAAATTTGCTAAAATAACAATGCAAAAATACACAGAAGCAATACCTTTGCATGGTTGCCTCACTGCTGAGCCAGATCATCTCAAAGAGTAGCAAACTGAATGTACAATCTCTATCCTTAATTTTCTTTCACTCCCAAAAAAACTTTAGGGACATCTTTATTTGGCTTGTACAATTAATACATTTTACATTAAATTCCTTCTACTACGTCACTCTCTGCTTCAAACAAAGAATTTGCCTGTACTGAAGCTAGTCTGGCTTGATGAGGGATGGAGAAAGCTAAGGGTGTTAATAATTCAGCAAAGGACTTCTGGAAGCAGGAGGGACCCAGGAAATCACTGAAATGTGGTTTAGGATCCAGAAGACAATTAGAACTTGGATCATAATAAAAAAATCATGAGTAACAAGGTGTATAAAGAGCTTGGCCGATACTTTCAAAATGAAAAGAAAATATAAAAACAGATTCACTACCTGACAGAACAGGAAACTAAGTAAGGAGTGATGCAAGCTCATGCTCTCAGCGAACTCCTTGATTCAATTTTTACACAAAGACACTCAGAGGCAGCCAGATGCTTAATGCAATTATATTAACAGTGCACAGGTGTGCAGATCAGAGTAGGGGAAAAGAAGAGATAATTTCAATGTATTACAGAATTTATGGCAGAGGGCATTTTTGTGTTCAGGGCCTGATGAAAATCATGAAGAGGGCTAGTTAAAACAAATTCTTAACTTAGCATTTCATGGTTATTATTGAAAGAGAATATGAAAGAGAATATATGGTTATTACTGAAAGAGAAGGAGGTCCCAGGAGACTGGAAAAACGTGGGAGCTTTTGTTAAAAAAAATAACATGAAGAGATAAAGTCCAAGAATGAAGATGATTCTGGCTAATTTCAGTAACAGGAAATAGGCTTAAATGTTTTCTAAAAAATAATAATTATGTATAAGCATGTAGGAGAGAGTAACAAAAAATTAAGAGTTTGTTTGAGAAGTAACTTCTCCAAGCAAATAAATATTAATTTTGTCATGATTACTGATACAAACATGAGTTCAGTGCTGTCTTAAATTCTGTAAGGCCTCTGATAGCAACTCATAGAAATAGGAAATACAGGGTGGATAAGGAAAAATATTGAAGCTCTGATTCATGAAGCTTCTTAATCAGCTTGTGACTTGTGCATTTGAG
The DNA here is from genome assembly GCA_013397245.1 of Thryothorus ludovicianus. Lineage (NCBI taxonomy): Eukaryota > Metazoa > Chordata > Aves > Passeriformes > Certhiidae > Thryothorus > Thryothorus ludovicianus. The sequence continues at coordinate 933,125 of VZTB01015000.1, read as the reverse complement.
TCATCCCTCAAATTGACTGTTTTATTATATGTACATGTGTAGAATGTAATTACTTCCATTAGGGTCTGGTACATCCCAAAATTAATGGTAGAACTCCCTCACCTTTTGTACGCAAAACCAGGAGAGGCGTAACTTCAGAAAACTTATTTCAGGAAATAATTCTGGTCAGGGAGCTGGTCAGGATTGCCAGGAGTATCCCTGTGCACATCTCAGGCCTTGCCTCTGCCTGGGTGCTGCACACCCTTGAATCCAACAATAAATCACTGCACCCAGAGCATTATCCTGCTCCATCTCTCCCTGTTCTTGTTTGTCTGGGAACAAACCTCTACCCCCCAACTCCACTTTCCTGCACTCCCGTTCCATGCACACATCTTTTCCTGCCTTTTATTATTATAACTAAAAAATCCTCTTGTGAGTCTACAGTAACAAACCTCCCAAAGATTCCTGTGTATAAGATAATGACAAATATTTTAAAACTCCAGGGAAAAACAAACTTCATCTCACACATTCCAAGTTAAACAGTTTCACTTCTCCCAGGTACTGGGTTTCATTTTTCACTTTTTTAGTTCTTGCTTGATCATTTGGCCCTTTTGATTTGGTAGGGTTTGACAGTCTCTACTTTTGAGTAAAGACAAGAGCCATGGAGAATATATTTATTCCATTAGACAGGAGGCCTTAAAAATAAAACAGGTTTATGATGCTGAGTGTGGTGGAAGGAACAAAAACACAAATCTGCTTAAAGAATCAGAAAGTTTTATTAATATTTTCAAACACAAAATGAAATTCCACCTTCAAGTTATATCCCGTGAGATCAATGATAATTGCATTTGCTTTGCTAGGATGAACACCCCATCTCATTGAACATGCCTTCCTTTTCATCTCTCCTGCCTGAAATAGATTGAGCATCTCTGTGTATTGCTTTGGGAGGTACCTGCCAGCAATAAAAGAGTCAATGAGAACACATAGAGCTCACTGATGATCATGTCATAAAACTCAACCCAATTCTGAAATGCGTAAAATAACTAGGTTTTTAAATAAATGACAATAAAAAAATAAAAATCAACAAAAAACCCCATGGTTTATTGGTCGTGCTGTGGAAGTACAAGAAAGAATAACAGTTCTCTGATTCACTCTGAGTGCACATACCTATTAAATAATCCTGACTAATGTAAAAAGCAGCCACGTAGTTTTCAGTCCATTACAAAAATAGAATAAATTAAAGATTTCTAAAGGGTGATACTAAAGAATGAAGTATTAAAATGCATGGCTCATAAGGACATTAACACAAAATCCTTAAACACAGCTCTTTTTGGAAGGAGAAATACGTCAGCATCCAGAAATTTCTGACATGGACACATCATATGGATGGAGGGATTGACTGTACTCTTCCCTGGAGTGATAAATTCCTGATAATTAGAGAGACCAGGAGAATCAGACAGTGATTTGACAGGTCCATCATTATATCTGAGGATGTAAATAGCATGATGCACTATTTGAATTCTGCCATTATCAAAATAAGAATGAAGAAATGTGAAAACTTTTAATTTATTCAGGTTAAAATCAGAAGGCAATGCAAAATAAGGAGCCATTGTTGTAAACCTTTGTTTTCAGAGATTCATCACCTACAGCTCATATAGATTTATTGAGTTCTGCAAACAGCTTTTATCAGAACAATTTTTACTTTAACACTGTTTATTGAATATGCAGAGAAGGTCCAGAAGAATAATTAACAATCCCAGAGTAAAAGAAATTGCATCAGACTCCTATAAATTCTCTGCATGAATATTCTGTAGGTAGAAAGTATATTTATGACTTGGAGTGGAATGACCTGCTTTTATTTGTTGCAGCAATCTTGTGTGGGAAATAGGTATCTAAAAAATGCATGCTTTTAATTATATTATACAGTGGATACATGTAAATGGAGGGGTGTGGTTTCTGGTAGGGATATTTTTTTATTATGAAGTATTACATAATATGTTCTGATGATATCATGTAATGAATAAAAAGCTCTTGAAAAGAGTTCTTTACAATGAATAATTTGTTATATTGTTTTTATTTAAGATTAATTAGGTAGAACTTAATATTTAGATTATATTATAGGAACACTATATCTCCAAACTAGAATTCAGCTTGGTCATTGAAAATTAAAATTGGTTTTAAATGCAGAGTTTTAGTAAATAAATTGTTGCATTGGTTTTAAGTATCAGAAGGTTCTGGAGACAAAATAAAATGCTGTTCTTACTGTTTTTATAATTACCTTCATAAATTTGCACAGTTTCTAAAGCCCAGCCTAAAAATCCATTCACTTGGATCAGCATTCATCAACAGCACATTAACAGGTCCCCTAGTCAAAGAAGAACTGAAAATACATTTTAATGCATGGCAACCAAACACAAGAGGATCAGTTAAAGCAGATCACTATCTGAATTCTTTATTGGTTAAAAAAATAAATATTCCTGCATAACTTTTTCTCACTTCTCAGAGCTTCATGTAGCTGTGCCTCAGAATTAGAAGTTTTTATTCCCTGGAAATTATACATACATACTCAAACAAAATTTTGATAGAGAAAATTTTGCACTGTATCCTCCATTGCATGAGTGGGATAAGAATCCTTTCAATACATATTGCATGACAGTGAATTCTCATTCAGTTCTTCCCCAGAGCCAGAAATCAATTGAAGCTTTTTGATTTATGCCAGTTTATATTGGCTTAGATTCAGAGTTTTGATGTAGAGATTTCTGACTGTAAGAAATCATAATGATCCTGAATTTATTAGCATATGCTGAGTTCCTAAATGTGTTTTGAAGGTACCGAGGTACTTTTAGACATCCATAAGCTGAAGAGGAAAGAGACAATCAAAACATGAACTGAACTGTAGTCTGTCCAACACAAGTTTTGATTTAAGGGTCATTCATTTTGTTTCTTGAAAAGAAAGATGAATTTACGGGGGAAATTCAACAGAATTTAAGAAAATTGCCTTGCCATTAAATGATTCAGTGCCAGCCTCTTGTCCAAAAGGACACAGCACCTCCTTCCTTGTCAGTACACTGATGTATCTGACTTCTTCCAGTGACAGATTAGCTTAACTGCCTAGAAATGTCCTGAGTTTTCACACCTATGAAAACAGGTTAAGGAGAGGCAGAATGTGTCAGGCATATAAAAACAGTCAGGTGGTTTGCAGAACATAATATCTTATTTTTCATTGTAAGACTGCTTATCAGGCAAACAAGGAAATCAGCAGGAAGGGAGAAGAAAGATAAGCTGAAGTAAAAACAAGGGTGAAGGACCCTTCTGTGGCAGGATTTCCAGCAGATTTAGAGTTGTGGCACTGCCAAGCCAGTGCAGGAAATAGATTTCCACTCAAGACGTGAGAAATATTTCTGTCTTACTGAAAATCAGACCACTAAATAATAAGGTTCTAGATATTTTATTTTTTTTTTAAATGAAAGATGTTAATACTCAAACTGTGACTGACATGCTGATGTTTGTCTGGTTTACTGGAAATGCTGATTCTGAAATTCAGTTTTCTTCTGTCTCTGTTGTATCTGGTCAGACTGAAATGAAAACTGACCCCGTTGCTGGGCTCAGAAGTGTGTAATTCCTGGGAAAGGTCTTTGTGTTTGTTTTTCCTCATGCTAATAAGTGTTGTACAATGCAAGGTGGTGTTAGCAATGGTTTTAGACACGATCTAAGGAAGGTTAGCAGTAACTCTTTTAACTGTTTATAAATTGGTTGAAGGAAGTGGATTTTTATTTTTATTTTTGCAGATTTCTTAATAATGAAGATATATTTTTATATGTGAGACCAAAGTGTACAGTGGTCCTGGTCTATTTTATTTGAATGACTGAACTCCCTGGACAGATAACAATTTGCTGGCTTAAATGCTTTGATCTGGAGGTGCACCATCATCTTACAAAGGAATTAACTGCAGGAATTATAGCATCTTCTGGTGGGCAAAACATTCAGCTTCAAGAAAACATTTTAATGGTGATTAACTGCTTGCTGATGCCAGTTAAAGGTTACAAGGCTAATTCTTTATTAGCTATAAAGCAGAATTCACATTGCTTGACTTTAGCCATCTGAGTTAGGTGCCTGAATAAGGAGCCTAATCTCCACCAGATGCCCTTGAGCAAGGTGAGTGAAAGTAATTTAGGAGCCCCTGGAGGGTGATTCAGAGGGCATGAAGTTGAGGCATCCCACACTCAGGTGGAATGAAGCAGAGTGGGTATGCCAGCATTGCAACTCCTGCTCTCCCTACAGTGAGCATGGCCAGATTTGTGGAGCCCTCTGCCCTTTGTGCCAGACCTAATTAAATGCCTGGGAGAAGATAAAGAAATAATACAGAAAACTACAGGTTCAGTAAAGAACCTAAAAATTTAGTTTAATTAGTAAAAAAACACGAGGAGAAAAAAAATAAGGCAACCTAAAAATGTGCTTCAGGGGTATCCAGTCATAAATCAGAATTATACTCAAAGTGTAAGCTTTTAATATTGCATGAATTATAAATTATGGAATGAAACAGTCAAAAGATTTCCAGAGGTTTCCCTGCTGGTGTATAATCTTCTATCACTCATTTTCACCCAGTGCTTGTATCATCTTCTGCAGCACAGAATTGGCTTCAGCCCATGACAGTGCATTCAGGGCTGGCTTTTACCTCAAGATTCAGCATTGTTGTAATCAAAATGTAACAGAAAAAAATGTGGTGTAAGTGAGAAATATTGTAGTTGTAGTGGATATTTAACAACTTTAACATTTTCCCCATTTGACAACAAATCCATATATTAAGCACTGGCGAGAAAGTCTGAACTTTCATGGTGATCAGCAAATTTACAGCACTTGCAAAATAACTTGACCAACAGAGTGAAAGATTGGTATGTCCAAACTTTCCAATTTTCTATTTTAGAACATAGCTGGTGTTAACTGGAATGGTTTCTTTAGCATTGTGTCAGTTTATATCATTGAGGGATCTCCTTATGCTCCTTTCGGGTCTTCTCCTTCTGTTTCTTTTATTCCAACAGAGTCCCCACCATAATTTTTCATCCTTACAAGAACAGTCTAACAAACCTTTGTCTATTCACCAAATGTAAATTCAATTGCTCTTTAGATTTGTCCTACTAGCCTATGCCAGAAATGTACAGTGATGACTTTAGATCTGAAATTTCCCTATTTGTCTACCTTGGGCAACAAATATACTGAAAATGCTGAAGCATTAGATCAAACAATACACACAATATTTTAATAACCACCTATTCACTCACAGATAATTGAGTTCCATTTTCTTCTCTTCCCCTCTCCATTTACTTCAAAGGACAACAAAGTGGTAGTGTGGGCTATTATTTTCTGGGTTTGCCTTCCTTTAATGCATCCTATTTTTATTGATCCTTCTGAAAGCTGGGTTTCATCTAGCCAGGGCACTAGCTTGTTTCATGGAAAACCATATGGTCTGATGACTAAGGGGAATTCATTGGAGGGACACAGGCAACTTAAAAATGACAATCTTATGAGTCTAAATTTCAATTCAGCTGTTTTATAGTTATTCTTGTGCTGGTTTAGTAAATGTGGTGTTAAAGCAGGGAGAAAATATGTGAATTCAGCTTCTGTTCAATCTCAGCATCCCCAGTTCCTCAGCCAGTTCCTTGCCCTCCTCTTTGGGCAGCAATCTCTGGCAGGTACCATCAGTATGTGCACAATGGTTTGACCTTTAGCTGGATCCTCCCTTGTGTTGTACAGCTGCTCCTACACCTTTAACTGCTGTCATACAACTTTCTTCTCACTAATTGCTTCATAGAACAGCTCCTAGACAAAAGACATTTGAGGGAAAAGTCTCCTAAATGCATTAAGTTCTTTCAGTGGGGTACCATGTGTGCTTTAGGCACCCAACCTTTCAGCATTTTTCCTGGGGTAAGAGGTGCTGGAGCTGCTTTGCCTAAAATGTTTTCAAGAGAGAAGCACCACTGTACTACAAAAAAAACTTTACATCTGTGGCTATATTTGTTATATATGTGTTATTTGTTCTTTTTATTAGATCTGCTTCTTTTATTGTATTATTTTATAAATTCCCAAAGAGAAAATATGTTTGTCTGAGGAGAGATAAAAGTCTCTTAAACAATGCAAACGTGTAATCAAACAAAATTGACTCACTGAGTGACAGAGCAATAATATTCTGGAGATTTTGTTTGATCGATTACATTTTACTCTTTGTAACACAGCTTAGGTGATGAGAAAAGAACAGGTTTTGTTCTTGTAGGCTTTTGGTCTTTAGCTGTTGCTGGATAACGTGATGAAATACACACTTTTTGTTCTATTTAAGATAATGTAAACTCCTTATCCATTTGATCACCTATAGGATTTCACACTTTTATGTCACTAAGATGAGGAAGAGAAGTGGGCAGTCTGCTACACTGGTGTTGCCTGGCCTGCAACAATTTTAGTTTTTGAAATGTGATAGCAGCACACTCCAAATTACTGTGTCCAGATATGACAACAGCACCAGAATGCTGGAGGGTGAATTTTGGAAAAAAAAATCATGGTGTCAAAGCATTCTGCAGCCTGTACAGAGCAAGCTGAAGGTCACTGTCAGTTATCCTCTTCTGGCATCCACACCCTGCACAATTAATTATTTAGCTCATAGGTTTTTAAAGAGTGAAAGAGGCCATTAACTTGGCTTACCAGGACCTATCACAGGGTGTTTATTTGGGAATATCCCTGCAGCTGTTTGTGCTACATAACAGTCGTGTTTCTTCCTGCAGTTTAGCATTCTGACAGACATCAGTGAGTTTTACAGTTTTCCACAGCTCCCTGTTGGTGCCCATAAGGATCAGCATCCCCTTGTGCAGAGCTGCTCTGGTTTGAGACACTGCCTTTTTCACAGACACTGCCCTCAGCTGCCCTCCAGCATCTGTTATGCTGCAATTTCTTCAGAAAGAGTAGAAATCACAGTGCATGTTTTCTGGAGCTACAATTGAGACTCTACCTGATAAGATATAGTGTCTAAACACTGAGGAATGTTTCCTGAAGCTTTCTGAGCATCCCAGCTTCTTTAGACAGCTCTGTTTTTTTTAATCCAGACTCTGTATGGTATTTATATCTTCCTGATTTGGCTGAAAAAAAATGAAATTAGTTGTCCATTGCAATAAGTAAGTAATTTTTAGGGTCTCTCAAATTGCTTTTGAGTTTTGTTCAGTAATCAGAGCAAAATTTACTTACTTGCCTTTATGTCTGTTTTGGTCAGACCACACAGAGACATTCAGAAGAGAACAGAAGTATTTTGTTGGATTAGTCACACAATTACTTCTAAGAAAGAAAGCTGAGAGTCATTCCTTGTTTGTGCAGCTCCATTACATGTGAAGGAAACATGGATTGTTAAAGAGCAGGTCAAAGAAAAGGGCATTTCTAATTTCATATCCTATTTTTGGGAAAGTTCTGTTGGTGAGTGGAAAGATGGAGCATAAAGGTTTTCTGCTTCAAAGTAGTATTGTTTGACCCAGTCCTGTGAGTTTTGAACTTTGAAGTGATAATTTTTTTTTTTGTTTTACTGGACTGTAGTGAAATTAAGGTTGCAATGACTTTGTTTCAGGTGCAGATCAGAGAGTCTGAGCGGCTGCTGTTTGCACAAGTGAGTGCAACACCAGCTGGGAACTGTGTCAGCCTCTTCTAGAAGAGCAGCAGAGCAGCACAGGGTTTTTGTCTCCAGTGGGAGTTTCTCTGATTTGTGCAGTCTTGATAAAACATGAACCACTATTAAAAAAATTATCAATCACATTTAAAAACCCAAACACAAACAAGTTGAAAAAAATAAGCAGCAATGGGTAATGCCATGTTTGTATCATGCATCCCTATTTGACTTCCACAAGAAATGGAAGAAGTCTTTCAAGAAATTAATTCACTTTACATCATACACAGTAAATTGAGTTCTCTTTGAAATAGAGCAGTGGCACCAATGTTGAATGTTTAACTTCTGTCCTTATTCATAGCAGCTACTTATGGTGCAAACTAGATTCGTTAACAGATAATATTCCTTGTGCAAAAATAATCTATATAACTTCTGCCTTTCTTCCAAGAACTGATTATGTGGATATGTGCAAGACTTTCTTAGAAAAGCATTTAAAGGAACCTTCTGCTCTTTTCAGGAAACAAAAGGTATATGAGTTGTAATTGCTTCATCCTGAATTGTTCAGTCAGTTTCAAATCTTAAAGGCAAACCTTTCTGTTAATTAATTATAATTCAGTACTCTTTGCTTAGTCTCTAATTTAATTAGATTTTCAATAGACAATGCCTCCTGCATAAATGTTACACTTTTTAGTGCCATTTTATCTTTGTTAGCTCAGCCTCTCCAGATAGAGAAGGAATCATTATCTTCACAACCATCTCAAGAAAAGCCCATTTCTCACAGGAATTCACCATCAGAAGCCTCCAGCTTTGCCCAAGACAGTCCTCACCCGGTAAGAAGGAGCTCCACAGGCACTTGTGGGTGTGAACATTGACCACGCAGAGCAGCCCTGGGCAGTGACAGGATCACTCATGTCACAGCAGCAGGGTGGGACCCCTGAGGGCATTAAACCTTGGGAAAGACATTGAAGGAGTTTTCAGGCCCATGACATAACTGGGCACTTTGGAGCAACTTTCAAAGTCAGGAACATTTTAATTCAGGTCTCTTAAGCTGAAGAGCTGAGATATGAACTTCACAAAGTGGGAAATGTCACTCTGTGCATACTCTGATACATTACAATTCAACGCTTGTGAAATTTGAGTCTGCATCCATACTTGCTCCCTAATTTCTCTTTCAGAGAGAATATTCTCTGAGAGAATATTCTCCAATCACCTCACTACTCATCAGGGGTTGGAAGTGAAGGACGAGGAAACCTTTCCACTCATGACATTTTACTGTTGGTCATCTCAGTTCAGTGGCTAATATTCAACAACACCTTTATAACCCTGCACTTTCTCCTTAGTGCTCTGGAGCATCAATATTCCCCTTTAGGAGACCTGCCTGAGCTGCCATGGAGAGCCTCTCTTGATCAGCAGTGATTCACCACAAAGCTGAAAAGTGATTTGGCACTGCCCTTCCCGTGGTGTCCAGAAGATTTTGTGTGCAAGGTGGTTTACATTCCTTGTTTTCAGCAGTGAAGCTCAGTCCTCACTCTGGGGCTTTGGTACCTGCAGGGACTCACAGATTTCACAGTGGCCTGACATTTCATTTCAGCTAATCCTAGATCCTGTGGAGAATTTCAGATTAAAATTTCATCTGCTCTGTGATTTGAGGTTCTGTTGTCTGGTGTGACCTCAGATGATACTCTGGGCTGCATAAGAGTGCTCAGAAGTGACATTTCTCCCCCTCTTCCCTATTCATCCTCACTCAGACCACAGCCAAGGAGATGAAATTCTGTTTACCTGTCGCTCCTTCATGCAGCCACCTGAGGAGGGAGATGATGAGAAATGGGAAATCTGAAACCACTGTCCCCATGGCTCAGATTAGCTGGAGGAGTACAGAGAAAAAGAAATTACAGCAATGTAAAGGAAATGGGACTGAAAGGAGAAGCACAGCTGAGTCACAACTATTTCTCTGATGTGTTCAAACACTCTACTGAACCCTTCCCAGAAAAAGGTAAACAGACTGCCAATCCCCATAAGTTGAAATGGATAAAAAAAATGCATAACTCTGTCCTTGTTGCAACATGAGGCTGACACAATTAGCTTTGCAGTCTGATTTTTCATGCCTGTAGCTGTTATTGAAGACATGCTTTTGAAATATATCCAAAAAGAAAAGTGAAAGTACAACAGTTTTCTAATCACCATCAATTTCTCTGGCCTTTCATCTCTCCAAAAATATTGGGTAACATCTGTCAAAGAATCCTTTTTTCCCTCCCCTCTGGCACTTCTTTTAAAGTGGCACTGATGAATCTTTCTGGCTGAGGGCTGTAAAAGGAAAGCAGATGGCACACTTATCACCCAGAAACCAATCCCACAAACTTGTCCTTTACAAGCATCTCTGGTGAGGAAGCAACTTGCTAATGATAGCAATTAGCATCATGGAAATACCAAAAAGGCCAGAACCTTGCAGAAAGCATTTCTGATAAACTCTGGGATTGATGCTTCTGATGCCAACCAGGCAGTTAAAACCCATTAGTGTCTGATGCTAATTCATCACAACTTATCAGGTCCTATGGGGCTTTACTTTGGTGCAACAGTAGCTAGCTATTAAATACTAAATCAAGGAGAAAATAGTAGAGAGCTCTGATTTTTGTAGCAGCACAGGAGTCTCAAATTTTTCTTTATTACTCTTATTCTATAGGGACATTCAACATCAAGCTGTCTTGTGTGTATTGTGGTTTGGTGAAAGTCACTCTTTCTCCTTTGAAGTAACTTTTTCCACCAAATGAGGGGAGGAGCAGCTCACAACACTTTGGCAGGATGAATGTTGTGCACAGAAGCTAATTTCAATATTGCTTTAGCCTGGAATATTGTTCTCTAATTGGGCTCCTTGTTGAGAAGGATGCAATGATAGGAACAGAGGTGCCTGGTTAAGAGCAGGACAGGGCTCCCAGGGAACAGCAGTTTGCAGAATCCTAATTTGGGAGCCCTTGCTGCAACCTATGTAAATGGAACACTTTTCTTCAACTTGGTGCATAAAGGTTATAGATAAAGAAAATAAATTTAAAGGATGCAACCTTGCAACTGAATTTTATTCTAAACCAAATTTTGGCTTTGTACAGCTCACAGAGATATTTTTTGTTGCACATCAGTAAATGTAATTTCTTTTCTTTTTAATTGAAGAACTGTCAATTCCCTTTCAAAACATCTCTCTTTTTCAGCACGTGTCTCAGCCTAAATGACTTTTCCTTTTGTAGGCATTGTGGAAAGAAGTAAAACTAGGTCTTATTTTAAAAAATGACCCTGGATTTTGCTCTAGTATTTCTCAGTAGGATAAATCTAGGAAATCAAAATTATACTTCAGACAGTGAGACTGTCTGAAATTCTTAGCAGTTTAAAAAGTGCAGGGCCTTAACAAGCTTCAAGGAGAATACCAATTTATTGCCGAGAACTCATCTTCCCTTCAAAATATAAGTAAAAGTTTATATCTATGCAGCTTTATTATACAGATAAAACACAAATTCCACAACACATGCTAGAAAAAAAAATTGTCCAGTTAAATCAAAACAAATCAGGGAAATCTGTTGTGAATTCAACCATTTTTGTGCTCCAAATATTCACGTTAGAATTTTTATCTGCATGTTACTTTTGCAGCAATTTAGAAGCTTCACATTCTCATTTTAACCTGAAAATGCGATGGGGTTTATTTTTGTGAAGGTGGATATTTTATAGTTTCACGGTTCCTGACTTTTGAAAGGGAGTCTAAGGGAAAATGAATGCCCAGACACAAAATAATGAGCAGGTAAATGTACAGGTACACGTATTTCCCATTTCTCTGGAGTGGTTCAGGTCTTGGTGCACAGCAGCAGCTGTGTGAGATTGATCAGAGTCTCCTCTGCTCTCCTGGCAGGTGTTGATCAGCACCCACAGTGCCTCCGGGGTAACTGAGTGCCTGCACAGATAAACCAGGAACTGCAGAGGAATTTCTGTCTGATCCCCCTGGCCAGAAAGGTGGCACATCAGTGAGACAACATCTCACACTGTCAGATTTGTTCAGAAGATCAATAGAAGACCTCTGTTCACAGGGCAGTCAATCTGTTACCTTTCATAAGCAGTAAATTCCCTTAGCAAAGCGTGAAGAACAGGAATACAATAGAAATTCATTTGCTTTGATCACAGCCAGATCTTGACATTTAGTTTCTGTTTTGAGGATAATAATTCTGAATGATTTGATGTTTTCTCCCTCCTGAGCTATAATATTAAAAAAACACTGCAAGTATGAGAACAGAAATCATTCTAACTTAAAAAGTGTGAAACTCCAGGCTTGTGCCCAGATATCCTCTTAAGCCATGCTTGATGCAGGTTTGCTCTTGTTCATTGTTTGGTTGGATGATCTCTTTATGATGAAGAATCATAGCCCTGGTCTCACTTTTCTTGGTAAGAGGAATCTGACCTTGGAGGTTTAGTAGTGCAGATTGTGGGAATCTCATATAGCACAAGCATGAACAATAGAGCTCACAAAACTTCACAGGAACCTTTTCACAGCAGGTATTGGTGATGTGTTTCAAAATTTGGAAGCAAATACTTTGTCTTTCACGAGCTGCTTGGCTGATTGGCCCATTGTTCTTCACCATGTGTTGTCAGACTATGGTTTTGTATAGATTCATTCACATATATAAAATAAAAAACACAAGCAAAAAATCCCAGACAGTGTTTGTCCCAGCTGTCTGCTGCAGTCTCAGCTCATCTTTCTGCTTTGATTCCAAGAACATCTGGCAGGAACTGATTGTCAGCAGTTTGTGAAGTAAATAACACTAAAAACATTGCAAACGATCACAAGATAATGTAGATGAAAATGGCTGATTGAACAACTACGGTAAAAATGGATGGGGAAAAGAACTGTGAAGCCATTGAACTATAAAAAAGAAGAAAATAAATATTAGGTTAGCAGGTGTTCCAAGTCCAAGATGAATAAGTTCTGTGAACCATTTCTTTTTCCATCTCTGTGTACTGTGCTGGCACACCAGAGGCAGCAGATATTAAAACAACCTTCTTTCCAGATTTGTTGAGCTACTTTATTTCAAGATCAAATCCTGAAGTAAGAACTGAATGAGACCAAGTGAGGAAAACATTGGATACTGTCAGAAAACATTTTGTCTTGTCCCCTGTAGTTCCAGAAAGAGGTAAGTGGAATTATAACCCCAAGACTACTTCACCTCTGTTTCCTGGTAAATCTTGCTCTATTTAACTGGAAAAAAACAAAAAAGGAACACTGAGTGAAAGAGGTAACAGAAAGAGTCCAAGTAAGAAAGGAAAATTTCCAGGTATAAAATAAAAGAATAATAAAAGAAAATAAAGTGCTGGAAACAGAGCAATAGAATAAATTGAAAGAACATTTCATAAACATGGAAATAAATGGGTTTTATCTCGTGAAGGAGTAACACTGCACATAATGAATTCAAATCAGAATGCAAAACACTTTAGAAGGAGTGAGAACTAATTTTCTAAGTGACTTACTTGTCCCCAATGTTCTTTTTTATTCAGTTTATTCTTACAGCAGAGGTTCTGTGGCTGCATTAGAGTACAGATCAGCTGTAGTCAAACAGTGCTTTGTGTGGGAGTGGATCTTCCTTTTTTTTTGCCTGCTTTTTGTTCTTCTGTTATAAAAATTAGTTTTTCTACTTCATGTATTTTCCAGTTCACTTACTGCATTGCTAAAATATTGTTCCTAGCTTGCACGGTTCCTTTTTTTTTAATCCTCCAATCTTCCCCTCCTCTGTTATTTTATGTAAAAATCAATGGCCAAATCCTATTATTCCCATTATTCTGCACGTTCAATTTCCTGTTTGCACTACCATTTCCATGATACAAATTGTTGTTATTGCTATATGAAAACAAGACATCTCTATCATGTTGAACAGTCTAATAACAACAGCAGTGTTTAGCAATTTTTACTGGATGCTCTCAAAGGGTTAGGGGCTGCAATATTGCAGTGGCCTCCTGTTTCCACCAAATGGGAAGGGACATATTCTTTCCTTTCACCTCTCTAACATTTAAAAAAAAATAATACTAACTTTTAAAAATATAAATATTTTTACTTACTGCCATAAGTAATGGACATCATCATGGATTTCCCACAGAAATAGCTCACAGCACTCACCAATATTGACTGCCCCATGTCAAGATGTTATTTCAATTATTTTCTGGGATGCTGCTTAGGTATATAGAGGGCACTTTTACAGAAAATCCAGTTGCACTTTGGAGACTGTTTTAACCATTGGCACTGAATCCATAACTCCTGTGGAGTATAGTTTTGACATGGCAAAAAAGTACTAATACGGATTGATCCTTCAGTAGGGAGAAAGATTTTTCTGAAGTGAATCCCAGCCTAATTCTCAAGGGGAAAAAAATCTATAGATTTTAAAATAGAGAGGAAAAAACCCAAAAATCCAACAAACAAATTGAACATTACTTAATGACTGCAGAAAAATTAATGAAGTACTGGTAAGAGCATAATGGGGTTTCACAGTCTAATAACAATAGTAATATTTAGGTCCATCTTCATAGTTGGTTCTTGTAAGAACAGTGCAAGTACATTTCTTAGAACTGAGATGAAGTCTTTGATGAGGGACTTCATACTTTTTTTTCAATATGTGTATCCTGGATTTTTTTCAATATGTGTATCATGGATTTAGAGAAATCAGTGGATTTAGATCTGTACACACTAACTATGGACTAGTTGTTATTCATAATTGATTTTAATCTAAAAGAGAGGCTGATGGAGCAAAGTGGTCTGGTAATCACCCTCAAATTGTATTTCAAAAATGCCTTCTTCTGGTTCTCCTCTTATTCATCTCAACTCATATAATCTTCTCATGAAGAGAGAATATTCTTGACTTTCCAAGAAAAAAGTGATGAAAGAATTAATAAGATGCCAGTAAAGCCTTTTTAAATCTGAAAGCTTTGTATTAAGTATTCTTTTGAGTATGAGGATAAAGAACTTCCATTTCAACCTACAGCTCAAAACACAAAAATAATTTCTTTCCCCAACACTCTGCTGAGGACAACCCCTTGATAAAATTTCTTAGAAGATTTTTTCAAGAGAAATTTTACTTCCACACTTGGAATTCAGTTTTATAGTTCTATTCACAGTTCTTGACAACAGGTGTCTATGCCACAGCATGTCTGAGAGAATGGTAGACTAGCATTCTCTTTTTGGCTACTGGAAATATACATAACAATTATTCTTGTATATTTTTAATTACTAACTTTGTTAATACAACTAAAATATGATATCTGCTGTCTTCCATAACACTCCCTGAAGCACTCTGTGTTCCTGTGTGTTTCTCCCTATGTAAAGGCATTACAGTGTGTCAGTAATTTCAGTCATAAAGATCTCAAAGTTGAAAAGAAAAGCTGGAGTGTGGCTGGACTCCACTTTTTTCCCTTTTAGCTTTATTTTCTGATATCACTAGAAGTTTCCTGTAAAAAGAAATGTCTTGATCTGAACTTTAAGTGTACCTGGGGTTTTGATTCATTCTGCCATCTCTGGCAATGACAGCACCACAGCCAGGGACCTACAGGCAGCTGCAGAAAGAACAAAATATTCCTTGTGTTCTTATAGCATCTCAGGTGGGAGGAAAAAATTAAAAAAGGTCAGCAATTATTTTAATAAGCTTTATACTCCTGCCAACAAAGATGAGGAGCCATCAGTGGAGGATGAGGTCAAGTTGCCACCCAGCTCAGCATCACTGCTTACCCTAGTGCTGGCTTAATATTCTCTGACTGCTTCCTTGATGTGGCCAGGAGAAAAATCCCAAAACTGCAAAATCATATATAAAGCATTGAAAATATCCTGGCAAAAGCCAGTGTTTCTCACATTCAAGCAGACTTGTTGCATCTGATCTTTTTAAGCCAGGTTTAATATCGATGGGACTCTGCAGTTTTGAGGGTTTAAAGCTGCTGCCCAGTAGATTGTTTCTGGAACAGCTTCATAAGTAAATAATTTTATGGTCACTGCACACTGCTGGTAGTGTATCATGAGCTGCAGCTACAATCAACTGTTCATAGTTTACTAACAATTTTCTCAGTATATCTCCATTATATTGGTTGTATTAAAGCCATCTACCTGCAGAACTGTAGCCTAAAAATGACAGGTCAGTGGAAAAAAAAATCAGGGTTCACACAAGATAAAGGGTGAATGCAAGTATTGAGGATTATTCTAGCAAAAATCATTGCCAAACAAGCAACTAGTTCCAGTGCTGAAAAGGTCACTGGCAAATGAAATGTTCTTTAAAGGATTATGCAATTCCTCATATGGGTTTTAATACCAATTTACTGAGCACTGCCTGCAGGTTCACAGAGCTTTAGATCAGATTTTCAAGTTAGTAATGGATAGAGATCTATGTCACTTCTGCAGCCAGAAACTGCTTGAAGTGGAAAGGGGGAAAGCAACATGAAATGAATACAGTGGGCATTTATCTTCAGAGAAGCAGTGCTTTCAGCACAGCCCATGAGCCCATTGCACTGGGATTGTCCTCAGCACACAGCACCATCAATACAGACCTGACCTTTCCTGTGCCTCCGACGGTTTGTGGTGTTCTGAGGGACTGAGATAAATAAACAGATGCCCTCAAAAGATGGTAAATGGCTGCCCTCTGTCTCTTCTGAATTTTCCCATTAACATTTCATCTCCTATCCCTTGGTAAAGGGTAGAAAAGCAAAGATAGCACATCTTAATTAAGAGTCCAGTCTACCAGCCAAATAGCTTGCTCAGTCCAGGAGTGCAGAATTAAGCCTTTGGGTTAAGTTGCATGTAATATATAGAAAACTATTCTGTATCTCAAATTAGAAGAACTGGTTGCATTTTAAAACAATTTATGTGTTAAAAAAAAGAAATGTTCTTGGGTTTTAATTAAAAGTATTTAAAAGGTCATTTACAGAAGTCTCTTCTTGCAGACTGTAAATGAAACTTTAGAATTTAAATAAGAAGCATTTTACTCCCTGTTGTAAATAAGAATATCCTTTCTGGCTATAAACTTAATTTTCCAGGGTATGGTTTGAGCCTCAAGCTTTTTATCTATGCAGGTCAATCATATATTACATTCTTGGAAATATCTTTATTTAATTATAAAGTAAACTAATGCTGGGCTTAGAAACCCTCTCCTGTTTAAAGTCCTTCTCTTAAAACATTGTATTATTGCTGAAACTGATTCTCCTGTGCACTAAATATCAGTTTTGCATATATAGTCCATAGTTTTCATTCCCTATATTGTTTTCTCTATTCACACCCAGCTGGTTTTTCCCTAGTTAATGTAATGCATTTTCATACTCTAGTCTTAAATTTCATAGGAGATTTTTTGGGTTTTTTTGCTACTTTCCATGCTCCAAGATGTTTGAATTCACTTGATTATAACTTTTCTTAAAAGAATAAAAATCTGCCTCTCTCTCTTTTCCTTAGGAATGCAAGTCTAGACATTTAATATTTTGGCAATGTCTCCTTCCATCAATAAATTCCCTCTGACACCTGGCAGAGGCTTTAGACTCTTTCTCCTTGAACTATTGATAATGATGTGCTTCAAAAATATCTAATTAGGTATTTAAGATGTATTAATATCTTCTTTTTGTCCTTCCTCCTAACCTCTTTCTGCAGTCGTTCCCTGGTCACAGCTCCACTTTCCTTCCTCCCCAGGGTTTGTACTCCAGTGATTGGGACTGCACAATCTGGCTCAGTGGCTCCATTGGGGAGTCAGCACAGGCTGAAATATGAATATTTTTCAGTGATGAGCATTTTCCCTGCCTGTGTCTCTCCACAACAGGAATAAATTTGGAATTTGCAGACTATATTTAAGCACCAATCTGATTTATAAAATTTCTGAATGCCCATTTTTCTGCTAGGGACTTCCAAGTCACTCCTGGCCCAGCTGCAAACTTGTGCTGGGACAGGGGATGGGGATGTCCAGATAACAAATATGAAAGTGTTGTTTTTGGAGGCAGGCATCCCACCAGCACCTGCTGGGTTCCCAATCCTCCCAGGGGCTGTGTGACACTGCAGACTCCCAAATCCTCGTGTTGCATTTCCAGCCCTGAACTCCAGGCCAGCAGGTAAAACCTGCAGGGTGCCACTGGCTCAGGGATCCTCACTGCATTCCATGTTCTCTGCCTTTTGCCTCGTGGTTGCTGGGTCAGCACACACTGATCTTTCTTTCTCCTTCTATTGATTGTAGTGCCTCCTGTTTGTTTGGTGAAGAGGTGGAAATTACTGAAAAAAGCAGTACTGAATGCTCATACAATGCTTCTAATGCTGCCCTAAAGGTCCCTTCAGACACAAAACTGAGCCTTGGTTCCCTTCTTATCAGTCTCTACTAGACAGTAAATTGCAAGGAGTTTTCACACTCTTTGTGTATAAAGTAAAACTTGAATTAAAATTCACAAGCTTGGGGGAGATGTCTCTTAACATAAACTAGTTTATAGCATAAGTTTTTTCGTCTCCCACTATTTATGAGCTCTGCACAAATTCCATATGAGCCTTCAAGAAAATGATGTGAAATGTGTTACACTGGGCTAGAAAGGAGGAAGGGACAGTGGACAGTAATGGAAAGTGACTCTGAAAGAAGTCAAGCACCTATGGGAAATATAAGAGAATAATTTGAAATAACTTTGGACATTTATTGGTTCTGAAAATACCCAGGCAGTGAAGGAAAGTGGCCAGACTTGGTGGGGTTGAGAAGACATGCAGCTCAATTCTGAAAACACAGATTGTCACCACATTCCACATTAAACAGGTGAGAGCCTGTCATTACACACAGGAAAACACATTCCCACTTCAAAGAATTTGTGCACCACTGTTTTCCTCCCCTATCTTCTTCCTTTTGAGTCACTTTTGTACCCACCTCAGTTGCCATTAATATATTGTGAGTCACATTTCATTCCAAATTTAGACTCCTGAGCAATGGATGTGAGATCCCAAAATACTAAGATGATAAACACTTGCTAATGCAGCCTAGATTAGATATTTGATCTTAAAATATTGCTTTTCTCTGTGTTATATGTGAACTGCAGTAGAACAGGACAGAGTTGTGCTTTTATAATGTATTTTCTTAATTCCATTCCCCAGTGCTTTCTTTTAATACTGGCTTCCTGCTGGATTTTTCGATGTTTTTCTAAACATAACTTTTGACCTTTGCAGCAGTTCTGGACTCTTGGCTTTCACATCACACTGAGTCCCTCTCTAGTCCTCTAGGCAAAAATGCACTCTCCAGTATTTGCCTGTTGTCCTGCCACGAAGAGCCTTGGTCATGAGGACTCTCAAAGGTGTTGGACTACAAATACCCCTTGACATTTTCTTTTGGCAATCACTGGGGTATATTTCTCTTTAGTTTTTACTAAAAATCTTCAACAAGTAGCTCACCTAAGGTCCTGGAGCACCTACTGACTTTTCATAACCTGTCTTTCCTTCTACTCTTTACAGTTTAGCTTTCTATAGATTCACTCTTCCTCCTTACTTCCTCCTTTTATTATTAAAGAAGTTTCTCTGTTAACATAATTACTTATCAAGATCTTTCTTTCACCCATATAAATATTTTCTCTCCCATCCTATTTTAGCTTGTGCTGGAATCAAACCCTGGTTCATTCCCCTTGTCTTTTCCCCTTGCTTCATTCTTAGGACTCAGGACACTCGTGGAATAAATGCCACAAAACATTTACTAAACCTTTTCTGTCTTTCTCCTCCAGTTAACAATTCTCCTCACATTTAGTGGATTTTCTCACCCCAACCATCAATCACCTTGTCACAGTCTTTGAGAATCTCCCCACTGCAGCCAGTGTTTTACTGATTCCATAAATTGTCCTCTCAGCCTCCCAAGAGGAACCTGATCAAAGTGAGGGCTTTTGCCTTGCTTTTGTCTTTCTATTCTAAAACTATTACATTTACCTGTTAAAAGCAGAGGCTTTTTACTGCTTTTTGCCCAACTCCTTTAATTGTTCCAATGAACTTACTGTGTAGCTTGTCTTTCTTGCACTCTTTTTATCTTCCCTTTTTACTGCTTTCTCTACTGCAAAGAGATTGCTGGCATGTTTTACCTCACAAATGCATCTTTGCCTTTTACCTCTGAGAAGTCCCTTTTTTACATCATTGTAGATGCAAGTAATCTATCTCTTGGGTTTGCAATCTAGGTTTAATCTTTAATTTAGAGTGCTTTTTATCCCTGACATGTAAGACCTATTTTTAAACGTGACAGGTTCTTTTTCAGTGGTGGTGGTGGTGCTTGCAGAGCACAGCAAAGATAGAGTTCACTGTCCCTTTAAATCCTTAAAGGTAGAGTTTCATTGTCCCTTTAAATAATTACAACTTTGCCACCTCACAATTCAGTGACTGGGGCATCATGTTGTCTGTTCCTGTCAGAGGCACTTTTGTGCATGTGGCAGGCTGCTGCTAAGGTCATTTACCTGCTCCATCACTTTGACTTTCACACTCTGAAGTTGCTCTCACCTTCTGGGTTCTATCAAAAAGAGTGGTTTTGTTTTTTTTTTAATTTTCCAAGCTCTTCGGGTCTTATTGCAGTATCAGGTTGACATTTCCCTCCTGCAGGTGGTCTGTGAGGCCTGTTTTCATCACTCATGTTAAATTCTGAATTTCATGTATTCAGGCATCCAGTGGCACCTTTACCTCTCTTTTATTTCTTACAGCCTTCCATGGAACTCTGGTTATTCCTTTTAAAGCCACTGCTTAACAACCATTCTTCTTTGATGAGGTGCTCACAAAAGTGGGGACTGCTGGGATTTGGGTGTATTCTGAGATCACAAGCCAAGCACGCCCACATATGTTGCCTCATTATTTTCCTTTACTCCTCTCATCTGTTTCTGTCCATCTGTTTTGTCATAAAGTTTAATTCTAATCTCTCTGAACAGAAAAGAGATTGATATGCTCACAGCACCAGACCTACAGCATTTGACACACTGGGATCCTAAGCTGTGCCTAAAATTCAAAGATGAAGGCTGTAGGATAATGTGAACAAATAAAAGTAGATGTAACTACTAGAATAATTTTACCGATATTTTACTGATGATGACAGTATTCATGATCTTTATTTTCAAATTATTAGTGTAATTTTCACAGTAGCTTAGAAATATTGGAGTTGGGGGTTTTGTCACAACAAACTAATCAACATTAATTTCTGAGCGTGAATCCTGGCAGAATTTTGCAGTCAACTGTTCATGAACATTTTCTCTAAAACAAATTTCTCGATAATATTGTGACACATCAAGTGTTAAAAGGACACATTGACATCCCTGCCAATAATGAAAAGAGGGAGTTAATCCATATGTTGATATTCTGTCAGTCAAAAGCAAGCTAAAAAATAAATCTGTATTTAGACAAAAAAAAAAAAAGGGAACATTCCTTAATTTTTGTTTTTGTTGGTTTCATTTGTTTGTTTGTTTGTTTGGCTTTTGTCCTCACCCATGGCTTTCTGAACCTAGTTAGCATAAAACAAATACTATAGCTCATGGCAGACATGTTGTAGTCTACATGTTAGCAAGGAAAATTAAATTTGCTTCTCTTTTTATGAAAGATCATTTTCTTGTTGTATTGTCTAATATTAGGAAGTAGAAAAAACAACTTTTCTCAAAGTCTTTCATGGAGATCCATACACCTACTATGCCATTTTTATACACAGGTACTTTCTCAGCTCAAATTTCAGGGGCAGAGGCTTGTTAGGGGCCCTGACTACATTGTAAAGCCAACAGAGCAGAATTTTTAAAACTAAACTGTCTTACTGGGTATATAAAATGTAGTGTAATTTTTTAAATTTCATTTTTATTTGTAATGTCAGGATTTGAAATTATCGTTTTTCTGAAATTTCTCTCTTTCTCTCTCTACATGGCTACTGTTTCCTCCTAAATTGAGATACTGAATTTCAAGGGACACAATCACATCTTTGAAAGATTTGTTGAATTGAGAACACATTCTTTATTCATGACAAGTTAAGATAATCTTTCCTCTGTGTGTCCTGGTTAACAAGGTATTTTGATAAAATATTCTCCTCATGTATAACGTCAGAGCCCCCAATGTCCCTAACCTCTGAAACAATTTCTAGAGCAGATAATGAAAATCAGTGTCTGCATGTCATCTGTGCCTTTGAAAATGTCCCCTGAAGCCCAGTGACACAGTGGAGTGCTGTTTTGATACTGAGTGCTCAGAAGAGTCAGTTAATGGTTTGACATTTTCTAATCTGGATGCATGAGATAAGTCATAAAAGAAAACCTAGTGAGCTCATTATAATGGAAAATATCAAATAATTTTGTCTTTTATCCAACCAGGTGTTGTACAGAGTTGGATTTGGCACTGCATTACTCGGGTAACTTTGGAAAGTGCTGTCTGTTTCACCTTAATTTGTATATATATATATAAGGGTTCTAACTAGGGGATGTCTCTGCTAACTCGACTGTGCTAACTCAATCACAGTGTTTAAGAACCTGTACTTCCTACAGAAAAATAGGGTACAGTCATTGCCTTGAAAAAACCCTGATAAAATTAGTCTGACCACTTCTGACTTGCATAAACAAAATAGGTATTCTAATTTATAAAAAAAACCCAACATATCTATCTTTCAGCATGAATTCTTTGCAGGCCTCCTTGACCTAAGAGTTCCTGAGGAGAAAATATGATTTTCCCTTGATGTAGAGAACAAACTGATGAAATTCTCCTTCCCCATTCAACCTGTGACTGCATCTGACACTGCTGGCCAGTATTTCAAATGTGACAGAGGATGCTGTAATAAATCCTAAACTAGGAACTTACAGACAGATGTGATGGAATGCAAAGTTTCATCTTAGCCTCCTCAGTCACTGGTAGAGTTCTCTTTGATGGCTTTTAATGAGTTTTACAGAAACAAGAGAAATGCTGAACCCAGTTCCGTGGCAGATTTCCTGCTGACCTCAGTGAGGACATATTTTCCCTCTGGGACCTCCCACTCATATTTCACCATACAAACCTGCTTGATCTGCTTCCCTTTGAGAAAGGAGGCCAATCATCTCCTCAGTGATCAGCAGTAGCAGTAAAGGCCTCTAAGGTTAACTGAGTTACTAATTTACCTCTTTCTGTTGGACTCATGAGATGGGGCAAACAAGATCCATGCCATTTATAGGGTGGACGGCAAGAACTTGTTATTACAGGTAGTTTTTGATGGATATAAACAAGAATGCAAAAGATAACAGATAGAAAAGTAACAAACAATACAGCCCTCTAATGGTAAAAGTGAATGTTAACATATCAAAGAATAAATAACAATTTCATGAGGGAAATATTTTTATAAATCACCAAAAAAGAACTGCCCATAATCCTTTCTCTGGTACTTTGGAGATCAACTGGATTAAAGTAAAGAAGATGTTAAATCCAAAGAGGTGATAATGAATCCCAAAGCACAGCAAAAAACGTGTATCCCTGATCCTGAAAGCAGCAGACCTGAAAGGGCCAGGAGAAGCAGGGAGGATGCAATGCTCTGTGACTGCTTTCCATAACCACAGAGCTCACAAACTTGCACTGTGCTTTTGGGGGTTCCTTTGCCTGGTTTCAAAAACCAGTCACTCCTCTGGGAACGTTCATCTTTCCTAAGCTAAACTGGGATGTGACTTCAACCTGAATCCTACTTTTGAGTGCTGAGAAATGAGACTAAAGCTGTTTTTGTCACTGACTGTACTTGTAGTAATGCCCTACAGTTTCCAAGGCAGTGATCCTGTGGTGCAATTAAAGCAGCAACTGAAACGAATGGATCATAGTCTCTTCAGAAATGTAAGAAAACACAGTTGAATTTGATTAATTAAAATAGGAGATAGCTGGTTGCAGGTACTACACTGGGAGATCTCCTGGCTCTGTTCTTCATCCAGATCTCTGAGCTGTTTGTTTCTAATGCATGCTCAATTTTTCCCTTGTGAATAGTCCAAGGGCAAAGAGAAGATCTGTGATGTGAGGAACTGGCTGCAGATATTTACTGATGAAGTTGTTTATGTTGGATTATTGCTGTTTTTATGTGGGGAAAGCCCTCAGGTTTAGGGATATGTTTCTCCCTGCAAAGTTTTCTGCTTGTGTTCTATTCCATGCCTTTTGCAAGGGGCTATCCCTAAATGAAGAGCTGCAGTCAGTAATGAAGTCCTGGCTTGTCAGCAAAGCCAAGAGCCTCATCACTATCCCAATAACCATGTTCTACTCTCACACCTCTCGAGCAGTCTCTACAAGTCTGACAGGATGACTTGGAAATACAGACCAGTTCCCCTCTTCCCTCATATCAATGAATGAGGAATTTAGTGCAATTTCTGTTCAAATCCAGACCTTCTACCAGAAAGCTGAAAGTATAATTTACTTTCTATATGATATGAAGTGTTCAAGGCTGATGTGTCTTCCAGAATGTTTGTTTAGGCTGCTCTTTACATTGAGAGATTTGTGTGAACCCTGATTATTCTGGGTGCTGTTATAGTTAGAACTGTACCTAGAACCTCATAAGCATTACAGAAACTCTATTTTCAAACCATGACTTCACAGGACCTTTAGGTTTCCATAGGAGACAATAGTTTTTGACTGTTTTGCACCTTTTCTGAAATGGGGAGACACAGCAAATACTATTATCAGTTTAATTAGAAGTAACTCCAGAAATAAATCCATTAAAATTGCATCAATGTCAATTCAGTGCATTTTTCAGCTACTCTGAGTTTGAAAGAGAAGACAGTCAGGCTTCTGTAAATCACTAATTATTAATATTATTTTTTTCATGCCATAACACAAAAGAAATCCAGGCCAAATACTTCATATTTATTCAAGTGAGTGATACTAACAGTGACACAGTACACATGGAATTTGTCAACTTTGCCACAGTATGTCCCGTACCATACATGCATAGGGTGACAGGACAAGGGGGAATGGCTTCAAACTGACAGAGAAGAGTTATCTGTGAGAATTTATTCATTGTGAGGGAGGTGAGGCACTGGCACAGGTTTCCCAGGGAAGTTGTGGATGGCTCATCTCTGGAAATGTTCAAGGCCAGGCTCTGAGCAGCCTGGTTTGGTGGAAGGTGTCCCTGTCCATGGCAGAGGGCTGGAACTGGGTGATCTTTAAGGTTCCTTCCAACCAAAACAATTCTGTGATTCTGTGATTCCATATCTTACACTCCTGCTGTTTCTTTGCTGCAGAGCAAGATGTTGGAAAATATGAGGGTTTACATGAAATGAAAATAATTTTTAATTTTTCATCATAATTTCTATGAAAATAATTCCTTAACTGTTTATCTGTGAACTGCCAGATGGAATGTGACAAAATAAAATATTTAAGGAAACAGTAAGAAATTTAAATTATATGTCCAGGTCCTATCACTGACAGTCTAAGTAAACTTCTTTCTTAGCTTAGTAGGATAAAAGGGATTAGTCCTAATTGAGTTTCCAGCAGACAGTCTCTTTAATTGATCTCTTGTGTAACAAGATATTTCTCTGAATGAATTTATCTTATGTGTATGCAAACAAGTTTAATAGGAGCAACAGTGCTCACTGAAATTCTTAATGCTTTGAAATTGAGATGGTGCTGTGGAATTAATTTTGTACGTAGACACCAACGGAACTTTGAGGCAGTTCTTTTACAAGAATGTGAGGGTAGGTGTATATCAATAGATCTGAACAAAAGATGTCTTATATCCAGCAAATTAATGGATGCTACAAGGGGAAAAATATTCCTCCATCTAAGGAGCACAGCCAAGACCCTGAAATAGCACCTGCAAAAGGGTTCACTAGAACTAATACACACAAACAGAGGCCAAATCCCAAACCAGCCCTCTGCTATTTATCACTTTAGCCTCCCCTGTCATCAGGATCACTGCTGTGAACCCAGGTCCATGTGAATGGACATTTTTCTCACCATCAGTTCAGGTCTGTTAAATGATGAGGGAGTCTGATCCAAATCTAAGAGGGTGGAAAAGAAAAGGAAAGGTGTTTAATTGAGTCTGAGGCATCTTTCCTCACTCTGAGAGAAAAAAAAACACACCAGAGGAAAAGCAACAAGGAGAATCTGGGGAACTATAGGCTGAGGAATTCAACCTCAGCTTTTGGTAAGATTTTTGGATTAAATTCTTGTGTAAACTATTAGCAGGAGCATGAAAGACAAGAAGTGATTGGGAGCAGCCAGGATGGGTTTTGTGCTGGAAAGCACAGCTGATCAACTTGGTTTGTTTCCCATGAGGAGAGGACTTGATCCATGCACAAGCAGACACAGCAACAGATGTTGTTTACCCTGATTCCAGGAAGAGTGTCAGCGTGGTATTCCATGATGCTAGACTGAAGAACTGTATTCTGGATAGATGGAGTATGAAGTGGAAAACTGTTGGATTTGACGGTCAGAGGTTTAAAGTCCAACTGGCAGCTGGGTACCATTGGCACTTCTTGGTGGTTGGCACTGATATTATTTAAAATATTCATTAATTACTGGCAGTATCAAATGCTCAGCAATGGGCTGCCAAACAAGAGCATATTGGGGGAGTGGTGATATGGTGAATAGTAGGGCTGCCATTCTGAGGGGCCTTTGTGGCCCAGAGATGTGAGTGAATTTCAACAAGGACAAATGGAAGTCCTGCAATGACCACACTGACTGGAGTAAACTGGGGACTAGACAGCTAAATAGAAAAATATAAACCATGAAGGAAAGGACTTGGGAGTTTTGGTGAACAATAAACTGAACATTAATCACCAGTGTGCTCCTGAGGTGCCAGAAACTGCAAACTGGATTTTACTTCTGGGATCGGAGACAGCAGGTGGAGGAAGTGTGGCACACTTTTTGTGCAACACATTATGCTGGTTAAAAACTGCAAGAGTATTAAAAAAATGTGACCTAGATGAATAAAAAAAAGTGATTTTACAATCTAATGACTCAATAGAAAATGTACCTTTAATTTGAACACTCTCCTCGTTCATATATGAGATCCCTTTATTTTGAGGGATCTTTACAGGGAGGAGACTGGATATGAGAGATTCTAGAAAACAAGAAAAAGTGGGATTTTGTCACAGAACCTCACAAAATAGGTCATAAGGCTTGTGTGTTCACAAAGAAATTCAGGAAATTTGCAAAAGCTTTGGTGCATCTGTTGTTTTGATGGGTGTCTGAGCAAGGAAACAAAAGCCTCCTGTGACAGGAAAGGTTCTCAGCATGGACATGAAAGGGAACATGAAAGCTGCCAAAATAAGCCCCAGTTTTATATACTTCATATCTTCCATTGCTATAAGGAAATGGCTAATTTCAAAGTTTGAATCACTCTAAGAAAAGCAGTTGATCCATTATTTGCATCATGATCAGCTCCTGGATCTCTGGATTGCATTTACTGTTTAGAAAAGTTAGTGGCAAAGTTCATCAATACTCCTGCCATGGTCAGAGTTCCTCTTACAGTGGGTAGCAAGAGTATGTTTTCAATACTATTTCCCCAGAATAGTGTCATAATGGCTGAATTTACATATGCTTGCTCCCAAGCAAATTTTGCAGCTTTCTTTCATCTGACTTTTTACTCCCTATCTAGACTGCTAGTCCACATGGGTGCATGTTGAAATGATTTTGGTTTTTCTACCATAATGGGGACCTTCAGTTCTAAGGCAAAAAAAAAATATTACTCTCAATTTTTTCTGCTCTGTGCTGCATTTGCCACAAATGTTTTGGTATTAGAAAAGACACTCAATAAGACTAACAAAGGTTGGCTTAACTGCGTGATATTTTAGACATTGAAGCAAAGATTCTGCTCATTAATAGTTCCCTTCAAAGTTGTGCAGAGCTTTGTCATCTTGGGGCACTAAGTCAATGTTTGCAGGTGCCTCTCTCTATGCATTGACTCTAGAGGAGGAATAAAAACTCACATCTGATGAATTCCAATTTTACCAGAAGAAATATGGGATAGAGTAAAAGGAAGAAAGAAAGGAAGAAAGCATAAAATGAAGGCAGGCAGGCAGGCAGAAAGAAAGAAAGAAGTAAAAAATTCTTTCAGAATAGGTGGACTGAACAAAAATGATATTTATTAAGCATGCAGCTGCCAAAAAATTCCATATATTTTTCCTGCTCCCAATGTGTTATTAAGATGATCCCTCAGAAATTAAAATAATTGAAATTGATATTAGAAAAAACAGCAGCTCAGAATAATAACCAGCAGCTAAGCTACTGGATTCTGAATAAGGATTTCTAATTCTCCTATAAGGACTTCTAATTCTCCTTAAGCTCTTCTCAAATTCCTCTTAATATGGCCAAAGGTATCCACAAATTGGAAAAGCTTCAGCCAGCAGAATATGGCTTATGTGCTTCGTGTGAAATAGAGTCAGCACAGCTTCACAAAGGCTCCTCATGGATCTCCAGCAGAGTCTGAAGTGACCAAAGACAGTGGCTTCTCTCATCTTTAATAGGAAAATCCAATCACCACCCTTCTCAGAATGCTTATGAATTCTCTGGCAGCTGTATTGCTCAAAAAGACTTTTTTTTTTTGTTATAAAGTGGATTTCTAGTGGAACCACATATAAGAATAGCTGAAACTTTTGAATGAGAAAAAGATCTGTCATGGTTGAGCAGAGGAGCACAGGTTCTGTTGCATTTTGGAGGTGTCTAACTGACCTTGCAGAGAGTTGGTTCAGTTCAAAAACTGTGCAGCTCTATTGCCTAGAGAACTATTGTTCTGCTATTGTTATACAATTTAATTTATCAGCCCAGATAAAGAATTATCTAGTAATGAACCCTGTTTCACAGATATGGTCATTTATATTATAAATGGTGACAATAATTTCTGTCTGTGAGGCACTTGTACATCATGCAAGCTATCACACTCTCACAGGATTAAACATGCTCTCTGTTCCAAATCACTGGCCAACATAATTTATGGCATGGGGCTCCTTTTTGCTCTTTTCAGCTCCTTCAAACCCCTTCATCTGCTCAGAAGACATTAGCATGTTTTCTTCTGTGCTCTTCCCTCCTAGCTTTTCTAATTTTTACTTTTAATTTGCATTAATTATTTCAACATAATGAAAAAGAGATGAGTAAAACCAACTGGTGTGAAGCAAAGATATCCAGTGATTTTCACAGAACAGAGCAATTGTAGTTCAGGTTCTTTTTCTGTGGAAGTGTTCTGTCATCAGATACCACCCTGAACTGCCACCTACTGCCCGGTGTGTTTGTGCTTCATTTTAAAAGTGCTCATTGTGGAAAAGGTAATTTTTCATGCAAGGCCTTGATCCTGCTGAGAGTCGTCTTGACAATGAGTTATCCAAAATTCCCCATTGGGCAGGAAGCTAAACACCTGTGCCAACAAAAGGAGAGTGAGGAGAATTATCATTTGTACTCCAACTGTTTAAAAGGAAAACTCATGTGCTTCAAAGGTAAAGGCAAAATTGAATCAGAGGAGGAAGCACAACCCCCTCAGGTTGGCAATTTTAACCACGTGAGATCTTGCAGCCACAGAGGCCTTGAAACAAAAGCTCAGAGTGGGATTGGCCTACGTAGATATCTCTGCTTGAAAGAACAGAAACACAAACATAAAACCAGGTTTTTAGCAGTAAGCCTCTCCCCAGGACAAGGGATGCAGCTCCAGCGCAGCCCAGAAACAAAATCTGGAGATAAATCTCAGAGCAAGGTTTCGTTGTGAGAAAGGGATCCAAGGAAGCACATACGGTCATGCAAAGTGAAGAAACTAAAACTGTGAACTCACAGCAGCTTGATGGTCTGAGGATAAACACCAACATGGAGACTTGGTGTGTAAAACCATGAAATAAACACCAGGGAGCCATGACACAGGAAAATAACAATATCAAGGCTTGGTGCCCCTGCCCTGCTCATTGCCTGATCCACAAACTCTCATGGGCTTCTTACTAGGAACTGTGAGCACGTGGATTGTTTAGACTAAAAGTTTGGTGAGTGTAGTTTTTCCTTGCATGTACTATCTAGCAAATTACCTTTTTTTTTCAAGGAATCTGTGAAGCACTTGAGTAAATGCTAAATGCTGCCTGAATAAAATGATCAATTTTATGCTGTTTCTCTATTTGGAAAATCACAGCTTCTGTATTCTATACTAAGCTCTGACTGGTTAGATGGGAGTATAAACCAACAGAGAAAAAAATAAATCAACTCTATCAACTAAAATACTTCACTATAGTCATTTGTTTGGTTTTACTTCCTACACTATGTAAAAGAAACTCCTTAAACTGGCAACTCCTCTTCCATTGCATTTGCAGCCTCCTGTGTTTCTGAAATATTCTTTGTTATTCTTAACTGAATCTAAAACTCTTAAACTTGATATAGAGTTCACGGATAGGAATAAAAGTCTAACATGGAAGAATATAATTGATAGAGAAATAGGAGAAATATAAATGGGATGATACCTACAAAGGTTTTATTCCAACCAGTGGAAAGAAATATGTGAATTGATCTGTCTTTGAAATTAATTTGTCTTTGAAAATCTGGTGAAATTGTGGAAAAATAAAATGATTTCCATCTTTCTTTAATTCAAGCAATTGTGAGTTGAACAAAGCCAAATCTTATTTAACCATTAGAAGCCATTCAGAAAGATGGCAGCTAAGCTCTGTGGAACTTATTTAACATCCAGATTATTTTTATTATAGAATTATTTATTTTATTTATCTTTTTGCTTAGAAAGAAGAAATATAACTGAGGTAGATAGAGGTGGGAGACAAGATATTTCAATGAATATTTAGAAAGTTCTTAGGCTGTGTTGTGGAAGACAAGTGAAAATGTTACCTCATAAAATCAATGTGTAGTGTGTGAAATGTAGAGTACCATGTATCCAGCTTACTGTAGTAGAATATAAGATGGAGTGGATGTGTTTTAGGATAAAATTATACACTGCCTGCTCTGAGAGCAGGCAATGGGAATGGAAATATTGAAATATCAGATGAGAGGAAACCTGCCTACAGCTATTTTGTTCTCAGGTCTTTATGTGGCCGCACATTTCCAGCCAGAGGAGCAGGCAGCAGCTGCACCACTTTGGGAGCTACACTCACAAAGATCACTCTCCTGTAGAGCTGAGCCATCAGGACAAGCTTCTGAACAGTTCTGGCATGAAACAGAGACTTTGCTAGGATCCTTCTACAGCCTGGACAGAGAAGAAAGAAGCTGATGCCACGTAGGCCCTTCTAAATGGGTTAGAAATGCTCTGTGCCCTCCTCTGCTGGGCCCTCACTCTGTAAACAATGCACTTACATCTTTGATTTTAACACCTCTGATACGCTGGGCACAGTAGAAACATCCCCAGCTCTGTTAACAGGTTCCACACCTCACGTCAACACCTCTTGTTTCCTCTCTCATGCCATCCCCATGCCCAGGAGCCTTTGCAATTCTGCCTTAAACTGTGGTGAAGCCTCTGCATGTGAGAGCTGGGCAGAAGGGCAAACACATCTTTGTGAACTCTGTGATGGAAAGGCACCTGGCAGCTTAACTCTGCTGTGATTTCATTCAGCTGCCAAAAGGCACATTGTAGGGTGGATGTGGGGTCTGACAAAACCACTTTGAACGTGCAATGGATAAAATACAGATAGAGAAACAGGTAGAGACTTCATGGGAGAATCACCTCCCTCAGAAGCCCATGACAGCACCGCAGACTCTGGCTTTGGCTGTCTCACCTGTCAGTGGAGGGTCTGACGAGGTTTGCAGGAGTCTCTTTATATTTGACTGATGTCCAGCAGTTATTTCAATGTATTTCTTCCATTTGCAGTTTAGGTAATCCAACCCTATAGACAGATTCCAAAAAAACCCTTAAATGAGCTTTGTGAATACCCTCTGACTTCTACAATGTGCTTTTCAGTGCTAAAAAACCTACTCTGGTCCAACAAAGACTTCTTTTCTTACAGGACTCCAGTGCTTTAGGATTTGTATAGTTTAAACAAAACAATTCTTAATTAGGAGCCTTTTGGAAATGCGTGGAGAAATGCATTTTAGTTCTGTTCCTGTGTTTGTGTCTTTCTATTCCTCCAGAAAAATAACTGGTGAATTACATGAGCAAGCTGTCCCTTGCATCCCAAGAAATACAGTTCAGGCTGTTTCACAAAGCTAAAAGGATCAACACAACAGCATTTACACACCAATTACAAATAAGACATAATTAAGTAATTTTGAGATTTAAAGAAAACCTGTAATAAGATAATAAGTTTGCTTCCCTAAGAAATTCTTTTAGGGATTTTGTAGCAAGAGATGAAGTTATAGCAGTTTTTGCACTAGTATAATATTCTGCATCACTCCTTATTGTCAGATGAATATTTTCTACAAATTTCTCTGTCCAGACATTGTGGTATCCTGAGACTGTTTTAAGATGCCTTCTTGTCATATTTTTAAATAGATATGTTCAGAGAAAACACTTTTTGAAAACAATACACCACAAATATAAAATCAATGTTTTCCTTGATTGCATATCTACCCAGAAGAAAAGTTCTAGTTCATTTACAGGCTATTAGATTCAAAACAAAAATGACTGGATGAAATTCAGTGAGTCAGATGAAGTGTTAAGACAAAACAGATAATGTTTATGGCTTAAAATCTATTAAAATGTTTAGAAAGAATAAAATCTAGTAATCTAGATAGATATGTAGCACACTGTTTTGTTTTTCTGAAGGGATAGAGTAACAGCACAAGTCTAGAAATACACTTTTTCCTCAGAGATCTGGTCGGTTTATCAAACTAACAGTACATTTCTACATATTTTCAAAGGCCAAGAACTGGAGCTGAAAATTTGGGCACTGATTTCTCAAGGCATCTAAGAATGAGCTCAGTCTTAAAATTGCTCTAATCAAAGACAAAATTCCTGGTGTTACTGCCTGATTTTAGAAAGCAAATTTAGCACTAATGAAAAGGTGCCAGAATGAAACACGTGAGAGCTGTCATCTCTTTCTATGGAGCAAAAAAATGACATTGGAAAAAGCAAAGCAAGCTT
Source organism: Thryothorus ludovicianus (assembly GCA_013397245.1). Taxonomy (NCBI): domain Eukaryota; kingdom Metazoa; phylum Chordata; class Aves; order Passeriformes; family Certhiidae; genus Thryothorus; species Thryothorus ludovicianus. Next base: position 900,602 of record VZTB01015000.1, on the reverse strand, counting down.
TTTAGGGGCCTCTCTTGCCCACCCCATCCTCTTCCTCCCTATTCCCATGTGTTTAAACCTTATTTTATTCCTGATGCAGTGGAGGTTCTTAGTGGCCATTCTAGTTCACACCAACAATGGTAATGCTGTATTGAACAAATTCTGGCTGACAATAAAAAGCAGCTTGTCACCCCAGCCAGTCCTCTTGAGCAGCCTGTTCTCTGAACAGTTCAGTGTCCTTTTTTCCTCTTGTCACAAATTCACTGCTTGGATTTTTTCCCAAGGTTCCCACATTAACAACACCTCAGCACGATGTCTGCTAGGTTTTTCTCTCAGAACAAGTCAGGACACTTTTCTGATTGACAGGTTTAATTATGAGTAGCTGGAGCATGTTGCAATCAAATACACAAAGGTGACAAAGAGAAATGAGATCTGGGGTGCATTATTGGAGGCCTTTAGCGCCCTCATAAACCTCCAAAGGTGCTAGGCTGTGAAAATGAAAGGAGCTTTTTGGTACAAAATTTTCAGAAGAGTCATGATTTCTAAACCAGGGAACAGTTTTAATAAATAATAATGAGTAGCTTAATTAAGACTCCAGCTTTTATTCTGTGGTGATTCCTTGCCTTTGGCATTGATAAGCTTCTCATCAGTACCAAGTATCAATGTGTCTCTAATGCAACACTGAAAACCAAAATTCTTCTTTGTGTTGTGGTAAGGGAAAGAATTTTGGTGGGGATTGGTTCGGAATGTTGCTTTTTTTCCCCACAGCGTTCTACTGCACTGAATAAAAATTCTGCAGCTTCCTGCAAGCTCTTAACCTGAATTTGATGAAGACATGCACAATTTATGCACCATGGGACTGGGAATCACCCCACCCTTCCCACGTGGGACACAGGGAGGCTGTCCCAAATTACAGACCCTACCCTGAAACACTGCAGATTCTCTACAGCCTCCTCAGAAACCAGGATTCAGGGACAGCTGGAGATAGAAATGGGAGACAGAGGCAATTTTTCTCTCCCAGCTTTCTGTCTCTGACTGTGCCTGGAAGATGCACTGGGAAGAACACAGCATAAAAACAAGGAATGAGCAGTTCTTCCTAAATGCTGGCCTTGTTTGGAGAAATGAGTAGTTACAGGATTTGGATGAATTTGTATAATGTTTGGATGGGTTAATAACTTCTATACCCATGATGATCTAGAGAAATAGTTCCAAAATTGTCAATTCACCACTGAAAAAACACTTCCCTGCAAATAAGTTTTGAAATTTGATTTTTACTATTATGACTAATTTTGTGTCAGCAGCCAATTTTATCATCTCACTAATTTCCCCTTCTTTCTGATCATTTATGATTACAAGGAATAGCACAAGCTCTACAAAGACTCTTGAGTGAAAATATCAATGGCAAGCCATTTATTTACATTTGCAATAGCTTTTCAAAACTTCAATAATTGTATTGAAATTCAATAATGCTGTATTAACTAAGGCCCTTTTATTGCTTGCTTGTTAACTGTTCCAAAGAATCTGACAGATCTGTGGTGCATGACAAAAATGTTAATTTTCCCCCAATGTTTTATACTTGTATATTAGAAACTATTCCTGTTTTATTATAAAGTCTGCTGGTTTTTCTACCACAAAAAAACAGATTTATTGAGACCTGTTTTGGTGAAATCACTCTTAAAAACTGGCTTAACTTTCTCTGGTTTTTGATCAAAGCCTTACTGAATGCTTTAGTAAACAATTTTAACAGGTATTATTAATTGTATAAGTTTGTTCTGAATATCTCTTCTGCCAAGCTTTCCTTTTCTAAAAGGTTCTCAGACTTTTACCTGAATGTAGGACTCTCTTTTAAACCTCTCCATAGTGAAAACTGGGGTGTAACATCAAATTTTTATTTTTTCACTTTTTCCCCTTCCCAGTTACACCTGGATAATTTTCCCCCTTGGCTGACTCTCTGTTTCGCTCTCTGCTTTGATGTATTTTGAAAAATTCCTATTAAGTTTTTCTGCCTTAAGCAGGTTTCTTATCAAGGACCTGACTGATGTGCCTCCTTGCCATTCTGTGTGTCATGTGCTGCTTTCTGTTCTTTTTTTGCATTTCTTATTTGGACAACAGAGGGAACACAAACACTTATTTTTCCTCTGAATCCACCATTGCCTGGAAGTAGGATGAAGGGAATACACTTCACTGGACTCTTGGAAGAAATTCCTTCACAGGAAAAGTAAGGAGGTTTGGGAGACAGTTCTTTGAAGAAAAAGCAGCTTTTGGGGACAACAGCTATCCTGAAATGGTACAACTCCACAGCACTCACAGTGCCCCCACACACTGGGAAATGGAATTGTTTTTAAACTGTAGGTATAACCTTTGAGTACAGATATTATATACTGCACAAAATACGAGCTGCTGGTTGACATTTGCCTAAAATGTCACCTTCTAAACTCCTGAATTGGAATGGAATCCTTAAAGAAAGCACTTTAAACTCTCCAATAAACTGACAGCCACGCTGGTTACTAAATTTCCTAGACATTTTTTATGGGGGGATTTTTGTGGGAAAGTATGAATCAGTCAAGCAGTGCTGGTCACTGGAACAGCAGCAACAGAAGGAACAGACTACAAGGAGGGGTGAAAGGTTTGTCTTGACTTTTCAGGTTTATCACAGCAGACACTGCATGGCTCCTGTCCAACATGGTCCTTGTCCTTTCAGTTTACATTTCATTGCTGAATCTTCCCCTTTTCAGTTTAATTTCTTTTACCTTTCATTTGTACTCATCCACAATGCTGGACCTAGACCATAGACCTAAGCTAGGTGAGAAACAAATCCTGTCATCCACCTCCACTCTTTTTTCAGCTTCCAACATCAAGGCAGCATAAGACTTGGTATTTCTAAAACATTTTTAAGCACTTTATTCAATTTATTACATATATTTAAACTTAGCTGTATGTGGAATTGATAGAAATTGAAGCACCTGACATTTTAGATCACTTGATTTAATCTCTTCTATGTTTGCTTATTTTTATCTAATATTGGCTCTTTCATTAATAAATTCATATAAACTTAGTTCTTGAATCTTCATCCAAACTCACAGTGGCTGACTGCTTTAAATCCAAAATGAGTAGTAGGGTTCTGAAAACTTAAAACTGCTACTGGCACTACATCATACACAGTTTAATCACTGCTAGTCTTTAAGGAGGGAAAATATAAAAAAAGGAAAAAACAACTTTAATAAAGAAAGATAGTTTCAGCAACCTTATGTGTAAGAAGTACTAGGGATGACCCATGGGATACAGGAACAATAACATTTTTAAGAAAATGGAAGAGAAATTAGATTTACCTCTTTCTGGAGGAGAATTCTGAAAAACATAAACACAAGTGATGCTATAAGCTGAGGCGACTGCTAAAATACATGGGAATGTAAATATATAAATATAAACTTTAGCATAAAATACAATGACAGTCCTAAGGAAAAAACCCATATACACATAAGAGGATGCATGAGATAATTCCCCTCCCTTTTTTTTTTTCTTATATCCAGTATATTAATTTAATTTGAATACTAGTTTTAGCTTCTTTGTAATGGGAAGATTTGAGGAGATGTCTTGAATTTTATAGACAATTTAAATTTTAAATAAGTACAAATTTTTTACTTTTGAAAAGCAAAGATTTCCAGGAACAAGTGTCCTGAATTTCTTCTTCAGGGTGCTTTAAATATATTGAGACTTGTTTATTTTCTCTAGAGAACCTAATTAATTCCTAAACTGCAATGGAAAAACAAATTATATTCATCTTCTCTATTACTCATATAAATATTAGCTGAATCACTGCCCAATTAATTTTTTTTAAAATAAATCTTTCCAGAAAGGGCAAGGATCTCTTATTCCAAGACACAGGTGCAGAGCTTTAAAACTATGAGACAAAAGTATGAGAGAAGAGGAAACTGGTTAAAACTGAGTTAATTCCTTGTTTCCTATAGCACAGCATAAGTCAAACTTCCCAAAAACAAGCAGAAAAGAACCCCTTGAGAAAGAAAATTGTGTTTCCAAAAGGAAATAGGGGCTCTTGGCTTTCCCTCAAAGCGTTGCCAACGCTGGCTGCTCTCGTTTTTGCCGCGCACAAATCCGCGCGTGACCTTCCGTAATCCTCCTTCACCCCGGGGGCTGTCCTGGCAGCCAGCCCCCCAGAGCCCACCCATCCATATTGCTCCCTTCTGCTCAGCCTTCTGCTTCCCAGCACTGCTGGCAACGGCCAGCACCGCACCAGCTGAGCCCCCAAATCTGGATTTCCGTGGCACAGGAGGAGCTGGGGCTCCTGGACCCACTCGTGGCAGCTGCTCTGGCTCTCCTGACCCACACGAGCGCTCAGTGCCTCCTGTCACAGAGCTGTATCCAGCCCAAATGGTTAATTGCTCCTTTGATTTACCCCAAAAGGAGAGTATTTAGCTTGTCCTTTGGCTTTTCTTAGGTCAGTAACTAGCAGCAATGATGAATATATTCCAGTACAATACAATCACAGTGAGGTATCATAGACAACTTTTAAAATACCATCTCTTTTTTCACAGAAAGTTAACTCAGACACACTGTCAAAATGTTTGCTTTTCATCCGAGACTCCTAATAGCAACATCTTGGAACAAACTAAGGAATAGCTCAGCAATATGGTCAAGAGGAAAAACAGATTCACCACTGCTAATTTGGCATTTGCTTGCAGCTCACTTTACTTGACAGCTTGAAGAGCCACCCAAAAGAGTTTACAGGTTTTCTCTTTATCTAATCTTTGTCCTTATTTAATCTGTCTGTCTGTCTGTCTATTTTTATATATTTATCTTCCTCTATCTATTTTTGGTGCTACTGTAAATTAAGTCTAACAGTGTTTCATAGAGTGAATTTGGGGATTTAGGCACTTTGAGATGTCTCCAGGGTAAACTGCACATCACCTGTGTGTATATAACAGCCTACGAATCCTCTGACACTAATTATACTCTGAAATCTCTTTAGTCCTGTCCTGGTGTCTTATGAACAACAAGGCTTGAAAAAAACCTTTGGAAGGTAGATTCCATTAAAACTTTAAAATAGCTATATAAAGCAGACTGCAAAGAGATCAAGTTCCTTGCTCAGTGCTGTGCTGTGAATCAATGATAAACTCTGAAATGTACCCAAAATAACCTACAGCAGGTTCCTTTCCATGAACCATCAGGCTGTATTTTCTTAGCTATTGAATGATGAGATTCACAAGTCTTGTCCACTGTGGGATACAAAGGATCAGTAGCTGGAGGTAGGCAGACATTTTTATTTTTGTTTTATGAAGCTGTATAATGTTTCACAATTCAGCAATTTCTTGATAGGAAACTTCTGGGTGTTATGGTTTTGTAAAGGTTTAGAGCGTCATGGAGCATGGGCCTATTCTGTTGTTTTAGCTCTTATTTTTGTGGGAAAAAAAAAAGAAAATACACACAAAAAAGGAGAAATTTTTAGCTTGAGCTCATTTGTTTTCCCTCTGTACTTTAAAGATCTGGACTGGAAGATGAAAACTGAAATCTTCAGACATGTTCTTTTTCAAAGGTAGCAATTATGAACAAATTGGTTTGAGAAAGGCAGAGAGAATGGCCATTCATTATAAGGATTTCAGAAGGAGAAATTTCTCCCCAGAAAAGTATGTTGGCAATTGTTTATTTCTTTCAGTTATTGTTAATAAAATTGAAGTACTGTTTTACAAAACTGTGGGAGAAGTACTGTCAGAAATCTCTCTTTAGTTGAGACATCAGTACAATGTATTCAATTTTTCACTCACATTTCATTATTTTCTTCCATTAGCATCAGCATTATTTTTAGACCCAGACTGCCCTGGTGTGGTGTTTGTGTCTGAGACAGAGCTAATTTTCTCCCCAGTTGTTAGCACAGGCTATGTTTTTGGTTTGTGCTGGAAACTTTTTATGCTACAGAAGCATGGAAAGCTGGTGCTGAGCTGGGCTCACCCTGGGTCAGGACCTTTCCTGCCTCTCCTCCACAGGGGGAGGGCTGGGGGTGCACGAGAAGCTGTGAGGAGGCACAGCCAGGACAGCTGACCCAAGGGATACCCCAAACATGGATTGCCACATTCACTGGGCAAAGCTGGGGAAGAAGGGGGAGTGCAGGGATGTTGGGAGTGCTGGAGTTTGTCTTCCCAAGTCACCATTCCATCCTGCTTTCCTGGGGATGCCTGAACTCCTGCCTGCCCATGGGAAATGGGAAATGAATTTTCTGCTTGACTTTGCTTTTGTGTGTGGCTTTTGCTTTACCTGTTACACTGCCTTCATCTCAGTTCATGTGTTATTTCACTTTTACTCTTCTGATTCTTTCTTCCATCCCACCAGGGCTGTGTGGGGCTTAATTGCCAGGTGGGCTAAGCCAAGACATTCAGCAAGCACTCCTTGTCAGGGAAAGAGCTGCTACAAAATGAGGTGCAAAGTCTAGAGTGGTCTCAGCAAAGAACTGCACGCTCCAGTGCCATATTGGTGATAAATCCCTTTCCCCTCATTCTGATCATAAATAGTGGAAACTGACCTCAGCACTGAAGCTCTTCAGCCTCTTAAGTGTTTGTTTCATATCCTTTGATGGCATTTGTCAACCAACTTCTCTCACACAATGTAACAAAGAGTAGAAGCCTGGTTTTGCACTGCAAACTCAATCTGCCTTGCAGTTCTGGTGACTGTCACCTGGAATTCCAAAACTCTTCATGTGCCTGCCATCTGATATCTCCCGACACTTCCCAGCTGACTGACAGCTTCAGACCTCCAACACACTGATGACTTCCAGGCACTACAAAAACCACATCCAGAAACAGCATTAGGAAGATTCCCAGGTACATTCTCACTGTGTGATACCCTCCCTTGACCACGTTATTTGTGTTTGCCAGCCCTCCACTGGGCAAGAATTATGTTGGATCAATGAATGCATGCTCAGCATCCTCTCTTAGGATTTCATTACTTTATTATTCACAGTCAGTGAACTTCAGTGAGCAAGTTCAGTCTGTCCCAGGGGATGCATGATGTGCTTCAGTATAACACACAATCCTACATATTTCCCACATATACTCGCTCAGTGTGAAAAAACCTTTAAGGCAAACTTGTGTTGGTATTAAGGAAGTTTAATACATTAAAAAGAACCCAAACAAAACCCCTGAATTTGAACTGAGAGTTCTAGAATGAAACACAGGCGTCTGAGAATTGAATAATTGTTTTTCAAAAGGCTTTAGATGCTTAGGAGTTCAAGTCTCTCTGCTTTGCAATGAATATTAAGCTTTCACCGTTTGGGGATAATTTTAAAAAATAGAATAAATTCCCAAATTACTGAGGTGCTTTCATAATTTTTCCACTAAATCACTGTGCTAAACACTGCTTACAAATCAGAGAAGCAAAACTTGCTTCTCTTTGGCAAGAAAAAGATTTCACTTTTCTTTTCACTGCAACAATCACAATGTGTTAGTATAACTTAAAGGGTCACAGGCTTTTATTTTCATAATCAGCCAAGGTTTAAGTGAAATACAAAGCAGAAAAGTGCTGTTAACAATTCAGTTCACAGAATCCTCATAATTATCCTATGTGACATTTTAAACCTAGTATTAAAGCAAATAGTCTTGCCATAATAAAAGAAAAATTATGGATGTTGTAGTGCATGAATTATTGAGAAAAACTATTCCAGCCAAGATAAAATGGAGCGTACTCAAAATCACCCCCTTATTCTACTTTATCTGTTGTCAGCTTAGATCAAATGAGGTTATTTTAAGCTTTGATCAAAGATTTAAGATATATATTTTGCAAAATATTAACAAAACTTATGTAGTCTTTCAAGTTGGATAACACAGCAAGCATGACAAATAATGAGGATTTCACACATTACACCTGTGTAGCTGTGGGGCAAACAGAGCACCCCTTCTTCTGATCAGCAGCTAAAACAACATTTAAACTTCTTAGTCTTGTTGGTACTCCTGACCAAAATCTCAATGGGCTGTAACAGAGCACACCAGGCTTGCCAGTATTAAAGAGGCAAAGAAAAAATTAAGCAAAACTTCCTTACCTGTTCGCAGCCAAATCCTATAACTTTTGTTCACCTTTTCCACGTAATACAGAAATTTCAGTTTTCCTGCTGCCCAGTAAAGGTGGGAAAGCCTCTACATGGCCAGCAAGTGCTTGTGCCTCAATTTACCCAAAATTAACAACATCTGCTTTCCAGGTCTGATTTTATCAAAGATTTTATAATACTGGTCTTGAAATGCAGGGGGTCAAATATTAGCAATAGATATTATTACACATTTCCACTCCTGCTATTTATTTGGGTTTTCTGATAGCAGATTTCCAACAAGGGCAAGTAGGCAGAGCAAAACAGAACAGTCAAGATGAGCCACACAAAGCCACACAAAAGAAGGCAGGTCTGAAATAAGAAATCTCTAACATACCCAAGGAAAACACTCAGGCTTGGAGTTACTTCTTTTAGGACAGAACATTCCAAGCTCGAGTTTTTCCCCGCATTGCAATCCCAGAAGTACAGTCCTGCCTGTGCCTCTTGCCTGGCTAACACAGTTACAGCCCTGTGCCCCTGTGGCCACACCACTTTCAGTGCTGGCATCTTCCCTACAGCCTCGTGGCACAGGCAACACCAGCACCTGCCCCACGAATTTAAGGGACACTGGGTTTTCTCCTCTCAAATAAACACTTGTGTGAGCCCTTGCTGGAAACGGCATAACAGGGAAATGTTTTTGCCAGATGGCAGAGGATGGTTTGGATCTTGTTGGCGATTTTCCATTAGTATTTATATTTTTTTGCCTTTCACCTGACTGCCATGCTTTGGCATCTCTAGATAAACACTGCCAGCCTGTGCCCTGCCTCATCCCCATACTCAGCAAGGAGATGTTCTTAAGAGCAAGGCATAAAGTTCCTGCCAGCTCAAGGATGCAGATCTCTGTCTCTCTGAAATGTCAGATACTATATTAAAAAGGTAGCAGATTGTGGTGATAATGAAGAGCTGCAGCCTGTCGCTATGTTACCAACTGCTCTGAACTGACGTTTCAGAAAGAGCAGCAAGGAAAATGCCCAGAATTCCTCTTTGGATCTCTTTCCCACATCTACCACCAACTGAACTATTTTAAATATTTACAGATATAGCCAGCATGTTCCTTTATAAACAAAGCTTAACATGATAAATAGATAAATATGTTACCTCAGCAAGCCTGCTGTCTAAAATCATCCTCTTGCCTCTCCAGTTTGCCTCTGATTCCACCCTTCACCCTTCCCAGAGAAGCACTACTAAAGGAATGGGCATTCTCTGCCCCTTATCTGTCCCCTAAAGAGGCCAAACTCACCCTGCCCCAGAACTGTGTTCAAAAGTAGATTGAAAAAGTAAGCAAGATGATTTCCTGCCAACTGGGGATGAGGTGAGAGCTGTGGATGCTTTTTTGAAAAAGGAGGGGGACACTCTCCATCCCTCAGCCTGCAGTTTTTACCTATTATTTCCTTATTTATACAGTGTTAGCATCAGCATCCTCAGCAATGAGCATTTCTGGATAACAAAACTGGCTGCAGCTGGCCTGGGGGAGTCAGGGCAGAAGAAAGGAGGGTGATGTACAAGGGCACTGTCAATGCCTTGCCTTCATCCTCTACAGAGCAGCACTGAGCTCCCAGCAAGCTTGATTCCTTCCTTTTCCTCAGCAAACCCACCTGCTGTGCAAAGCAGAAAACACTCCCAACCAAACCTCTTCTGCTCTCATGGAAATTTTGCATAAATGAGGAGAACAAAACAGAGTCCTTATCACAATGCCAGGGACTCACTGTGACTCGCCTGGCGATTTTGATATGAGGTGGGTCCTCATCACAGACCATGTTTGCTGAGGAGAGATTGTGTTTGGGAGAGCACTACATCAGGATGTGCCTCTGTGCTCGTAGGTCCCAATGCCATTTTCAAAACTCTCTCTGCAGTCCAGCAAACAAACTGCTTGGGGTCCTTTTTTTGTTTTTTTTTTCTCCTTCCAGCTATGCAGAAATGGAATTCTTGATTATTTTACCAGTTGTGGCTGAATCTTCAGTTCCATAAAATGGTAGGTTTTCCCAAAACTACATAAAGTGATCGGCTTTTATAAAACCTACAACATTTCAATTAGAAATAGGTTCATTTTCTGCTAAAAGATCTAACATATCATTATCCTAATTCAGCAGTAAAATATTTTAAAATGGCTTTGGGTGAAAGTAAATTTGGGCTAAAAATACACAGCAGCTATATTTTCAAGAGCCAAGAACACAACTATGGAAGTAATTTTGTTGTTTGTGAAAATCGCACCCAAATAGCAGCGACTCCCAGGCATTAAACTCCAATAAAGAATATTTTTTTAGATGATATGAATGTAAGCATCATGGGGAGTGTCTGGATTTCTGCAGGCTACAGCCCCAAATCTCCAGGAGCCAGATGAAACAAAGGAAACAACGTGCTGTTATATGCTGCTACTTGACATAGTACTCCATAGGTAATGGAAAACAGAATTAAAAAAAATAAGACAAACCAAAACTAACTAAACCCCACAATTCCAGGTACTTCTGACTGTGTTTGAGAACAAATTGCTCAGGGCATAACTGAAGCTGTGTGCACCCAGGAGGGTCCAGCTGCTCTGTCCTTCTGGTGGCAACTGCTGTACTAAAAAGGAGGGGAAAACAGGCATTTCACCAAATTTTTGATTAGCAGTGTATGAAAGCTTCATGGCCCATCACACTTGATCAACCCTATTTTTGGGGGCATATGCCATCACTTCCCATTGCTCCTGCCACACAACTCGGAGGAAAATTGGCAGAACTTCTGCATCCAATGCCAGGGCACACCAATATCTCACAGGTGTTGTGTTTGCCCCTCTCTCAGCTTCATTTTCTGTTCCTCCTTCTTGCACCCACACTCCTGAATGGGCAGAATCCAGATTTACCCGAGACAAATACCTGAGAAAACATCTTATTCTTTAGGCTCTGCTTAGCAACAGCTGCCATCAGACGCTTTGAATAGGGTAATATTGCATAAAAAGGAAAGAGAGAGACTGTCAGGGCCAGCCCCAGCAGCTTCCAGTGGCATTGTGAAAGGCTGGGTTTTAGTAGAACAGGACAGGGCTCCAGGGGAATGTGTGTGCTTTCTTACAAAAGATTAATACCAAAGACAAGGAGTTGTTAGTCTAAAAAAGCTGTGGGATGTCCACTGCTCCAGGTTTTCCAGACGCCTGAAATATATTTTAGGCATGAGGTGACAATATGAGACTGATAATTCAATAGGATCCCTTCCAGCCCTATTTTCTATGACTGTATAATTCTGACATATATTTTAATATATTTACTGCTTCTTAAGAAAGAGGAAATGCTGCTGCACTGTTCTTTAACAATATTTGGTGGTATATTTTTATTAATGTCAAGGTCCCTGGAGTGCAAGATGTCAGGGCCACTCACTCAACTATAAATAATAAAATATTTTCTTTTTCTCCTCTATTAATTCCACTTAGCCCTTTCTTCCCTTGTTGCAGATAGATTCCTGATTAACATAATTGGAGCAGAGAGTTTTGTTTTCCCCTTTCCAGCAGAAAGTTTTGTTGTTTTTTCCCCCCATAGGAATTCAGCACATGAGCTTAACAACATCAGCCTGGTAGATTGAAATGTGTCTTTCAACTTTATCTTAAGAGAAAACCTAGAGGAAAAAAGTGAAGGAAAAACAACTCTAAATGAAAAGTGCAAGATAACTGCTACTGCACAGTGGATCAGTGGCAGAATATTGTTAAGGTCTGTCTGCATCAGCAAGGCTTGTAATGAAATAAATTGTTGGGGCCTTCAGACAGTTTGTTGTAATGAGGAGAAGTCTTCTGTGGTCAAGTCTCTTGACTCTACTTGTTTTTATCCATTTACTGGCAGGGTGTGTTTTATAGATGAAGCATTATTGGCAGATGGCAGACAAGCACATGTGCACTCAGTTGTACACCCAGGAGCCTCAGTAAATTTTGAGATATCCATAAGACCAAATGAAGCATTGTCTAGGTAAATTTTGGCCATAGGGAAATCTGGTAAAACATCAGCCTCTCACATCCAAAGGCTTGACAAATACTGCATACATGGGAGCTGACACCTTAATGTTGTTTGTTTTTCTGAGCCTGAGATGCCTTCTGCATTGTTAAAATTCCTGGGGGCATTCTGATTTACTAACAAAAGACAAGAAGCCTCATGGACGTATCCACATTTCCACATTTCTCTTTATGCTGGGAAAGCAATAGAATTAATTTTCTACCTCTTAATCAATAACTCCAACACTACAGTGGGAGAAAGAACATCTAAATGATTATATAAATGTAATTTAATAAATGCAACCTGTCTTAAATATAAACTTACACCATGTGCTTTAATTTTACAAAGCCAGTGCAGTACATCAGAGGTATCTGTGAATTTTTCCCACTGTACTCAGGCTCTGCACAGAGACTTTGTTCTTTTCCAGTTCTCAGAAGTGCAGCTCTTACTATATGCAAGAAAGAGAATGTTCCTTGGTGTTTTTAGTTTCTCAAGTGCGTCCTTGACTGGCTTTCTGCTCTTGTGAAAGAGAAAAATAGGAGAAAAATTTCACTTAAATGATTAAAAAGTTGTCCGTCTCTTCCCTTCTGCTCTTGAAGCATCCAAAACCTGTGCCAGGGAGGGACATTACAGAGAGTTATAAAAAGATAAAATGGAGGGGTAATCAAACAGATCCAAAGATTGCATGGAAGAGGGAGAAAAAGCTGCTCTCCCTCTGTGGGTAGAACTTTTCTCCTGGGTTTTCTGAGCTGAAAACATTACACTTAGATGCAAACTCTTTTGTGTTGGACAGGGGATGAATTGCAGACAGTGAGCATCAAAGGTGTTGGTTCAGAATGGAAATGAAACAGGGTTTTTTGTCTTGAGAGTACAGATGGGCAAACTGCAATGAATTGAGTTGGAATTTAGCAGATCCCCAAGGAAAACAGCCAAAAAAAGAGGGCAAACTGAGAGGCTTTCAGTGGGCTCATCCCCTTACTGCCCCTTGCATCCACGTCCACCCCCAGACTCAGCCACCTCCCGCAGAAGGAAGGATATCACCAGGAACACACAGACTTCCATGGATGAAAATCCCCAGTCTTCATCTGACAGCCCAATGGTGGCTTTAGAAATCAGAGTTTCTGGTGATTTCCCCAGTAGTTATTAGGATCAAATTTACCCTCTGAGCGTTTCATTTCGGCACTGGGACAGGTGCCCAGAGAAGCTGTGGATGCCCCATCCCTGGAAATGTTTGAGGACAGGTTGGATGGAGCTCTCAGCAACCTGAAATAGTGGAAGATGTCCTTGTCCGTGGCAAGGGAGGGTTGGAACTATAGACTTTTATGGCCTTTTCCAACTCAAACCATTCTATGATTTTATGATCTTTTTATAATATTTCATCTGGAAAATTTCTTGAAGATTAACAGTGATCTAATGAAAAGAAATCCTGAGAAATTACACTAATAACCACAGTAATATGGAACCATTATATTACCATTTCTTATGAAAACAAATAGACAAAGAAAGTGTATAAAAAGGGGATTTCTAGTGGAAGTACTGCTAGAAAAATTCTAATTAGTTCTGATTCTTAAAAACAGCAACACAACAAATTAAGTACATGACAAATATAACAGAAAATAAGACAAATCTGATTTATTTCTCTTGGTAGCTTGCATTCTATACTTGCTAAATTATTATTTTTTATAATAGCCAACATGACTTTAATTTTCAGGGTCTGTGATAATGCAAATGTACCTTTTAAATAATGAAAAGTAGATACTATTGTTCCCTTGGGACATTTTTAGGCAGGATTACTTAACTTGCTTAAATGGGTTCCCTGAAATGATAAATTGCAGCATTTATAAAAATTGTACCCAAGGGCAGGTGCAGTCCTTTACTACATTGAAGTATTTTGTAAAAACATGATGAACAGTTTTTGTGTCAGCTACTTATGTTTATATTTACAAGCACGAATGAGATGGGATGGCTGGCGTGGTTGTCTTGAAGCTTTGTCATTCCATTAAAGTTATTAATCTCATTTGACAAGTTCTATGCATCTTCAGCCAAAGCAAAGCAGCCAACAAGCAATTCTTGGTTACAATGCATCCTAAAAGGTTTTCAGCCAATTACAGTTTGCAAAAGCTTTACAGACAGAGGCGTTAGCCAATTGCTAAAAGCTCATGGACACTTTCCTCTAACAATGCTGTCTTGTACTCGTCTCAAACATTGGATAATAGTTTACTAAGTATACGTAATTCTACTATCTTGTTAAACATTTTTCTAGGCCTCACTAGGTACTTGAAACTTAGCTCTATTGTTTTTCCAACCTTGGTATAGGTTGGATATAGGTATAGAGATATCTTTGTCACATTCCAGAGACTTGTTTTCCCACAGCTTTTCTGACAGTTTTACAGCTTTCTTAATTCCCACAAACAGTAATCAAGTATTATTACAAAAACCATACAAGTTGCACGTCTGTTTATCAAAAAGAGTCTATTTCAGATTCTGCCAGAATACTGGCAGAAACACCACTAGAGCCATTTCAGAGCATATAAACAAATCAGTAATTTGGAAGACAAGCTCGGATCAATACATGTTAGATCAGTAGGGTCTCTTAAAAAAAAAAAATAGATGGAAGGCACAACAGAGATGGGCTTCTTAATGGATTGAAAAGGTGAAAGTGATTAGAGGTGAGATTATTGTGCACTCTGATAAGATGTGCTCAATGCCCTCCTGACAAGGTGATTACCAGTATGGCAAAGTACACAATTGTACTTTAGTTCTTTCTAGAATATCTGCTAGTAAGAGTTTGTGCATAGATGTGTGAGCATCTACATGTCAAATATCACCTCATACACACTTTCAACAAGATAATGTTGCAAGAAATGTTGGATTTAGTCTATAGATTCCTGGATTGTATCCACTGTGGTACTGCCAGAGAGATGGGTGACTTTGCATCAAACTCTGTTACTTCTCTATATCTCAATTTCTTAATTTCCAACATTATGACAATCACTGACTTAGTCATGGACTGTATTGAGATTGCTGATAAAAGTATTTCATTTTAATGGAATGAAAATCACTTAGAGCTATTTCTCACTAGTGTGAATTGGTTAAAATAATGGGTTTGATTTCACTGTGTCAGTGTCAGGGTTTTGACCTCCTGCTCACTGCTTTTCACTGAACTCTTCTTTCCTACAGCATTGTATTACAATTTAGGAACCTTATCAGATCACAGCCCTCGAACAGAGAGCACAGAAAGGTTTCATTACCCCAGGGAACTCAGAGATCCATAATGGGAGTTTCCAGTGCATTTGTGTCAGCTACATTTGTACCCTTTAGCATTGCTGTCTCCACAACATTCCCAATATTCCAAACGTTCACATTTTTCCCTATGAGTCTCAGAAACACAAGGGGAAGGAAGAGAGAAGAGAAATTCTCTCTCTGAGTCTAAAAGCCTGTTCACTGATTCATTTTCACACTCAGTCTAGCAGGCCCTGAGCAGCCTGGCTGGCCTCACGACCTTCATGCTCACCAAAAGCTTTATTGTAGGATGGTTATTTCATACCTTTTCAAATGTTTCCATACATCTCTCTCAAAGCAAAAAAGAATATGAATAACACCTGACAGCTGACATATGCACAGTCTGTAGACACAAAAACATTTTCAAATTGTGCTACTAACAACACAACAAAGGCCAATAACTTTTCTTATTTGCAAGATATGGAATGGAAAAAGGGTGAGATGAGAATACATGAATAAAGTGGACCTTCTCTCAAATACTCAATTTTTCCAAGAAATAAGGATTTAGCAGCTTTTAAACTCCCTCCATCCCATTACTTTACCATACAATCAAAGAAATGGGATGTAGATAGATTTTCTGTTCAGGATGAGATGCGTGGGTTCCTCAGAATGGCTTTTGCTGCTTCCATTGTGAGTGCAATCTTGTATGTGTTCGCTGGAAGAAAGAAATGAAGGACCATGAAAAGGACAAATTACATGACAGCATTGCTGTCATCTGTGCAAAGAAAGTACTTCAGTGGCACCTTACAATTTTGTATCTAGTTTATCGTTTTTCTTCAAATATATTCAAATACTAGGGAAGAACATGCTTATTGTACCTTGTTTGCAGTCTGGAGTTTGCAGCAAAGGCTCTTCCCAGAGTTTCCAAGCTTTAGGCTTTAACCTGTACCAAGGAGTAGAGGAGGTGGAAAGAGAGGTAGAAATGCCAGGACAAATTTTCTGGGATCCTTGGGCAGAGGGCGTGGAGCTAATGATGGGGGGGAAATGTTTAACTGATGTTTAAGTTAAGGATCATTTATGAACAGAAACAATTTTTTTTTTCCAAATAAAAGTTACTTGCATAATTCAATTCTTTTTCTTCTGCTTCCATGGGCCTTTTTTTTTTTTGAGGTGAAATGGGACTTTGAAGATCATTTAGCTTGTCCTGAGGCATTTACCTCATACATAGTAGACTGCATGCAAAATAATTACATTAAAAAAATTAGGGAATACTAGGACTGAGGAGACCTCAAGTTGTGCTTCTTCCCTTTGTGCAGTTCTGCTCCTACATAGTCCCTTAAGCTTCATTTCATGCTTACAGCTGTTTTTTCTCAGCAGGCTTCCTTTCTCATAAAGAAGTCTCAAGCCTCTCTGGAGAGTGTGTTTAAGAACTCCTGCCTGAGGTCCAGGCCATCAGCCCAATAGACCATTCCCAATGATCTGGTTTTACACATTTCTGCACATCAAGGGCCTTACCAGGGCCGTGTGCCATGACACAGCTGTGCTTTTCTGGCTGTTTTAGACAGAAGGAAAATGAAACTTGAAACAGCGAAATAAAATATTGAAACAAATAAAAAAAATCAAACACATCTGGTAAAATCTAAACAAAAGGAGAGTGTCTAGTGAGGCCTCATTGACTCCAGGGTATACTGATGTGAAGTGTTCTGGTTGCTGAAACAGCTCAGAAGATGCATTTCATATAGTACACCCTGCACCACATTGAAGTGTGTTTTTTCTTTCTATGACTGCATCTTACCAAGGTTTCTCAGTTAGCACATATCTGCTGCTCAGGGATCACACCTCCTCATATCCCTGAGCAATGCCAGCACACATTTTTACTGTAGGAGCTCATCTGATATCCGGTCTTTCAGGGGCCAGCTCAAGAAGACATGAAGGAAGCACAGTTTGATTCCTTTTCTCCTTTTCTATCTTTAAGATATGACAGTGCATTGTGTAAAACTCCCTGAGTACAGAACCAGCCCCAGCTATAGCTTAACTCTTTAGTTCTTTGGCTTTTTTTACTTTAAGCTTTGACATAATTCTTTTCATGCCTCAGCAGGTGTAACTATAATAATTAGAGGCAGCTCCTGGAATGAGCTGCAAGGACAAATGCCCGGGTATTTGTGAAATAAGGGACAAGATGGGGAAAAGAATATTACCTTTCTGGTTTTGCTAAACACTTTGCTAAACAGAGTCAGTAATTTCAAAGCTATATTTGTTTACCTGTGCACTTCCACATAAAGTCATCCTCAGATGTTCAGTGAATTTTTATGAAGCTTTTGACTCTTATGTGCATATTAAACAAAAAGGGTGTGGGAAACTGTCCTGTTCTGAGGTTATAAGAGATAAACAGGAAACTGAGCAAAAGTTTTGCTGTAATGTTACAAATTAGCCACTGTTTCTTCCAGGAATTTCATTCAGGCTCTAGGAAATGTTTGCCTTTACTATAAGAGGGAAATATCTGAATAGTCGTGGGTTAAATTAAATTCTCAGTGGGAAAGGAATGGTTACTAAGGCAACAGGAGCATGCATTCAACACCTGTTATTCAAGTCTATAACCTTGTGCTCATTATCTATCATATTGTTTTTTAATATCCATTCTAAGATGGATGTTGCCAGAACCACCTTACTTTGACCTAAGTTGCAATACATGCACCTACCATCAGTATATTAAGATACTTTTTGACAAGTAGAGATCTTTTTATCTGAAGAACAACTTTAGCTTCCATGGATTGAGAAATACCCAAAAAGCATTTGTAAACACAATTCTGACAGAGTTCTGAACTGGAAAACAGCAGGGCATATTGTGATTTCCTGAAAAAAAAATCTGTGAAATTAGCAAAACAAGACAGGACTGAAACACCTACTACCCTTTAGTAGATACTGAGCACTGACAGGTCAGAACTGCCTGCAGGAGAAGATTAAGAGCATCTGTCTGTATGTGTTGTTGAAGACCACGAGCAGCATGAAATGCTTGAGATGAAAGCAGAGCACTTGTGCCTCTCCACGTGTTAAATGAGAATGATATATTCATTATGCATTCACATTGTCAGAATGAGAATGTATACGCTAGTTTTGGTCTAGGGTAATTAACAGAGGTCAGGAATATTATGACAAGAACTTGCAAGAAGTAGCACACATTGTACAACACAATAGCACTTCACAAAGCTCTTAGGACAACCTTGTGCAGCCTCCCACAAGATCCCAGAATCACTTACACAGAGCAATTCATCCCTAAGCTTATTCAAAACTCTCCCATTCAGAAATTAAATGTCAAGAGAAATTGATGCTTTAACTTGAACAAAAGATATATTCTTTTAAAATGCTTCCCTGAGAGTGAAATTTTTTTCCTTTCATAATCATCAAGATTATGATTGTGTTATTTAATTTAATTTAGACTTTTAAATCACTCTAATAAGCATATGTGATATTATACAAAATGTACACGACACACATGAACACGGTGTTTTATTTTAATAGCATATGAATTTGACAGTGCAATTAACAATGTCTGTTCTGGAAAGCATGAGCTTACCTTGCTGTTTCTTGACACACCAGAAAGAAGTCAGGGTCAGCTGGATCATCTCAGTTTTCTACTTCAATAACATTTCAGAAGGCCAGGCATTAATTTAGACCCTTTGTAAATTAGGCCTTTAATGCCCAATGCTTTTCATAATTCAGAGTTAGGGCTCTGGGTCTATCACATTTCCTCATCCACAGAATTTACACCTTTGCAGCCTCAATGTTCCCAAGTATAACAGAGACATATCTATCATCCATCTAAAAGAATTGTGCCATTGAAGTAAAGGATTTCATTGCCTGCATCTAAATGAGCCCATGAAAGAGGGAGCACTCAGTTACTGAAACAGAAGGAAATTGCCTGTTCTGAATTACGTATTACAGACAAGTACAAAGCACAGATTTGATCTTACATTCATCAATTTGGTTAAAAAACCCCCCAATATATATTTTGCTTAAGCTAAAATCTCACATCCTATAATATCCTTGACTTTTGCTGTATAAAATCACAGTGATTTGTCTGCTCCCTGTAACACCACATTGGCCTAAACAGAAGAATCATTCAAACAGTTCAAAAAGTCATTGCAGGACAAATTATGTATATAGTATGGGTTCTTTTGCTTTTATTAAATTCTCGTAAATGTTTCATTCTTTACAGGCAGCTGTCAAATGAAACACGGGTTTTAGTAGCATTTGAAACTCCAAATCCTTGTTGGGCTCTTTCAATTACTTAGCCCAAACCCCAAGGCCAGGAGAAGGCTTGAGATGCTCTGGAGCTGTAATTCTTCAATAGAAGCACTCCCAGGCCCAGCAGTCTGGGGCAGGGCTGCCAAAGGGCATTCATAGAAACTCTGCTTCCCAGATCTACTTAATGGCTTGTCTTGTACAGTGATGGAAACTTGGGAAGTGGCAGTAAAAAATTTCTTGGTAACTTGGTAACTGGGAGCATTTGAACTCTGATTGCTCGCCAGTGAGTATGACAGTCATCAAAGAAAAACAGAAAGTGAGTGAATACCAAATAACTGTAATCAAGTAAGTGGGGTTTCTCAATTCTGTGTGATGTGTGCAGGTTATTTTGCACTGAAGACTAAAAAGAAATATGAACAGGGCTCAGCAGAAAGCACTAGTGTGAATTTTCTTGTGTCAGAGTTTAATTGAATATTTAGAGCCACAGTCCTGCAAAGGCATGACATCTGTGACTTGTCGCCTGAACTTCTCACTGCATACCTCATAACTCATACTTGGAGAAATCTCTTCAAGACAAGAGTCCTGGGGCATGTTTGTTTTTTTAATCTCTTCTTTTTGACATTACTACTGTAAGGAGAACAGGTCACCCTTATTTGATCTCTATACTCATTCAGATTATTTTAATTAACTGAAGAAATTACGTCTAAGAAAAGAACACCAGGCTGTTCAAGGGGCTTGGAATTTTGGGGGTGACATGCTGGTTTGGTTTTGTTTTGTTTTCATAAAACGAAGAACAAACAATCATGAGATTGAATCATGATAGAAAGAGGAGACATAATTAAAATCTGTACAAATATTCTTTTGGAAGGGCTGCTTTTTAAAGTACACCACCACAATTAGATTATTCCACCAAGTTTAATGAAGTGGGTCAGTTAAACCAGTGCCTCTCTGTCTCTTATGAAAATCTATCTAGTGAAAATCTGGAGTGATTTTTGGAAGAAGTATTTGAAACAATTTTTAAACATTACCTAATTCTGGAATTAAAAAATTTAAAGATGTCAATAATATTTTTGATAATTTGAAAACATTTCTTAAATTCTTACTCAGGAAAAGAGCACCATCTACTGATCATCACCCTGAAACTCCTGTATGATGTTTCCCTTGTGTGTTTTACTTGTGTGCCACATCATAAACTCAACTCCACAAGTTCTGGATGACTTTTGAACACATGTGAAAGAAAGTTTGTATATCTTCAGCCACCAGCTCATACCACTGTGATGTTCTATTATTTCAGTAGCCAGTAACACCCAGCAGCAGGAAGCAAGCTCAGCTTCAGATCCAGGGCACAGAGATCCCCAGTGAGGTTTCTCCCAGCTCTGTCTCACAATCCAGGGGTGGTAGTCAAGGCTGTAAAGCCTGTGGGTGCACTCAGGGCCTTAACTGCAGCTGGAAAGCTTAGCTATTAATAGGTCTTCTTTGCTCATTTTTCTGCACTTTAGGTAGGATTTGAGTTCTTAAAAGGCTCTAGTGCTGTTCGGAGAAACAATTTCAGAAAACTGGTGTGCTGGTGATTGCTGTCATCCTAGGAGTGATGGGACTATTTCCCCAAAGTCTCACACCTGATGTGATTGTGCTGATTGTCTCTAAACCAGAACGTGAGGAGCTGGACCAGGAGATGAATGTGAGGAGCTGAACCAGGAGCTGAACGTGAGGAGCTGAACGTGAAGAGCTGGACCAGGAGCTGAATGTGAGGAGCTGAATGTGAGGAGCTGAACCAGGAGCTGAATGTGAGGAGCTGAACGTGAGGAGCTGAATGTGAGGAGCTGAACCAGGAGCTGAACGTGAGGAGCTGAACCAGGGGCTGAACGTGAGGAGCTGAACCAGGGGCTGAACGTGAGGAGCTGAACCAGGAGCTCCCACAGCTGCACGCACAGCTACAGCTTGAAATGCCAGCTAAATCAGCATGAGTGGCACCCGTGCCCTCTGGGTGGGCACACAGTGGGTCTGGTACAGAGTGGCATTCACTACACATCTATTATCTGCTGATGCAATTATGCCTCTCCGTGAGTCACTGGAGAATTATATATTGCTCATATATTGTCTACTTCTCATATATTGTCCTTGTCAGGCCACAGCTCAGCAGCTAGAGATGGAAGGTATCATTACTCAATAATTCATTGCTTGACTCAGCCTCCAATTTTTGAGTTCCTAGTCCCAGGGACATGTGTTCATGGGACCATCTCAACTGGCTGGGGGAGGACTTGTTTAAAGAACATTTCTAGCTGTTGTAGCTCCAGGGTAAAAACTTAAAATCATGACTCATTTGCATCCAAGATATGCCACTACCCTGCCTAAAAATAAAATTATCAGTCTTTTGGGTTTGAGGGGTTTTTTTTTCATTATACACTGGAACTTATATTGAAAAGGTTTCTTTTTCTCCTGGCAGGGTAGATGGTTATTTCTTTATTTTTGTATGCAAAGACTGAAAAATCTCTTTCCTCCATTAAAAGAAAAAAGAAAACCTGAAAGATGGATATGGCACAGCCTCTCTGACCAACCTGCACCATCATCTGACTGACCTCATGATGAAACACAATAAAGCTGAGTCCAAGTCAGTTGCCTGTATAAGTTGCCTGTATATATAAATATACTGAAGGAGTGGAGAAAAAAGAATAAAGCAGAGGCATTTACATGGGTAAAACCAGAGGCACTAAGGTGTGTAGTCAGATATCAAGCAGATAAATTACAGCCATCTGTAGGCTTATATATATATATATAACTGTGAGATAATTTCAAGGTAAATGATAAATTCATTGACAGGGCTTGCAGATGGCCTTTTGTTGAAATGTAGAATTAAGTTGCAATGCTAGGATGGAATCAATGGCTAAGTGGGTCAGGAAATGCAGCTTCATGCATCTACAAGAAAAAAATGTGTGGTTGAATTATCTTTTTTTTTCTCATTCAAAATATTTCAAATTCTCATGTTTGGTTTGTTGAAGGAGCATCCCATTGCTATTATTTTGCACATAAAGAAAATTTTGCTTGTATTTTGTATTTCCTAGCTACTCCTCAAGCCCCTCTGATTCCCTCTCCCTGTGCCAAGTGATTTGTGGAGTTACTCTAGAGAGTAACAAGCCATAGATGTTTAGGTTCATAGATTGAATTAGAACATCTATCATCAGACCATGCCATGAGAATAAGGACCACTTCCTCATTTTATCGGAATTGCAGAAACAATCTTCACTGAAGTGGGGCCACTGCATTGTTGTGTCACCCCAGGAGTGTGACAGACCCCTCAAGTCCAATTTATGATTCACGCTGCCCTTCAGCCCTGATGTTAGAAACCTTCTGTAGGTTTATCTCTTCTGGTTCTCCTGGGGCTCACATTCCTCATGCTCTGAAGTTTCCCTCTATCTGCTAAGGAGCACTTTTAGGAGAAGGGAGTGCTCTGGAGTTCACTCTGAGCCCAGTACTGCCTGACATCCGCGTTCCAGCAGGAGCTGGGGATTGTTTCCTCCCGGGCAGAGAGGGGAGCACACTCTGCAGCGTGGCTGAGGGCGGCCACCAAGGGCTGAGCTGCTCTCTCTGCCTCTGACAAATCAGTCACACAAAGCCAGGCTGACTCCAGGGTCCAGAGTCAGCTTTGGCTCCCAGAGAGCTCTGTGTAAAAATGGACTTTGAGAGGGTCAATATGAACCACCATAAACCAACTACCTCTTCTAGTCATAACTACATTTGAAGTTTGGCCTTAAACAACTTGACTCACCCAGTGAGTCAGAGATGCCTTCTGTTTTTCTGTCAAAAGTGTAGTAGGCTATTGATCTGAGAATTCCAGAGGGCCTTTGGGATACAGCCACTAAGACGAGACAGAAGGCACTGGAAATTATTATGGAAAAGATGTTTTCAACAACTTTGATTAACAATAAACTGCACCTCCACAAGGAAAGATTAGAGACGAGAGGATACCTATTTTTATTTGAGGTAGGTAATTACACTTGGCATATTGAATAAGTTCTTCTAAATTTTTGGTGAGTTGACTGCCCTGCAGTTCTGATTTCTTATTATATATTGTTCAATACATGTCAAGTGCATAATACACTCTGTGTCTATTGTGCACTATAATAGTGCATGTCTCCACGGCAAGACAAAATGTCCTGGATAATTACAATTTCTCAGAAACCTTGAAACCACATCAGAAATTACATAAAAGATACTTTACAAAAGCAAAGCAAACAGACAGAACTAAACACAAAACACACAGACTAAACGTAACAAAATTGAAACAGAAAATTTAATAGATGGTTTTCTGGCTCCATCTAGTGCTTACTTTACACAATTTCTAGCTCAAGAAATTGATTTCCACTTCCCTTTCCATCTATACATTGGAAATGAGAATAGTATTAAAAGGACATTTAAATTTGTGTATTATGAGGATTTACAATCAAAGTTATAATTACTTACCATGAAAGTAAGAAAAGAATACTTTTTAAAATCACTTTTTATATCCTGTAACTTAAATAATTTTCAGCTCTGAGAAAAGGCTTCTATGGCACACTTATCATTTCTCCTTAGGATACCAGTTAGAATGCCAAAATATTATTCCTCCTTTCTAACCCTGCTTTGCTTACATCCTCATGATGGCTAAATCACTACTATCACTTTATTCAAATAAACTCTCAGATGTTTGCAACACAATTATCACAAGCTTTCACATCAAATATTTTATTGGTCCCGCTTTCAGATCTGACAATAACATATTTACTGCCTGTACAGTAAAATCACCTGCTTCACTTGGTTTGTAATAGTTTCTAAGAGGAGCTGATCCATCACTGTCCCAGGGGTTGAGGCAACACTAATGCATTTTTAGTTTCCTGAGCATTTTTGGGCCCTTTTAGATGTATCTGACATTTGCCCTCTTCCAGTCATTGAAGATATCCTCTGATCTCCATAACTTTTAATTATAAATTTTAATATTACAGACAGTGGCGCTGCAGCAATGTCAGTCATTTCTCTCACACTGGGGCAAATTTTGTCCAAGCACATAAACTCATGTGAATATCAGAATGTAAACTTTTCTTTGTTAGCAATTCTCACAATATCACGACAGAACACCCTTCTTTTTCTACTAGGCCTAACATATCATCTTTGTCCTAGGATATTCATAACCCAGAAAAATTATTGTAAAAGCAGGGTAAATAAAATGTTATCCTCTAAAAGAGATATTCCCACTTTCCACAGAGTGGAGTACATATATACTGCACATGCACTATAAAAACGATTTTAAATCAACATGAATGCATCTTCAAATATGATTTAGCAATTGAGAATAATGTTGAATAGCCAGTATTTCCTGACAAACGAGCTTTCTGCATGCCTCTGGGGCTTGAATGTACTTGCAGAACAGCAGAGTGTAGCAGATAACACTGAGAAAGTCTTCCCTATCAGCAAAAAATGTAGGTTTGGGCTGGTTTTGGGGTGTTTTTTGGTTTAGCTTCTTCCCCCTACATTCTCACTTATAAAAGCATAATAGTTGCATTTATAACTACCAGACTGAGTTCTTCCTTCCACTAATATGTACCATCCACAGCACCCACCCTCTACAGTCTCCGACCCAAAATGATTCAGCACTGGCTGATGCAAATGAAATAGTTTTACTTTAAAGGAAAAAAAAATAAATCTTTGGCAGTCCGCTAAATGTCACTGAGGAAATTCATGGCATGTAGGAAAATAACTGTGTAGAGTTATGTTAAGCCAAGGCCATCTAACACATTTTGTATTCATTATAGCTTAAGCATAATAACAACGTTTTTAATGAACTTTATCTCCCTGTGATGATACTGTGGAGGCATTATAACTCCTAAAAGCCTTGTTTGCCCCATTTGCTTTCTGTCCTGTGCTCAGGCTGGAGTCTAAGCTTATCTCAGTGCTGATCCTGCACACATGGAGAAGGCTTCAGTACCAGGAAATCAGTTATTAGCAGCTCATTTGTTCTTCTTTCCAGAACGAAGCTCATTTGAGAGACTCCTGGAAGAGTCGGTCATTGCAGAGGACAAGGAAGCCCAGCCCTGGCTCTTGTGCCAAATCAATTCAGATCTTTTTGTCATTTCCAGGTGTCTGCTCTCACTCATGGAGGGAAGAAACACACCCTGAAATTCAGGGGAGAGTGGGCTCCAGTCCGGATCCCCACCAGGGCACCACCTGAACAAAAAAAAAAAAAAAGGGGTTACTAAATATCTTTCTGTGGTTTTTTTTTCCTGAAGTGTGTAGGACATACTTTACCTCACCAAGGTACCTTCCCCAGAAAGGCAGATGCTCCATGTTTTCTATTAGGTGGAGCGTTTGAGCTTTCTGGGAACTGAAACGTAATGGGAATTAACTTTGCTTACACGCTAGTTTCCCAATAGCTCAAAAATATACATATCTCATGGGTTCTTTTTTTGCTTGTTGAGTTTTTTTGCAAATTTTGGGTTTTGTTTTTTATTTTGTCAGAAAATTTGCGAGGGTAACAAAAAGAGCTTTGAAACAAATTGCGATAAAACCCGCGATCTCTTACTGACTCGCAGCGGGAGAAATCTTCCTAACCGATATGTCACTGCCCAAACTCCCAAACGAATTAAGTGTAGCCATTAAAAGAAGCTGAACTCAAAGTGATTCACAAAGAATAACGACTCATGCAACCTAATTAAAAACAAACACCAACCACCGCCGGGCGCGCCCGCGCAGCCCCTCAGGCGCGGGGCCGGCAATGGCGGGGGCGCGGCTCCCCCTCACGCCGGGGGCCGGGCCGGAGCCTTCCCAGAGCCTTCCCCCGGCCATGGCGGCGAGGGCGGGCCCGGAAGGGCAGCAGCCGCCGCCCGCCTGACTTCCCCGGCTGTCGGGCGGGGCGGCGGCGCGGGCAGCGGGCACCATGCTGCAGTTCTTGGTAAGGCTCCGGGGCGCGGCGCCGCCGCCATGGCCCGGCCCGGCTGAGGGAGGAATGGCGGGCGCGGTGTGCGGCCACCCCGCGGCCCCTGTCAGCGGTGTTGGCTCCCCGGCAGCTCCCCACCCTTAGGGCAGCTTCTCACCCTTAGGGCAGCTTCTCCCTGGGTTTGCCTTCCCTTCCCTTCTCCCACTCCTTCCCACCCGTTCCGCTTGCTCTCGCAGAGCGGTGCCGTAAAGCTGCTCTGGAAATGGGAGTTCTGCCGCTTGTTTTTCCTCCAAGTCGTGCTCTTAATTTGCCTTGGAGATTCTGTTTGCTCGCGGTGATCCCCCCCCTTGCTGCTCAAATTTCTTTGTGTAAGCATAAATACCTCTCGCCTTCAGTCAGAGCAGGGTGTCAGCCCTTGCCCTTTTGTACACCCTAAAAGCGTGGCGCTGGAGATGTGCATTTTTATATACGGAAATTAAAGCAAGGGGTGGCGTTTCATCACTTGCCCCGAAGCAGAATTATTAGACTGAGTATTAGACTTCATCTTTTGTTGGGGCAAGGTAATTCAGCTGGCTAATGAGTTTCAAACCAGGTCTTGATACAGAGCAAGAAATGATGGCCTATTGTAAGTTGGGACAATCTTGTCTGTTTTTATAGAATAAATAAGTGAGGTCTGTTTCTCATCCCAGCTTGATAATAACAAGTATGAAAGGCTCAGTCATTTCTGTAGCTGTTTATAGTCCCCTCTCCACTGTAATGAAAACCTTTTTTAAGCCTAAATATGGTTAGCCTCCCTCAAAGTTCTGTGTTTATCAGCTCCTCTGCTTTCTGCTAATGTATTTTTTTTTTTTGTTACTAGATAAAAATACTTTATAATTACAACTTCTCATTAGTGCATGACAGACAAAAGATATGCTAATTCTTCCCTGCTTGGGTGTAGGTTGGATGTTTGACTCTTGCTCTGCCTGGTTAGGGCTGTAGCAGAGAGATAAAGGGTAATCTCACAAACCTTGTGTTTTTGCAATCCAGTGTTAAGCACTAAATAAGCTACTTATTTACAATGCATCTTGAAATGCTGGCTGGAAATTGGAAGACCCTGAACTCTCACCAGCCCTGTTGTTTTTAGTCGACATGCACATTTTCATTGGCTGTGTGTTTTGCTTTCCATAAAATAAAATTGAATCTTAAGTAGTGATTTTTATTTTTTTTTCCTCCCCCACTGCTCGAATTATGAGCTCTAAAAATAAATGTAACTGTGTGGGTGCAGTGCTGGACTTTCCAGTAAAGGGTTGCACTTAAAGGAGCTATTGATCTCAGCACTATTTCTACTGAGAAAGAATTACCTCACAGCAGAATATGACATATATTGGAAAGGTTTAGGGTAAAAGCCTAGAACACTGCTAATAAACAAGGATCTGGTTTGTGTTTCCAGGTGACCAGTCAGACACTGCTCAAGATACAGGAAATTCTCCTCTGCTAGAGTGATGCTCTGAATTAAGAGGAGTCACTGATCTGGTTTTCATCAGTGCATTATTTGTTATTATCTCCCAGAGTATCAACTTAGCTGGTAATTGAAACTACAAGAGCATATGATAACCAGGACAGTACATACAAAAATAATTCTTGTAAAATTGTTAAAGCTAAGTTTAAAAAAGTAATTATAAACAAGGAATAAGACCAAAAATGTGTTTAAAAAAACACTGAAGTAACTTGCAGTCAGAGTTCCTTTGAGAGCTCTCAGCCAATTTTAGTTTTCTGTAATAGATTTTCACCAGTGCTTCTTATGGAGTCTGAATCACAGAAAAGATGAGCTGTGCTCTGGAAAAGATGTCTGGTCCGTAAGTGGTGGCAAACTTCTTTTGTGGACAGTGGTTTTATTTTTCTTAAAATAGTTTTATTTTGACAACAGTGACCATGAGCAGTAACAATTTTCTTAAATAACTGGCCTCAGCTGTTACAAATAGTGATTTGTCTACCAACAATGAATGAAAGCACAATATTAGTAGTGTCCCCTTTCAGAATAGTTAAATGAGCTTTCATGGTAGAGGGCAGACTTATTTTGAACAAAAATAAAATGCAGAATACTGAAGAGCTACTGAATGAGAATCTTGTGTCGTGTCTTTTGAAGAGAGGAGTTCCTTTCACTCCAAAAGTGTTCTTCTTATGCTTGAGGATTTTCCTCAGCTGGCAGACAGGGCTTGGGCCAGAAACTCTGCTTGTGTTTTGGTCTTGCTTTGCTGCCAGAGTGCATTTTTATGGACACTTCATCAGCTATAAGATTTCACAGCTGTCAGAAGAGGTTGTGCTCAGCTCCCACCCAGCTGTACTGCCTTGGGGGAGCCCCTAGGTCCGAGTGGATTTGGCTGAGAACTAATCCCTTGTGGTCAGAAGGGTTTGTCTGGAAGATGCACAGCTGTTGCTGCAGAAGAGAAGAAGCAGGTTTACATCAGTTTTAAGGTTATGTTGTGAAGTTGGTTTATTTTACTTCCTACTAAGACATGTATGTCCCTTTCCAGCACTGAGCATTGTCCTGGTGGGGTTGTTTTAGGCTTTTCCAGCATGGACCAAGAGCTCTGTGATATGGAGGTCCCTGCTGCTGTCTCCCCCATTGTTCTAGGAATTACTGCCTTTGTGGGTGTGTGTAGAACCTTAGAAGGGTGAACACAGCTTGGTCCTAATAGTCTTGGGGATTGGTATGAAATAACAAAACTGCATGGTATTTTGGAAATGATGACAAGATGTTTCTGTTGAGGAAGATCAGTAAAATTGCACCTCTCTGGATGAAAGATGAAAAATTAAATAGGAGTGGACTTTGAACTCTTTAAATTACTTGCAGTATTCCTTTTTCTTTATTTTAGCCTATATACTGTTGATGGAAGGATGTTAACTCTTCTCCATTTCTTCCTTTTTAGCTTGGTTTTACTCTTGGCAACGTGGTTGGGATGTATCTGGCTCAGAACTATGATGTGAGTATCCTGGTATTCTAGAGGTAAACCTGCTGTTTTCCCTCAATTAGGGTTGAAACAATCTTTGTTTTGATGGTTTATATATTTTAAACAGAGTGCAGATCATGTTGACTCAGACTTCTTCAGAAAGAATCACCTCACTGCTGCACAGGGAAATGATGGAATCACTGTCCCTGGAGGTGTTCAATGGTTGGACTCTGTGATCTCATAGGACTTTTCCAACCTTAATTGCAAAAAAAAAAAAATAAATTTAACCAAAACATCATCTTCTCTGTGGTAGTGTAGTGCTTAAAGCCTAAACTTCTGTTCAGTCCTAGAGCCCAGGCACCTACAGGAAAAGACAGGAGGAACAGAAAAGATTTATTTATCAATTGCTCATGGATTTCACCAGCATTAAAAGACTGGGTTCCTGTCTTGGATAGCCTGTGTTCCTACAGTGTTCTCCACTCAATAGAACTGTTTGTTAATAAAAATCCCCAGAGCATAAGAAATATGTCTCCCAGACCAATAATGAAAATAAGTTTTGCAAGCTTTTTTGAAAATTCAATAGTTTCTCCTACTTCAAAAAGTGCATTGACCTGCAATTTTTCTTTCCTTCTTTTCTTGCAGTGAGAAAAGAAAGAGAACTTTTTTTTTTAGCTCTCTGTTAACAGCATTTTCCATGTGAGAGGGCAGAGGAAGATTTCAAACTGAGCTTTCAAAACATGCTTTTCATTTCTACAGTCAGCAGAATCCCTTGTAAGAGCAGTGCCACTTTACCTTCTGGCTAGAGGAGTTAATAACATTTATAAAATAATTTTTTAAAAATTCTTTATACAGTCTGTTTTAGCCTTAACAAAAAACCTAAAGTTGTTGATACTTTGGTGACATTTATTTTTTGCTTTCCTTTCATCTTCAGTATTGAAGTCACCTTGCTTAAAAAAAATTCTTACATTTTTCTCTTTTGTTTATGCACAAACTTTGGTGATTTTTCTTGTCAGTCACTCCAGAAATAGGACTAATGAAAGGCTGATGTTTCTGTCCAATACATATTTTATAGTGTTACAAAAATGAAGTCTCAAGAATATATTTGGATGTATCAATATGCATCACAAGCACTTTATGGTGCTTTTCTGGCAGCACTGATCAAGTATTGCCACAAGAGGGGGACTCAGGCTTTTGATTTGCTGGAAGTGGTTCCCCAGGGAATTCAACACTGACTTGCAGCATGAACGTGGAAATTACGTTGCTGGTGTTGAAGATGATTGGTTTGAGATGACATTTAATATAAGCTTGTCATAATGAGGTCCTGATTCTGCAGCTGTACACACAATGTGCTTAGTGATAAGTACATGGAGGGTTCTGCTGGCAGTGGTGGAGGTCTCTTGGTTTAAATGTCAGGCTTGTAATAGGCTGGGTTCTTAAGTTCATTTGCTGAAGCAGAGCTTAATTCTGAAAGGAAGGTAAGAGGAACTTATGTTCCCAGTTCTGTGAGCCTGAGACCACTCCATAAGAGAACTGCATTCTGTTTCCATGAACTTCTGCTCTGTGGTCAGGTTACATATGAAGTAAAACCCCAGGATGTAATTTCGTTTTAATCAGCTGGTAAAATCATGTTATCACTTCCCAGTTTTAGCTAGCTTTTTTTACTTTTTCCTTTGCCATTAAGAATTTCAGCTTTTTTCCCTCTTTCAAGTTATCAAGATTTACTGTTGGATTATTTTATCAAAATTCTTCTTTTTTCTAAGAGAAAGCTGAAGTTTTGAAGCTCACAAGCAGCAAATTGAATTTTCATTCAAGTGTGAAACTACAAAAGGGTGCCAATTTGCAATGCAGTAGAATTCCTCAGTGAGGAATTTTGTTTCCCACAAGATGAACCAGCAGAAATATTTCTTAATAAATTTCTTGAGATCATATTTGATGCTCTTGAACATCTCTTTTCTCTTGGGTTATGACCAGTATAGTGCAA
The DNA here is from genome assembly GCA_013397245.1 of Thryothorus ludovicianus. Taxonomy (NCBI): domain Eukaryota; kingdom Metazoa; phylum Chordata; class Aves; order Passeriformes; family Certhiidae; genus Thryothorus; species Thryothorus ludovicianus. The sequence continues at coordinate 869,296 of VZTB01015000.1, read as the reverse complement.
TCTAATTTCCCCTTTGAAAGCCTGTGCATGAGTGTTTAAATCTGCTTATTCTTGGCAGTTTGTCTTCCTTCAGTCACAAAGCCAGACTGGTCATGCTAAATTTCCTGTAAAGTGATCTTTTTTCCTTCCTACTGTTCCCATCACCACTGGCTGACTTATAGCCTTAATAATCTAAGCATTTCCTGGAGCCTCATGTGAGGTGCTCTCATCTGCTGTTTGCCTGATACTGCTTAGATTTACTCTCTGTGCAAGGTAACAGATACTGGAAATATCATTTAGAAGCCAGTTTAAACTTTATTGAATTTCTTGCTGTGCGTATGGTATTGTCTTTCCTGATGAAACTCATGTAGCCCAGGATTTTTTGTTGTATGGGGTTTGATTGTTTTGTTTTGTCTTTAAAGATTCCTAACATTGCAAAGAAGCTGGAAGATTTTAAGAAGGATGTGGAAGCCAAGAAGAAACCTCCTAACGACAAATCCTGAAAGAGCAGTTCTCCCCAGGTCAACTCTGTGTGTGCACCAAGGATGCAATTTACCTTTCAGGCAGCAAAGGTCGAGTAGAGGGTTGGCATGGGAGGTTCCTCCACTCTTAGTCTAGAACTGGAATATCCTTCTTTGGAAAGGGCAGCCGTGAACTTTTCCTGGGACTGATTTTCAAGGGTTTCAGAATTTGGATTTGCAACTGATGCGACGTGACTGGATGATATCGTTGGTATTTTTCAGTATTTCTTTTCCTAATATTTTGTAACCTGTTTTTACCTGATCCAACTGGAGTGCTTTTTGGTCCTGTTACAATGTGTACCTCACACTTGGTAATACCCTAGCTCTTAGAACAGCACAAAGGTAATTAAATGCATCAAGAAGTAACTTTCAGAGTTTCTTGTCATTTGTTTTGATCAGTGGTCCTTCACTGTCCTTAAGCCACATGCACAAGCAAAGCAAAAATAGCCATTAAAACCCCTGGTGTGTGGGAAAACACACAGCCTATTGTAGAACTGTTGTCTTCTCTTGAAACCATCATTCTGCAAAAATCCTGTCGTAAGTTCTGAAAAACAAGTTGCAATGATTTGAATAGATGTAAATTTTATTAATTCAAGAATCTCTCAAATATTTTTTCCCTTAAAACAGAAGAGTTCTATCAACTCTGTAACATGGCTGAAATGACAGAGTCCCCTTGACAGTCTTTTGCAGGATGTGAAGAACAAAGTAAAGTGCCAGGAAGATATTCTTGCTTTTATTGAGGATGCCTGGTGATGGACTGCTACAGACAAGCACAGAGAATCACCTCCATTTGTTCAGGCTCTAGATTAAAGCATACCTAGAGTGCTTCTCCATTAAAGTTTTAATTAGGGTGAGGATTGTGCCTTCAAAGTAGTTTGTCCTTTTAGTATGTTTTCATTCTCATCATAGGAAAACTGAAGAGCACATGGTCTCTATTCCTCTCAGAAGAGACTAAATCAGTTGTGCTTTGATCTCTAATGGGTGTTTAGTCCATTAGGTCTAGAGACACTCAGAAGGAAAAGAACCCAAGCTCTGGGCACTAATTGTTTTGCTTTGTCAGTGAAATGTGCTGTTTGATATAAACATGGCATCAAAGCTTTAAAGTACAGAACACTCGATGTACCTATTGTGATTTTCACCCTCTGCCCCAAGGCCTTTAATTTGGATATATCTCAGTGGACTCCTAGTTCAGGAGTTCTCACTGGATAAATCAGGACACATTTTACATGTTTTGCCAAAATTTAATGGTGACAGAGTTGTTACACAATGCATTCCTGAAACAGAGGAAAGTGTTCCTCATGCAAAGATTCTCCTTAAGACTATAAACACATATAAGGAATATTTCACCTGTAATTTTAATTCTGTTTAGCTTTTACTGTATTAGTACAGTATGCTCTGCTTCTTGAGAGAGATTTCCATCACCTTTCACAGACTTCAGATCTGACTGAAGGAATTTTCTTCCATGCACAAAAAAGTTTCCATAGGGTGATAGTGCTGCACAGCTCTTTTGATGTTTTCATGAAAAGGATGAATTTAAGTTTCCCCCCAACTTCCTCTCCCTCCTCTCCCTTTCCTATTCTTGAGCATTGAAATTTTCTGTCTCTAGCCCATTCAGTTTTCTTTGCTTGCCACGTAGAATTATATTAGTGTTTAAAATTTGATTATTTCTTTGCTCAAACATACTTTGTGTTCTTCCCTTTCTTTACATGGGGACGAGAAGTGAAATAATGTTCAAAATCTCTGTATTTATTGCCAAACAGACCAGTTACTCTAACAGCATTTTTGGAGCTGACTCTTTCAGTTAAGCATTCCAAGCAGATGTTAGAATTCTTTTTTTTCCCTATCATATTAGTAAGTGAAAAACTGCTGCTGTGATGCTGTGGAAATAATACATACTCATTAATATTAAAGAAAGGATTTCTGAGGTGTTTCAGTGATCTGATGTGGAAAAAAGGCCAGGACAGCATTACTGCCTTCCTGCATCTACCTGGTGGGACATGGCAGTGACAAGTGCCAGCAGCTGTGAATTTGGGAGTGTGCCAAGACCACCAAAACGGGATAAACAGTCTGTTGGGGAAATTCCTTGCCTGAGTCCACTCCAAGTGCCTTTGCACCAGTCTTGTGAGACACAATGCCAGAGCCTCCTGGAAATGTTTCTGAAGAAATGCTGTTTGAGATGTGCAACAGCACGGAGCCATTTCATTTACCCACTGCTATTGCTGTTCTTGCTGAAGGGTGCTGCTGGACACCCCGTTTGATTTGTGAGTAATCCCAGGTCTCCCTAAGGCTGGCTGGGATGCCAGCTGCTGTCTCATAAATGAGAATATCCCCGTGTTCATATCCCCTGGGAAATCTCTGGGATTGCAAGGTGTGATGGGAGCTGAGCAGAGCTCAGAAATCAGGAGGGTGCAGTGATTTGCTGAGCAGCAAAGCAATTGGAAGGTGCTGCTGGACAAAACGTGGAGTGAAAAGGATTAGGAGATGAGTGCACAGTAAAAGGTGAGGAGCAGCTAAAGCCCTGGCAAGAAAGCAAATCAGAAAGAGTTTCTTGGCAGGGGGCAAATGGTCAAAACTAACTTTAGGCACTGTGAACAGAAAAATTCTGCTTGCTGTGTGTAGCGGCAGAACTGCTGGTGTTGCAGACACACCCACCCACTGCAGGGCTTGTCCTGTCCTGCTCCCGGGGCTCCAGGATGGAGCTCCTCTCGGGGAGGCCAGAGTTGCTTTGAGCACCGTTTTGGGATCTGTGTTCAGCATCAGCCTCCTTCTGGGGAGCAGGGAAACACCCTGGGAAGGGAGCAGGGAAACCCCCGGGAAGGGAGCAGGGAAACACCCTGGGAAGGGAGCAGGGAAACACCCTGGGAAGGGAGCAGGGAAACACCCTGGGAAGGGAGCAGGGAAACCCCCGGGAAGGGAGCAGGGAAATCCTCGGGAAGGGAGCAGGGAAACCCTTGGGAAGGGAGCAGGGAAACCCTTGGGAAGGGAGCAGGGAAACACCCTGGGAAGGGAACAGGGAAACCCCCGGGAAGGGAGCAGAAAGGGTGTGGAGGATCTGTGGCAGAGGCTGCTGAGAGCTGAGTGTGCTGGAGTGCTGCACATGAGCAGGCTCGGGGTGGGATCGCGGGAGCAGGTGAGATGGGAGAAGAGTTGAAAAAGCGAGGCCAAGATCTTGTTTTATGCATCAGGAGGTCATGGAGATGCTTTAAGTGACTGGTGCACAGAAACACTTTGCTATTCAAAATTACATTTTCAGACTACCAGGAATAGCAATTATTTTGCTAAAGGATGCTGCTTCCTGCATTTGGATCGAGGGCTGACATGCTTTTGTTGGTTTTTTTTTCCATATTTCCTCCCTCTGCCAACCTAAGACCTTTTATTGTACCTGTTTATTTCCAAGATGAGTCTGTGGAATCCCTCTGTTTTGACAGAAGCAGTAAACCAACACCTCTTACTGTCTCAACACAGCTTCTCTAAGGGTTTGATGGGTTATAGTTGAAATATATCCAATTTGTATTCTATGGAGCACCAGAATGTGCAGTAGTGAATAATTTATTTTATTGACATTTTATTCTTGCAGAATAAACATTCACACTATCAACCAGAGAGCTTAGATTAAAAGTGGAAAGCATAAAAATTAATTAAAATGTATGTGTAATTACATGAGATTCAATCATTCTAATATACAGCTTAAATGTATTGACATTAAAGAAATTATTAAAAACTGGACATAATATATGAGAAGACTTAATGAGTGTCACAGGAATCCAGTGAGGAAAGCAGGGCATTCACTTTGTTGATGAGAGATAAAGAGATTGGCCTTTTGGCTTGGTGGTTATTTACTCTATGCCACAGTTTCCTCCATTTGAATNGTTGATGAGAGATAAAGAGATTGGTGGTTATTTACTCTACGCCACAGTTTCCTCCATTTGAAGTTCCTGCTCTCTGGGCTGCTAGAGAGCAGGGGGTGTGAAATTCTGAGTGCACAGGATGGGGAGATACACCAGCACCACTCCACTTCAGCCCTCTCCCTTCTTACTCATGGAGCAGCACTGGGTGCCATCAGGGATGAGACTTTCTCTGTCAGGGGAACCATAAATACATAACAAAACAGCAGCCAAAGAGACAGGACAGCAATAGGGGGCCTGGTAAAGTTTTACTGGTCACAGCTTCCCCTGCTGAAGGAACTCTCACTGCAGTAATGATAAAGAAGGTCTTGAACAAAACTTTATGTTCCTGAAACTCTTCTTTCCAAAGCCGAGACTGCAAGTACTGCAATATTCAAAATTTATGCTAGTGCTGTGTGAAAAAAACAAACCCATATTCTCTGTCCAAGGAGATTTCTCCCTCCTCTCTGGGGGTTTCTATTATCCCTTTGAAGTGCTGTAGCTGGTAGTTGGTAGCTGGATTTCTGTCCAGGTCACATGAGTTAGGAGGAAAAGTTTTTGCAAACCAATGATGAGTCATCTCAAAAGAAAAATAGTAATTTGCCTTCTAAACAAGTAGCTTGTAAAACTCTGGATTTGGGAATAAGGCTCACCCTACATTCACTTTTTAAGTCACTGGTAGGACTGAGTCTGCCACACCAGTGCATATGTACTTGTCTTCTGCCACTGGAGTCCTACACACAAGTCCTACATAATTGCTCTGAGACATTGAAAAGCTATAGGCAGATAATTTGGAGGAGTGGATTTTTTCTGAGTTATGGTGTCCCAGACACAGCAACAATAGAGCAAAGCCAATCTCTCCTTTTAGCTCATGCTGATTTTCAGAACTGAAAAGCTGTTGCAGAAGGCCTCCCAGTGGATTTTCTTCATGGTTTATGCAATGGATCCTGGTTCTATGTATACACAAGTTTCCTTCTTTCTTTTGTATGTGAAATGTAGGTTCAATATTTTGTCCCAGCTTGCTTTGGTCTCGCACTTTTGCTCTTTATTTCATTGAATATTACTTTTGGCTTGTGATGTTGCTGACTGCTGCCCATTCTGGAAAGGTGTTCAGCTGGAAGAGCCTAATTCCCCATGTGTTGATGGCCACCATGACAACAGCCAGGCCAATCAGATTTACACCCAGGCCAGCTTTCACCTGCAAAGGCAAAATGCATCAGAGCAACTTAATCAAAACCAGTGAGAATAGGAAGAAAAAAAAAAAAATAATAGGGTCTGTGCTGATTCATATATAGTGTGATAATTTATGTATAGTGATTTATAGAGCAAAAAATAAAAAGGCATAAATGAGAGCATATGTGTCAGGGTGCATGTTGGAGTATTCAGGAATGATGGTTAGAGACTGATGGAGTTCATTGTGAACTGCTCTGTCACTTGGACTTCTCAGATAATCAGAATGGGGAGTTAAACCACACATAACAGGGTGATACACGACTTACTGTGGAGCTGTGCAATAAATCTAATTTCTTATGCTCTCTTGAGCTTGTCTTAGTAGGTCAGTGCAAAAGATTTAAAAAGCTCTTTAGACCATTACATTCATAAAAAAATACAGATAAGAAATGTGTCCATCCTACAGCAGGTCTCTGGTTATTCTTAACTTGATAGGTCTATTGTGTAAGAGCAGTGCAGATATCACTACTTACTATTAGCACCAATATATTCATTATTATTGCACCAATGCAATTATTATGATTATTATTACTACTACTACTATCTGCTGGATGTGGGACTAGGTGTTGGCGTTGCATGAAGCATGGGAGGATATACCCAGTGCCAAGACTCACCATATCTTTGATCTGGCAGTGCCCATAACTGAAGACAATGGCATTTGGAGGGTTACCCACGGGCAGCATCACCGCAAACGAGATGCACATGGTGACAGGAATCAGGGTGTACAAAGGGTTAATCAGCAGCGTTTCTGACTGCAAGAACAGAGGGAGAGAGCTGTTTCACCTAATCAATAAAAGTCAATTCCTATGAGAGGACCCTCTCTATTTGCTGTGAATCACAGCTGGTGAATTTCTAAACTGAAGCGTGGAAGTATTTTCTGACTGGTTGGGTATTTTAGAGCAATGCCGTAATTTTGAGCTGGTCACGCTCCAGGGATCTCTCTTGAGACATTTTACACTGAGGGAAGGCTGAGTTTGCTACTAATAGGACACATTTGCTCTTCCTCCCACTTGTTCTCTGTGTCATTTTGTATTGAATCTTCTGGACCTTAACACTGACTGCTGCTTCAGTCTTCATCCACGAGAAATCACAACAGGTTAACACAAAGAACTTACTTCTTCCAGTTGCTGAATATGCTGAGACCATTATGTGATTCCTTCTGAACAGTGGCTAAGAGAACCAGTTCATGATCCAAACTTGCATGGTGAGAAGGCAGAGATGGTGGAATATTCTTTACAGTGGGATAAGGAATGCAGTTTTCAGTGGTGATAAAATTTTCTATTTTCATTTACATTGCTTTGGCCCAGTTTTATATGAGGGAAAGGGAAGGATAAACAAGGCTACAATCCTTTTGGGGAGGGAAATGTCTCCAGGTTACTTTTGCAATCTAAAAAGGAAGTCTGCCTTAAAATGGCAGTTCACACTACAAGTAGATTACTGCTCTAAATATTTTTTCAGGAGAATCTCTTTCTGCATGGAGCAGATGCAAATCTGAACTCTTAAGCCACAATTAAATATTTTGATCTGACCACATCTTAATATTAACTCAGAACTGTTTGCATAATGTGCTTTGGGACAATCCCAGAAAATAGTTATAATGACTTCCATTCTTGGTAAGAAAAGTTTCATAATCACATTAAAAAAAAAAAGAAAAAAAGAAATTTTCTGTCACTGCTATTCCAATATAAAATTAAATTACTATCTCTTTCTTCTACCTTTGTCAATAGCATCCTGATTTTTTTCTGTCCCTTACAAACATCTCTGCTTTCCATGGTGGAAGACAGTATACTTACCAGATCAACCCCTTGGACACTTCTAAATCAGAAATAAAATTCAGCACTCCAGTCTTTTCTCACAAGTAGGGAGCACGTGACTACTAAGCAATGAACAACACGTGTAAAATAACATTGACAAAGGCATCTCAAGCTTTTTGTGGAATGGACCTAACTTGGTGATTCCACAGTCACCTTTTCTTGTACCTGGCATATGAATTCCTCAGTGCACTTAGTCTGAGAGGTATTATAAATTGTTTGATGCTAAAATATGCTTTTGGCTGCCCAATTATAATATTTTTCCTAGTTCCCAGGTTAGAGAACAGTAGTTTGGGAACTGAGGCTGGGTTTCATGTGAATCAAGCGCTAAGACCCTGGCATCCTGAAAAATTCCCACCAGCCTGTGGGGAAACAACAGACTAAAACTGTCACTATTTTAACTCACCATGCTGCATAAAATAGGCAGAAAGATGGTTATGGTTGCTGGATTACTAACAAATTCTGTTACTATGGACACCAAAATGCAGGCCAGCAGAGTTACAGCCCAGTAGGGAAGGCTGCTCAGGGACAGCATCTGCCGTCCAATCCATGTAGAGAGGCCAGAGGTCTGGGGAAAGGAGAGAAACACAAGAATTACTAAATGCTTGCTATGTTTGTAAAACAGATTCTTCTTTCTGTGGTAGTTTACATCACAGGATCCCACCAGCAAATAAACAAAGTTTAGATCAGTGCTTTCTGCATTTCCTTTTGCTCAGTAAATGAGATTTCACTGCAGTGTTTAATAAATAGCAAGGAAGTCATATACTGAGTGCAGGGGGAGCTGCCTACCACATTATGTACAAACCTGTAAGTGTCCACATCATAAATCCAAATTGGGGAGCATACAAAGGGTATGTGCAAAAGCATAAGTTATATAATATGTTTAGGAAGGAGGATAAAAAAATCTACACCAGTACCTTGCATCCAGCTGCTAAGGCATAACCTCCTCCAACCAACACCACGATCTCCCAGGGCATGGTCCTCTGAAAGTCCTTCCAGGTAATGATGGGCTCCCGTGTGTTAATGTCTGTTGAGTTTTCACCACCTCCTATATCAAATACAGCGTGTGCTTCACCACAAATACCGTGTTATACTGCCCTTTCTGCAAAGATCTCATTTTTCACAAGACTAGAAATGATTCAATATGCATGGGGCTACCTGAGAGTGAGGCACAGAGGCAGTGCATTGCCTGTTTCTCCAGACAGCTTGGCCTCAGAAAATTCAGGATATTATCCAAACATCCTGACTTTCCCATGTCTGCAAACCCCTGTGTTTTCGTGTGGCAGCTTTTTGAGGGACTGTGATCTGTGTTGTGCTATGCATGTACATATATCTGTAATCCACACAGATGGTGTTATGATGGGATTATATTATCAAAGAAGGGTATGAAGTAGATAGGCATGATGCTTGATAAAGTGCATTTAGGCCCCTAGGTTGTATCTGAGGACATTAAGTTTCTTTAGTGCCTGAGTATTTTCTTGAAAGAGGAGTTAGAGAGTGTCATATTTTCCTAAAACCTGTAAAATATATGACATTATAAAAATATATGTTTATATACATTTATAATCTCTACATAAGGCTGTGCAGACAATTCTGGTTTCCTACAGCACCACTGAAAGACTGGCACAGGAAACTGATCAAACCACTGAAACTGTGAAATAATCTCATTATCAAGAAGATTGTGAGAGAAGCATTGCACAAAATTGGAACATTGTCTGGCACTTTATGACCCCTTTTATGTTTTCCTTAAGAAATTACAGTGATTTCCACTGTATAAGCAATGACTAATTTTTTTACTGGGGTTTATCTTGAGCTAGTTTTGCATTATAGTTTTTTAATATGGAACTCCATCTAAACCTTTGCTAAAGCTCAGTCCCAAACTCTGCTAGCACAGAAGAGGTGGCAGTCTCAGATTCAAGACCTGTTTTTCATCCTCTGAGTGAGACAATATGAATCACAGCAGAGGAAAAGGGGATCTGGTGTAGGAAGGGCTGGTATCAGAGGAGAAATGGAACCTTGGCTTACCAACATAAAAGTATCTTCTCGTAAATTTTTTAAAGACAAAAATAAAATCATTAGACATTGAAAAATGTGCCAGTCTCTTTCTTACTACACTCTCCTCACCTTTTCTCTTTTTTCCAAAACATGGCTTTTTTGCTGGAATCAGGAAAAGGAGAAACCCAAGAAATACAGAGACAGTGGCATCAGTCCGGTAACCTTTCCTAGGAAAGAAACAGCAACGTCTTCATAAAAACACATTAACAGAAACATTTCCAGGTACATGGCTCCAAGCACATTTCTGCAGCTGCAGTTGTGTTCCCACATCTGAAGTCACACTAACAACCCACTAGAAAAATATGCCTGCATATCAAGGATACAAATTGGATTTTTTTCCCATTTATTAAACGGAAGCCAACTTCAATCACAGCTCAACAATTTTTAACATTCCGGTTGGGAAAAAAAATCCCTTTTGGTTTACAAATCTATTAACTTGCAGGTACAGAAAAATACTGTGTTTACTGTAGTGTAAGAAAGAGTAAACAAATTCTGGGGAAAAGCTAAACCCAAGTGATCTTTTAGAAATGAACTGGAGATTGGTTTTAAATTAAATGTTTAAAACTCTTTCTGTAAAAGTACTTTGAGAAGTGCCAAAATCCAGTGATCATCAGAAAATCACTTAATTAGAAACAGTTTTTCTGTCAAAATTGGAACTAAAAATTAAAGTAATTTTATACAGTAACAACATAAGAAAACTTACATTCAAATCACTTATTCTTTGATGTGCAAAGTGTATTATAGTAAGCTTTAATGTAATTTGTTTCAATATTATTTAAAATATAAGAAAAATTATTTGCAATATAATTAAATATGAACAATATTTAATTGAATGGACATTTTCTCGACAAAACATTTTTTGTCAAAAATTTTATTTTCAATTATAGTTGCAATGTATTCCAGTGAAAGCTTCTTTATGAATGCACTAAAATATTTCAAGCTCAAAATCTGAGCCACCTATTCTTTTAATTTCCTTACTTAACTCACTTTAAATACTGAGAAAGAATTGATTTTTTCATTATATGAAAAAATATAATTTAAGAAAAGAAAAATCCTAATTTTTTTAATAAAGACTCTATTTTTCACTGCTTTGTTAAATGTCACTGATGATGTCTTGGGGGAAAAAAAAATTATTGTAGAAAGTCATAATAAGTTATATTCCTGTGCAGTTGTTTAAGGGATTTTACTCACTTCTCAAAAAATGATGACCATCCTGGTACAAAGCCAGGCTCACGAGTGAACCAAAGCAAGGTCATCAGGATGAAGAAGAATCCAGTCACCATCTCGGGATAGCTAGAAATAAAAGACAGAGAAAGCTAGGTCCAAGGTCTGTCTGAAAACTCAAGAACAAGTTCCAGAAGTAAGAAAGTAGAAACTGGCTTCAAAAGAGGATAAAAAACATATGAAAAATAGCAAGGAAGATTAGTTTGAATTAAAGAATTCTAGATTTGGCTCCCAGCTGGGATCCATCTAAACCCAGTAAGAAATAATCTAAAAAAATCCATCTGTATTTGCAATTCAATCATTCCTGGGCAAGACTTGAAGGAAAATATTTCTAAATGCTTGTTTTGTATTTGCATTGTTATCTGATTAAATGTGTTAACAAGGTGAAGTTCATATTAGCATTCTGCTGTAAACACATTCTCTTGCATTTTTTAGAAGGGTAGAAAGCTTAAGAGCAAATGACAATATAAATTAGCACAGATGGTGCACACAAGGTGACTTGAGGATACATGAGGTGGCTTGAGGATTTTTAATTTAGCATAGATTTAAATGAAGAATGATTTCATATTTAGGCACAGCTTGAACAGCAGTCTAGTTTCAGAGTTTATCATATTCAGGAAGATGATCTGTCAATATTTCAGTGGGATAGCACAAAAATGTTTTGTGAAGAAGGAATTCTGCGCCATATCAGCTTTTTGGAAAATAAAAATCTTGTCAAATAATCTTTTCAAGAGACATTTCTTGCCATCGTGCATAAATATTATGGGTAACTGTGAAGGCTGGACAGCTCATGGCATGGGAAAAAGCCTTTTTTGAACTTCTATTTTCTAAAATAAGTATGTGCCTGAATTAGGAGAAGGGTCCTTAGGGGTTCAAAGACAACCCTCACTTAGATGACCTTTGAACCCTAGAATAAACTAGACTATTTCCTTTTTTGTTTCCTTTTTCCTCAGAAATAAATGAGTTACAGGTTAACATGCATGCTTGTAACAAAGACTTTGACTTAAGTTCATTTTCATATTTAGTTCTATTTCTATCCTGGAAGGGAGGAAAAAGAGCTGAGAGTTTTAGAATAAGCTACATGAGCCCAAGGCACCATGGAGGGCATTAGGAGACAATGGTCTGGCCTAGAGAGACAAATTCCCAAGGAAGGCAGGTCTGGTTTACCTAACATTTCCCAGTTTCTTATATTCCTCTTGAATTCTTCTCTCTGACATTTCTTCCCGTTTGGTCTTCTTCTTCTTGCTCACAGAACAAGTCTCTTTAAAACTGAGATAGCACAATAAAATTAGGCAAGGGCATAAAGAAGGGGAAATAAAATAAATTAAAAAAACCCCAGCAATGAGGTAGACTGAAATTTCTGGTATCAGGGACTGTTGGGAGAAGATGTGACTGGGGCGAGGCCTGATGGCAAAGGGAAAGGAAGTTACTGCCTGTGATATTTGATTAATCTGGTTTCAAGTTCTTTTAAGATTCAATTCTAGAAGTAGCTGGAAGGTCCCCAGGATGCTCTGACTAGCACTGAGCCATCTTGAGCCATGGCTGGGTTCCCTCTGCGTGGGCTTCCTCAAAGAGCTGCCAGAAACCTCCAAAAGCTACAGCTAATTTCTATCAACATGTGGAAAGATTGTGACAGAGGTCAGCTATCAATAGAAATTTTCCATGGGCTAACTATGCTTTCCAGTTGGATCAGGGTTATCCAACATATTTGGGGCCTGCTCTGGCTTTTGAGGCCATATTTGCCTTGAATATTCAGGATTCATAACCAGGGAAAGCTGTGCTTGGGATCCCTTTAGCTGCCATGACCTCTCTGCTTCTGCTTATACTGTCATATTAACAGCTGTTTTTAAACCAGGCACAGCCAGAAATGCACAACACAGGCCGGGGGAATCAGCCTGGTGTTTTGCCCAGGTGAAAAATGCCTGTTCTTCTGCCAGGGACATGAAAACACGGGCATGTTTCCTAGCTGGATATATTGATCTTCCTACACATTCCTTAGTTTATTCAGTTTGTTATCATTCCATAAGAAAGTNGATATATTGATCTTCCTACACATTTGTATGGATGTAAGCGAATTCCTTAGTTTATTCAGTTTGCTATCATTCTGTAAGAAAGCATGAACATTCTTAACTGAAATTAAGATGTTTTCAAGCTCACTTTAACACTCTCTTTTTCTCCTTTCCAGAAGTGTTTCTTTGCTGTGCTTTGAGCCACAGATTCCTCCTTTCTCACCCCAGCTGTGCCCTCTGTCACACAGAGGTCTAAAACAGGCAGCAGCAGTCGCTCAGGTACCACGGCAGCACAACTTTTATAGTTCTTTTTGGTGAGTGTAGATGCTTTTATGATTCCTGCTATTCTAATATCTCATTTGGTACCTCATTGGACCCCCAAGCTGTAGCACACAGACTGCAATTCTCCTCAGTGTATCTGCTTAAGGCCAGACTCACAAAGGAATTTGCATTGTTCAAGATCCAGACAGGCCCTGTCTGGTCAACAAAAGGACTTAACCAGGGTTTTCATTTCACATGGGCAAATAGCTAACACATTATTTCAGCTCACTTAGCACTGCCCTTCATCTATAAGTATTTTAAATTTCCTTGCATATCTCTCTGTTAGACTTCAGTAAAATCTACCAGCAGGGAGAGATGAGGCTGGAAGAGCCTTCCAGGCTGGAAGAGAAGAGCAGTATGGTTTATAAAGGACAGTTCTGTGCTAACTTCCACCCTTAGCTCTTCTTTGCTGGCAAAGATCCTTTAATGGATCCATTCTCTTTCACCCTTGGCCTGGTCTAGGCCCTTAAAATCTGAGATGCTGCTCCAGCTAAGCCAATTAAAAAACAGATTGACAGCACAGGGTTTCCTAGGAAAATAACACTATGGGAATTCACTAAACATTTATGCACAAGCATTAGACAGCTGTTTCAACATATTCTAAGAGTTACCAGGCTCAGGAGGATATGAAAGCAGAGTATTGAAGCCCAGCTCCCTAATAATATGTTCTTTAATGAAGTGCAGTGAATAGAAGTCAGAGATTAAGGAGCCTTGGAATCAGCTAGTACTTCTCAAAAAGTCAATAATGCTTCAGTCTCTGGTATTATTTAGAACAACATTAATCAGCGTGAAGTCTTGGACACAATGTGGAATTTCAATTTTATTTTTTTTTTAAACCAAATTAATTGAGGGTCATGTTGGGACCTGTTTCTTCTCAAGATTAAAAAAAGTGGCAGAGAGAATTTATATTAGTCTTTTTATTTGGAACTACAAGACTCAGAGACTGACTGAGAGGGGCATGGAGCCATTCACCTCTAAATTACTTCTTCAAATCTTGTCAAGGTCAGCAGCAAGAAGAACTCATTATCAATTTATTCATTGTCCTGGGTGAAGTAGTGATATCAGTTCAGTTTACTTATAAGAGTAAACTAAATCAAATTAAGGGTAATTTAATTCTGAGTAAATGTGTCTGCATCACAATTTAATGCAGGCTAAATAATCCATTCTAAATGCACACATTTAAGCAGTTTTCATTAACTTGTAAAGACAATATGTGGTACAAATCAACTGAAACTTTTTCTTATTTTGGGTCTTAGGGACTTACTGGTATTAAATATATCTGTCTCTTTAGGATGTGAGTCCTTTCCACTTTAAAGAGAAATATATATGGAGTCTATTTACCTTTAATTTTTACTGGTTTCATGTTAATTTCATTGAGCTTGAGGCAGATCTGAAAAGTAACTTGTTCACTTGCAGTTATTTTCATATTAATCTTTTAAACTGTGTTTTTCCAAGAGGACTTAGAACAAGATTTTTGGTCCACAAGGGAATCCTCATTGTCATAAGTGTGAAAAAAAACCCCAAACCAGCTGAATGCTTGGTATGGATTTCTATCAGCAATACCTGGGTGCTTTAATCTCAAGCAGCAATACTCAACACTGCTGTCTATGCAGGGCAGCCAGGCAGTGACATTTCCTCTGGTAATGTTCTGGCAAGAAGAAGGAAATTGTGCCTGAAATACTGTATTTGCTAGTCAAAACTTCTTTATGAGACACATTTGAGAGGAGCTGCAGGTGCCCTGCTTTTGTAATCCCTGTATCTTGAACAAACTTCACTTACTTGCAGCCCAAGAACAGCCAATGCAGCCAGAACCAAGTCAGCACCAACATGATGAGGGAAATGGGGAAACTGAACAGAAACCAGGTTCCAAAATTCACCACTTCAGCTTTTGGGTATTGGCTGTAAATTAAAAAAAGAGGATGCATGAGAAGTTAGAACAGTAAAAGGACAGGGACTTTCAACAGTCATAATTACACACATTTATAGGCATATATATCTGTCATGGGGTGAGAGAAAAATTCTACCAGTTTGCATTTGCATCAGCTACATTACCTATGCAGAGTGAAATCAACAGACAAGCAGTATAGCTCTCCAAACCTTTAAAATCAAATAGTCTGGATTGTCTGGCCAGCTTCAAAAACTCTTGGAAACAGTGAAACTATAGTGAACTGAACTGAAGGGAAACTCCATCCCTACCTATGGTTTATATTAAAGCTTCTTTTAGGGTGGGCAGACTTCAGAATGATTTCACCCAGAACCTCTTTCTATGTCTTCTCATGAGCCACACAAAAAATAACTACACTCTGCTGTGCTCTGACAAAGATGCTGGATGTATGCATTTGATGCAACTGTCATAAAAGCAAGATCTTGGGAAATTCTGTAAAATCAAAATCCTTGGATTAAGCATGACTTCTGAACTTAGTCTTTGCTATCACCATTTAAGAGAGAAATAAGAGGTATCAGGGCAGTAGTGGCAGCAGCAGATGGTCAGAATTAGATCTGAGCTTGGATGTGTTTCTGTGCTTAAGAAGTACCACCAGTCTTCTGACAGAAAAACATTAATGTTTCTGACATAGAAACATTCATGTTTTTGAGAGCCCTGGGCCCATGATATAGGAAATAGGTGGTCAGAGAGCTGCTTCTCATCTTCTCTGAAAAAAATGTGTGAGGCCACATGTCTAAGTTGTTTGGGTTTTTTTTTGTGCACTGCATGTTGAGCAACTGTTTTTATGATATTTCTTCTTTTGTATTTTTTTGTCTTCTTTACTCTATCTTCATAGCTTTAGTGTTTACTTTTCCTTCATGATAATCAGTATGTCAAATCAAAAGAAGTTGCTGGAGAAACTTCAATGTCACCACACGCTGAGGAGTTTTTACTTTGCATGAGAACGAGACATGGATATGTATTAACATTCAAAGAGTACCCATTGGTAATAACATTGCAGCAGAGGAAAAAACAAATTTTCCATCGGGGAGAGTGTTCTTACTAGGGTTGCTTGAGGCAGGAAATGACCCCCAAGGATGGCAATGACTCACCCACCGTCCTCACCAAGTGCCAGTGTCCCTTACTTGTTGAAGTGCTCGAGGAAGATGAGGCTGGTGGAGGTGCCTATGATGGTGGTGAGCCCCCCGATGGTGGCTGCGTAGGAGATGCTCAGCGAGAGGCATTTGCAGACCATGTGGTCATGCCTGGTCTGGTAGCGGTGCTTGCTGCTCTGCCCGACATCCGAGGGCTCAGGGGGCAGGACCAGGATCTGAGCCTGTGGTGGGACACATTCACAAGCAGAGCAGGTGATCAGAACAGCAGCCCATGCCCCGAGAAGCAACAGCTTTGTGTAAGAGAGGCCAGACTTTCCCTCACAGGGATTAACTGGGATCAGTCCTGGAAACCTGTCCCAGCGCCTGAAATTGCCTGGCCTACGACAAAAATGTAGGACAAGCAGTAATCAGACTTCTGGCTAAGGTTTGGGCCAGCTCCAGGTCTGACTGGAATACCAGTGGGATACCAAAAGCCTTTGAGGGCTGCAGGCACAGGATGCCAGCACTGAGCAGAAGGAATTCATAATCCCTGGGGCTTAGGAGCAGCCACCACACAGAGGCCAGGTGAACTTTTCACACTTAAACTGGCTCAGGGCCTCTAATTAGGGATGGAGTGCTGGGGATCTCAAAATGGTATGGAAAAGGTTGAACAATGGGAATATGGAAGGAAAAGATGCCAGAAAATTTTTCTCTAAAAGAAGCTTTCTTGTCTATGTTGATAGCTCAAGTCCTTGTACTAGGAAAAAAGTACAGTACTTCAAGGCACTTCTCATGCAACCTGTAATTTGAGAATGAGGAAAAAGGCAGCAAGTGGTTCAGAAAGGCTTATTGCATTTACTAAGTTGTATTTTGATTTATTTTTGAACTGTGAATGCAAATTCATGTGCTTTTAGCATTCATGTGATTTTAGCCTATTCTTTCATGGACATAAACTTATTCCATTAGGATGCTACAAAATTGTCATCCAAGCAGCAACCTCTTCTTGGGTCCACTCAAGAGAGGTAGAAATACTGGAATGAATTGATTTAATGGAGGATTTTGAGGCTGGACATTTGGAAGACAAAAAGGAAGTGGATACTAGGAGTATCTAACAAGGTGGCTGAACAGATTAATGGGCTGTGCCTGCTGCTTTTTTGTTCTGAGCAGGGTTTTGTGTGCCAGGGGTTGTTATTTTTGAGTTGGGCTATCTTCCAAGGAGGATTTGCAGAAACAAAGTGGCTGTTTCAGTCAAATAATAAAGGAAACTCATGATCACATTACTGGATGTAAAGCTAAATGAATTGTCCCAGCCACTGGAGAAGGGTCTTCTGAACATTCCTGTGCTGGGTGCATCTGAATGGGAGCAAGAGCTGGCAAAGGGCTGAGCTGTGGCTGCAGTGAGAGATGGAGAGTGATTCCTTTCCAGGGACAAATATGAAACAGTAGGGAGCAGGTGACATTCACATCTGTCTTTTGCCTCACCCCTGGGTCTGACCTTTCCTTACCTGAGGTAGGTGCTGCCCATTGCTTGTAGAATTCATTGTTCCAATAGGGTTGGCTATCATGTGCACACCGTTCATACCCTGCAAGGAGGAAAATGCCTTTGGATTATTAACCTTTCTTGTGCTCCTAGGGGCACTTGGAATAGAATTTGTGATGCTTTGTAAAGGTACTGGGTGGCAGGCTTTGGGGGCAAAAAAGGAAAAAGAAGAAAAGGTTGCAAAACTACAAGAAAAGCTTACCCACTAAAAATCAACTGTTAATTTTATGCTGGGAAAAAAAAAAGTTTTAAACCCCCTGCTTTTTTTTAATTTTAAAGTCAGATTATAATGAGATTAGGTTTTCTTTCTCTGTCATGTAGGAGACTCTAACAGGTCCCTTGAGCCTGGGACTTTGTGATATGTGCAGGCTGCTGCAGCAACTGAGAATCCTCAGCTTCAGAAGCTGGCAGTCCTGGACCAACAAAAGATCATATCTGAATTTGCTAGAAACCATATGGAATTGTTAGTCCACTGACTGGATCTCAGGATCTCCAGCAAGGAGCAGAACAGACTTATACTGCTTTGTACTTATGTTGCTGACACAGAGCTGATGTTCCCCAACAGATTTGTGCCAGCAGGCTGATGGGTTAAACACAAAGCAGGACATTCTGCAATACCTACTTTCTGCCAAAAGCTACCACACATTTGAAATAAAGGGACCTGCAGTGTTTTTTCAGAGCTGTGTGCATTTTGCTCTGTTGGTTCCTGCAACAGAAGACAGTGTGGCACAGAAGACACCACCTGTGACAGTACCTTTGAGTGCATCAAGGTGCTCAAGTCAGTAGTGGTAGCACTAAAAACAAAGAAAGGAAAACATACTTTAAAAATGCCTGTTCACTCAGCTCCTGCAAGGGGCACATTTCATGGATAGGAGGGAGAACATCTGCAGAACTAGTGCCTACTGAAATGCTGAATATCACTTCTAAAACCTCTAATGTGGGCTCTTGGCCAAACAATCAGAGTCATTTTTATGTTTCATAGTTCAATCTCTAGCTGTGTAACAGTGGAGTTCCATTTCCATGCAAGAAAAAAATTGTCTCTTGGCAGTATTGACCCCACTGTAGGAGAGGATCACCAGGCAATCCAGCACCACTGCTGCCTGTTCTAATCAAGTTTTTCCTCTGCCAACTTTCCAATGCTGTTTCTGAGTACCCACCTGTACCATATCCAAGCCTTCCCTAAAACCTGCCCTGTGGCATGTAGGTCATGCAAATAACCCACTGAACTTATTTCCAGATGTGTTACTTTTTCTGTCAAATTCAAAGCCCTTTTCCAAGTAATCCCATTTTAATAATAGCTCTGTATGAAATATCCCATGCACACTCTTCAATAGGGTTTAAAAAATTTAATGGTACAATACCAATCTGAAGATTTGATTCTATATTGCATAAAAAATATGGCTGGGATAAAAAGAGATAACAGGGAATATAGGAGAACACAAATAATCTCTAAACTAATGAAAAAAACTATTTAGATCTTGCAAGTTAACTTAATCAACTTGTACTGTTTGAATTATATTATTTTAAATTAAAATTATGACTTAAAGTAAAATAAACTTGTTTCTCTTTTATTTTGAACAGTTGTGAGCTATACAAACCCCCAAAAAACCTAATATAAACCCAAACCAATATAAACCCAAAAGAGCTCAAAAAGGGACTGTGCAATTTTGTTCTCACACTTCATAGGATGCTTCTAAGAATTGGCCTATAATAAACTTTTAGAACATTAGCTTTTTATACTGTCTTGTATATCTTGAACTGATGGTCAATTAGATAATTTGATAAAGAAATTAGTCCTTTACTTGATTTATCCTTTCCCCTTACTCTACCTCAAACAGAAACTACTAGTGTTTCAAACCTCTGAAGAGATTTGTTCATACATAAAGAAATCTTCTATAAATTTTGTAGGGGAGGAGGGGTAATTTTTGTGGGTTCTCCATCCCCCCACGTCCCCTCGCCCTCCACTCTCATCTGTCTCTTAAATTAAGGCAGTTCAGACTTCCTTCAGGAAAGCTCTGGAAGTTCTGTCCCTCTGGATGTGTCCTGTGGGCAATCCCTGCTGTGATCCTCTCCATCACTGTTCCTTCAGGGGAGCAGAAATAAAAATCTGTGGACACCACTTTCTTACACAGCACAAACTCGGACTTCAAAAGAGCTTTCAAACCCATAGAAATATTTCCCTTGTCCCTAAAATATCCATAGCATTAAAAAATAAATGCATATTGAGAAGTTTGAGTGAGATCCAGACCATTGCTTTAATCCCATTTATCATACAAGCCTTCCTTGTCAGCCACATGTGAAACATTCACTTGTAAGGTTTTGCTTGCCCTTCCTGGCTCTACTCCTGGGTTCATCTCATTGCAACCTGTGTAGGGCTCAAATGTCCAGTCCTGGTGTACAGGGTTCATTCTTACTCCTCATTGATGAAGATAAGCTCCAGGGAAGGCTGGCTCTGCTTTTCTCCAGGACCTGCAACAGAGGAACAGAGAGCAGCCCTTGGGGTAAGAACTGACCTGAGCCCCTGGCTCTCACCACTGGGCCTGGAGAAACTGCTACAAACAAAAGCTTGTCCAAAGAGTTGTAGGTGCTCTCTTGATGTGGCATTTTGTTATTTTGTATTGTACTTATCATCTGCATCTGGCAATTAAAAGACTACGATACATACATATAATAGACAAGGTAATATGGAATAGTTTTCAGCCTGGAAACTGTAAAGTGAAAGAAAAGAGAGATTCTTTTCTTCCTAAACCTTTTCCTTCTGGGAAGGAATGAGCACAATGAACCTTAGAGCCCTTATCAATTTTTTATTATGGGATTGCCAAGAGAAAACTTCTGAACCTCTTCTAAATTTTGTGGACTTTATTCCCAAAGGTTTCCTTCCAACCCTGTAGAATCCTATGACCAAGAGTTTATGACACACAGCTACAGCAGATGCCCTAATTCAGCATAGTTTCCCAACTCCTATTCTTTCATCACTTCTAAAACTTCCCTTCATTCTTTGAAAGGATTTTCAGAGTACAAAAGGAAAGAGTACAAATCAGTGTTATTGGCCGTGTAAGTCAGACAGATCTGACCTCGATAGAATCTGAATAATATGTAACAAGTCTGAGAAACAAACTAGAAAAGAGTGGCCAGCCCTGGCAAATAAATATTGGCTTGTTTTCTTCGGCCGTGGTGCTGCCTGCAGCGGTGGTGACCTCGCACTCCTCCTCAGCATTCACCAGCTCCTGGAGCACTGCCTCCACGATTGGCATCACCATGGCTGTGGTGGAGGTGTTGGAAAGCCACATGGAGAGCACCGTGGTGCAGCACATAAAGCACAGGAGCAACCTGGAGGGCAGCACAGGGAAACACGGGGAGACAGAGGTGGCAGAAAAAAGAAAGGGAAAAATTTCATTAGCTTTCAAGATTCTGAAAGGAAAGATGGGTATGAAAAATGCCCCAAACCAAGGGACATCCATCTTCCATGGATGGGAAGATGAGAGTGATTTCAATATCAGGGTGATTTCAAGCTGATTTCAAGCTGATTTCTCAGCTTCAGACTACCCCAAAGCCAAAGGTTCACTCACATGCCTGGCTTGGCTCCAGCCATCATCACCATGCGCAGGGCAATCCGTTTGTGGAGATTCCACTTCTCTACAGAAGCTGCCACACAAATCACACCCATGAGGAGCAAAGTTGTGTTCTTGAAATATTCAGCAGCCACCTGCATGAAGGACCGGGGGAAGCAGGCAGTTAGAAAAGCACGCTGAAAGCATGCTGAATGGGAAGAAATACAGCATTGAGCATTTTTGCTCCCTGGAGTAAGAATAACAGGGAGCTGGAGAAAATGAAGGATTCATAAATCAAAATATTCTCTTTAATCTCTTTCTCGTTGTGTTTACAAATAAGGCTCTATCCCCTGTTGTTCATTGGCTTCTCAGTTTTGAAGAGATGAGAAATGTTATTTTTTCAAGCAGGATGTTCAGTGCTGCAATAAGTCACTCAGGCTCAGATGGAGTCAAGAATAGACAAAACTTCAGCTTATTAATGTGCTTCATCTGCTTTTTCATTCTGGAGGCATTGTTGTCTATCTTGCCTGTATTTATTCTGTCTTGTTCAGCTTTGGGGCAAAATGTGACATCCCTAGACCTTACAGCATCCAAAAAAAGTCCTTTGGGACTTGCTGTTTGAATGCAATAAAAAAAGGTTGGTATATTGCTGCAGTGATCCTCAAATCCTGTGCCAAAACTTGTCACAATGGAAATCCACTTCCATTTTATCAGGAGTAAAGGGAAAAGTTTCAAGAAAAAAAAAACATTTAAAGACAATGAGCAAAAATCATCACTCTCAGGAAAATATTCAGAGACCACCTCCAAAGCAGGAATTGTGGATGTGGGTCTTGCTAAAATATGAGAAGATATTCTATGAAGCAACTGCAAAAATGATAAATTAAGCAAACCATAAAAATCTTACACAAACATAAACACATACTTCTGTAAAAACAAACAAAATGGGAGAAAATAAAAGTTACAAATGCTTGGGGTCTAGCAAAACTTTTCATTTCGCTTTGATGCAATCCTTCCTAGGCTGTTGCTGGAATATTTTTTTAAAAAAGTAATTTCTTCAGATTAAAACTATTTCTCTAACTAAATGTAGGTTCCAGCATTTTTAAACAATTAAGATCAGAGGAAGAAATAATTTTTCTATTGTCCTCATAGTGATGCACCTTCATAAAGTGTAAGAATGACAATATTGTTATTTTGTGAAATCTGCAACAAGTTAAATATTTAATGAAATTTATTTAATAAATCTCTATGGTGACTAAATGGACTTGGCCATCATCATTGTGCATCAGAACTTTTGAATATCACCTTTTTGGCTTTCTTCCACTGGTTTCTTTCTCATTAACTTTCTTTATTTTCCTGCTACCTTTTAAAAACTAATGAGGTGAATGAAGGAAATCCACCAACACAGCAGCATGAAGAATCTATTGGTTTTTTTTTTTTCCCCTTTATTCCTTTCATAGCTATTTTGGAGAAATAAACGAATGCTAATAGTCTTATTATTAGCAACATACACTTATATGACACACTGGTTCATGTTCTTAAGCCATTCTGAGTAATTTGTAGCTTAAATTGTAGTAATTTTCTAGGCAAGAGTCACTCCAGAACAGCAAATTGGAAATACTGCAACATCTTCAGAGTTGTTTATTTCTGAATGCAGGGATTTATTTCTGTTCCTAAAGCAAATAATACATTCTTTGCAGGAGTCTTACTGTCACTTTATTTGCTATTGTGTTGAAATTCTCTCAGGCCAACATTAAATTTCCTTTTCCAATGGGCTGCCAAAGTTTTAATGAAAATGCCCAACTATGTTACCTTTATGTTAGGAAAAAAAGATTGCAAAAATACTGAATAGTGTTAGTTTGAAAATGTATCTCATTTTATTGCAAATCTTGGGGGAATAAGCAGTCATAAAACTCGTGCTTATCTCTATTCATTTATGGGCATTACCAGTGCTAAATTGTGAGAGAAATCCAACAATTTTATGTTTGCTACATATTCCTCTGCATTCTAATCTGTATTACTTGTCCTTAAATCAAATGTGCTGTCCCCTCATCCCCCAGAAAGATAGAAAAAGCCAGGGGAAAAAAAGTTGTAGAGAAAATAAAAGAAATTCTTGGCATATAATGAAAGAAATTAACATACAAAAAGTTCTCAAGTAAGCAAATTCAGGGATGATCATAGAGACTTTTTTGTACAACTACTCCTTTGCCTGAGAACCCATGGCTACAGTGCAGCAGTAGGTTACAGCTTTAAAAAACGACTAGACATCCACCTGGATAACAAAATTATCTTGTCTTTTGCAGTGAATGGTAACTGGTTTTAGCATATGGAGCCTCTTGCCATAACAAATAAAACTGGGAGGAAACTTTGCAGTGTATCCTACAGCTGCTGTTTACACGGATTTGAGGGGGGCAAAGGTGGGATCCTTCAGTACAACAGGTTTTGGAACTGGCTGGTGGTGCAGTAGCTGAAAGGATGGACATTTCCCCTGGCCTGTATTATATCCTACATCTATCTTCAGATGAAGAAAGAGCTGCACATTACAAGATGTCCATTTCTGCCTGCCATACCTTCAAACCTTGCTACTGCACCAAGATCAGCCTCATTCCAATAATTAGCTGAGAGTAAGGACATTAAATGATAAAAAGCCACAATGGTCTGACCTCGCTGGACTTCATGACCCCAAAGAGAGGGTAGAGGAAGGCAGGGACCAGGGCTGCTGCCCCAAGAGGCACGGCTTCAGAGACCCAGAACACCGCGGTCACGACGAGCACGTAGGCACACGAGGCTTCCTGCAGGGACAAAGCACAGAGGATGAGTGCTGCTGCCCCACCACCTGCCCTGGGAACTCACCCATGAGAGTCTTCAGACTCTGGGTGCCAAAAAAAAACCCAAAAAGGACTGCACTGGGACCTCCAGAGGTGCAGCTGTTTGGGTGTGAAATCTTGGCCACCTTCTGAAAGGACAGTGTCAGAAGATGATGCTAATGAAGGTTTTCACACACAATCCAGGGCAAAGTGTTGGGATAAGCCTATTTATCAGCAAAATAATGGCTTCAAGTGCATTTGCAAATTTGTTTGATTTCCATAATCCAATATTTACCAAGCATTCCTGCTGCTGACCTGTTATCTCTGCATATTCTTCTCACCAGTCCTGGACAAAGACAGGCTCTGTTAGTTTTCAGGACCAGATGAGAGCATTCATATTTGCCATGAGAATGCCATGTAGTTATTTAGGGAAATGCTCTGGAAATTTGGTTCATTTTCTGTTTTTTTTAAACAGTGTGCAAACATTTTTGTTAGCACATTTTATTTGTTCAGGCAATTTCTACAGACTTTGGAAGAAGACCACACTCCTATGGGGTTGGAGGCAACAGGTGAATGGAGTCAATCAAACAAATTTGCTGCTGTCCAAGGTTCTGGTAAAAAAAGACATGAAAGCACCATGTTGAGCAGTCATGAGGAGCTGAGATAGGATGGAGAAAAGTGCTATCAGCTGAATATTCTTAGAGGAAAACACAGCTGGTGCATGGAAGGCTTCTGGTCCATTTCTAAGACCTGTCTTTATTTATGGCTCTCACTGGAGTCCTCCTCATGCTCAGTTTGTCATACCTACAATAGTTTCCATACTTAGAAACCTGGGGATGTCTGCTGGTAATAACTGCAGAAAATATCTTCCAGAAAAGGTTTTTCCTTTCCTTTTCCTTTCTCAAATTTGAAGGCAAGTCCTGTACTTGTCTTAACCTGCTGTTCTGTGAAAGTTGGTTGCTCTGCACTGATTTACTCCAGCTATAACTTTATCTGTTCTTCATTATCACCAGATGCTCCATGTGAACTTATCGAGCCATATGGAGCCACAAATAGCTATTGTTTAGAAAATTCACTGTTTACAAGTGCTAGCTGATCTCTTAAAATAGAATTTTATATCTCATACATCCACCCTGGCTGGCTGACCAAAATAAAGCAGCTTTCAAGAGCTCACACAAGCAATTCTCACAGATCCTTGTGCAAATCAAAGAGTGTGTCTTACATTTCATTGTTTTCAATCAGTTTTGTGAACAAGGTGGTAAAGTCAAGTGAAATTATACAAGGATGTGGGTTCAATGGAATTAATCAATAGCTTGTATTTAAATGCATCGTTATAGATGTCATTTTTACATTACCTCTAAAAAAGAGCCACAATCAGATGTTGATTTTTTTTTTTTAAGTACAGTTTATAGTAACAACAGGCAGAACACAGCCCAGAGAGGACGTTAAGATTGATATGTACACCATTTCCTTTACTTGTGTAAGAATTGTAGCCAAAGTTACTCACAAGCTTGGATTTAAATCAGCTGCCAGACCTTGCTCTGACTCTTATTTCATTCAGAAAAATGTAACACTAAACAGCTATAATTCAGCTAAGCCAGGGTAGGTTTATATCAGATATTGGGAATAATTTCTTCAGTGGTGAAGTGGTCAGGGATTGGAATAGATTGCCCAGAGAGATGGAGGATCCATCACCCCTGGAGGCTTTCAAAGGACATGTGGATGAGCCCCTTGGGAACATGGCTTAGTGGTGAACACGGTGGTGATGGCTCAGAAGTTGGACTTGATGATCTTGGAAATTTTTTCCAACATTAATGATTTTATAGGTGTGTGATTATACTAAGCAGGGCCACCAAAAGAACTGAAATGAATTGACAAGAAAAGCTAACTTCCTTTGAGCAGATAAACTGCAATTGAGAGGTTATAAAGAGTATCTGAAAGGCTGCTGGAGAAATTTAGCTCTGGATAAGCCAACTTGCTGCTCAGTCATGTTTAGCTACATTATATTATATTATATTCAAGGATGATATTCCACAGAGAGCAGAGCATAGGACCTTTTATGTGTGACTCTGACACATTTTTAATTTTTAATTCATTATCTTCTGCTAATGTTTGCATGAGCTCTGTATCAGATTCAGTAGTCTCCTGAGGAGAAAATTACTTCTGATGAAAGAAGAATCAATGATTTTTATTTTAAAGCAGTCCAGATGTAAGATCCAAGGGATATGTTTTGCCAAATTTAATAAAATTAATTTCATCCTAACCTGAATCCGAACCATTTTCTCACTCCAAAAATGTACTTCTCTTTAATTTCTTTGAGCAATGATTGTTATTTTCTGTTACTTCTGTTTGGCAATAAAGCAAGGTAGTGAAAATGGAATATGACAAAGGGAAGTTGCATTTTTGCCAAAATGTTACTGGAATGGGCACTAAGTCTTTGTGTTTCCTATGCACTAGGCTATAATCATTTTACAAAAAAAAAAAAATAAAAGAAAAGAAAACAAACCAAAAAACATTACCAAAATAAACTCCATTTTTAAATGTATAAAACTGTAAGCAAGTACTGGGAAAGCCAAGCTTGCTAATCCCCACTGAAACTTAATCAGCTTGTCTGGAAACTTTATTTATTTTCTCAGTTTGTTTCCAAGAGAAACCATATTAATCTCTTCTGTTTAATTGAACTGAGTTTATATATTTAATTAATGGTTGCCAGAGCTACCCAAGTATTATACTGAAGCAGTGGCAGTGTACTTTTAATTGTTTCACCCTCCTCACTTGTTGTTTTACAGCTGAAAATTTCTGCCAAACCCATCTCGGAGATTGAAGCGGGGAATAGAAAAACATAATGGTTGGAGGGACAATAATTTAATTATCTGCCTTCAGTCAGTCCCGTAGGTGAAAAGAAAAGGGGAGCCAAAAGGAAGCCATGGCTAAAATCTCCACACTAAGGGTCACACATTAAACTTCTGTAAATAAAATATCCAGGCACCTCAGAATGATTAAAAGGAAGAATAAATTCTGTGTTGGAAATTTGCCAACTTAAAGCTGTGCATTGCATATGTGCACTGCAGATGTGTGGTTTAGCTCTGCAAAGAGATAATCCAGCCTCTGGAATAACATCTTTGACTCTATGGGGTCATGCTGAAATTCCATCCTTCAGTTTGTGTAAAGAAGAAAAGGGTGAATGAAAATATTATCTGTGGCTCTTCAGAGCGTGTTCTGGGCTTTGGGGTCCATTCTGCTTTCAGATTTGTCATATCAGGATGCCAACATGCCCTGATACTGCAGGGCTCACAGCTCTGCCAGCAGCTGACTTTCAGGAACCATCCAGATGTCCCTGACAGTGGTCACAGAAAGTTTGTCCCCACCTGGCTGAAATAATTTGGCATTTCCTTATGGTATCTCTGGTGGCTTCATGACAAAACCTGTGTTACAAGTTCAGCCAAAACTCCAGAAGGGGAAAAAGAATTCAATCAAATTTTCTCAAATTTATTTTTCACCCAACCATTTCTTTTCATCAAATAATAAAAAAGAAGCTGTTGACTTTATTCCCATAAAGCTGCATCTACAAACAATTCTGAGTCCTTATGCTCCCTTTGATCTCTCTTACCACTACACCTGTAATGCTCCTTTGACATTTCCAGAGATGTGCTGGTATCATAAAAGAAACTGCAAGCTGATTCCCTGAAGAAATGCAAATAAATGACCTGGTAATTTCAATCTTTATAGAAAAAGACAAAAAATTAATATGATTGCAAAAAAAACCAAGCATGTGAACAGGAATAAAATTTAATTTTCATATTTATAAAGTAATCATAGTCAATGGGTTGTAACAGAGTAAAATCTACACAAAAGCACTTGAATAGTGTACTTTCAGCTGAGTTTACTTGGTGTAGATGTTTTATTAATAGCACTATAAACATTTGGTCAGATTGTCAGCTGCACTTTACGCTCTGTGGTCACTCACAAATATACAAAGTGGGTGTAAACGTGCACTGGATGGGTTTTCCCATCACTTTGCACTAAAGCAGCACCACGGGGTGCAGAGCAGTAGTGAGAGGAGCCTGTTCTGTACAATGGCAATTCTTGCAGAAATTCTGTCGGTGAGCTCCTGCCTCAGCACCCATAAGGTGCTTTACAGCCCCCCTGGCTGAGCGTGCAGGGAGCACCTCCTTCCTTCCAGTGACAGCAGGGGACATTAAACCCTTCTGTAAAACAAGCCTCTCTGAAAGGGTGAGCCTTTCTGCTCCCTGAAGAGCACAATTGTCTGTTATTCATTCCCTCTCTCGAGATAAAAGAGATGAAAAAGTACTGTAAGAGAACAGCCAAGACACATTGAAATTCAAAGCAGGGAAACTGAAAGTGCAAAGTGCAGTTCAGTGGTGCAGGAACATTCCCCGCCTCTAAATCCTGGTTTACTTTCCAAACAAAATGTTACTGTCTTGTTTCTGAAACTAGCTGTGAAATTTCTAACCCTTTGCATTTCTACTGGATAAAGTACTAGTATTAATAAATTCTCTGATACTTTAAGGAAGAATTAAGGTTAGGGGATGAATGGGTAGAGAATGGAATATTGCTGCACTTTTTAGACAGATTTATGTCTAGGTCTATGGATGGAAAATCTCCAGATTTTCAATACATTGCATATTTTGATTAAGTTAAATATCACCACCTCTTTAAGGTAGGGAAATGTTGCTATTTTATGAGTTATAACTGCAGAGATGTGCAAAGAGACGACTTCACCTTTTGGTCAAGGCACTCAATGTCCCCAAAGCAGAGTCAGGAACAGAGCTGCACTCACTCCTGTCCTGGTCTGTGTGCAAAGCACAGGATATTCCCTCTTTTGCATTGCTGTGTGTCCCTGGGCCAGCACTCAGGAGCCTCTGGCAGAGCTGCCCTGTTCCAGCAGAGGTTCCTGCACCTGCTCTCAAAGCCATGCATTGGCACCGAGTCCCAGCTCCTGCCTCACCTGAGCTGCTGTCCCTATAAACACACACTAAACAGAATGTCCCTTCACATATTACTTAAAAACTAAAGAATCTATATCCCTTTCTTTTAAAAACCTCTCCTGAAAGAAAATGTAATGTGTTTATTCTGTTCCCCCTTTCACACAGATATTATTTTAGAAAGGGATCCAACATTTCTGCTTTTCTAACTTCACCTGACTTTTCAGCTTTCCTTGTGACACGACTCAAGGTAGTTCCAGCTCTTAATGATTTCTCAGTGACCCTCACAGTCCTTCAAATATGAGTCTTTGATTTTTCTAAGATCTGTGCTTCTTGATGTCTTTTCTTTCTTTTTTGCACACTGCAAACTTAATCACTGCACTCAGATGCTCTGTTAAAAAGAAAATGAAAATGTACTTACACTGCTGGGATATATGAGTGGCAGAGGAAGCAGCAGAAGTGGAATGAGAACAACGAGCAAGAGATTTCTGGATCGGAGAATCTCCTTCATCACTGCCATATTCCTTCTTCTCCTTCAGCTTCTTCTCTCGTTCCTCAGATATTCCAATTTTCACGCCACTATGCCTGAATTTCCCCCAAAGATCTCTCACAACCTCATCTCTTATCCCCACAGTCACCTAAAATACCTTTCTTAGTTTATTTGTTCTTCAATCTGTTGTTTTGAAAAGGTTTTGTGATTAAAAAGACATTCAGTTTATGTAGGGCTCACCAGCACCTCCGAGTTATTATCACGCCATAACACACAGAGGTGTGCAAGTTGGAGCATAGTGATCTTTTGACAAATTTTCTTTTTAATTCAGACTCACAGTTGTAGATGTGTTGTATCCTTATGGCCATGTTACAGAAAGTTTTTTTCTTCCATCATCTAGTGGTGTTATTTCCGTTTTCATAAACCAGGCAAGATATGTTTTGAGCTGCTGCTTTTCCTCCTGTTTGATAGTCTGAAGGTCTCAAATACAGCTTCTTTTCTCCTGGAAAATTACTAAACCAAACAATTTATTTTTCAATGCATAGAAGCAAATTTTCAGGCACTTCTTCTTTGAAGAAAAGACCAAACCCCCCCTCCATTTGCAGCTCCTTCGGATTTTATTTCTTTGCTTCTATTTTGTATCTACCTTTACCCTACTTTTGCCCTGAGCTTGGAATTCACAAGGGCAGTAATTCCAACATGGATTATACTTGATCTCAAGACAAAAATTTGTTAAAAAGCTACAGGCAACTCTAATTCACCAATGAGGACTGCAGAAGGTAGAAGTTGCTCCACCCATTGTCCCAAACGCAGTCAGAACATTTGAGAAAATCAACAGCCTTCTGACATTCCCACAAACATATAAAAAGACCTTTTTTAGGTGGCTGAACAGTTTGTTATTGTTTCAAGGTCCCTGTACTGATGATGAATAAATAATCATTGTTTTCTGAACAGTATCTTTTGTCCTCATGTTTCATCCATCACGACCCTTGAATGTCACTAATTCATGAGGCATGGGCTCATCTCTGTGCTGACTCCTGTGCCCTGGGTAACCACAGGGTTTCAAATCAAATTGGGAATTTTTAGACTTTCTACTCTTGTCTTTTAGGGGAAAAAACATTTCTCCATCTCTTCTGTTATCCATGCTTTCTGTGGGGCAGAAAGCACTGGAGATTTAGGACTGAACCCACAGGCTGGTTACACACACAGTCTGCAAACAGACAAATGTACATCTGTCCTATATGTTCATAAAACATTTCTAGGAGTTTTCGTGCCCCCAAAATTTGCTTGCCTGTCCTCTGCCCACCCTCTTCTAGTCAGTGACAAACTGAGCTCCCCAGACTGGAGTGCCCTGCCTCTGCGACCCTGAGACCTGCAAACCTGGCAAATGCAGACTTGCAGAGGAGTTTGATGCTCGGCGTGAATTCTTTCTGAAATTAATAATTGTATCTCAGATTCGCAAAACTCCAAACTTCCACCAAGCAGCAGAACCTTGAGACCTTTCAGGTAAATTTAACAACTAGTTCTGGAAGAAAAGCTATAGTTAATGTGAAGATTTTTGGGTTGGTTAGTGCAGCTCAGGATCTCTTTTTTCAATTGTTTCAGAGAAACTATGTAAATAATAAAATAAAAGGTCTAAAATTAAAAATTGTTGCATTTTTAATGAAAATGTATAATCTTATTTCATATTTTTATAATCCATAAGGTCAAAGGATGGATAAAAATGTGCCATTTAGGGGTAATGGTTTTCTAACATGTGAGATAAGAACTTCCCATAAAGAAGATTCAGTCCAAAGTGATAAGGTGAAAACTGAGAAAGGGAGAAGGCAACTTACACCTGCATCTTAAGAAATACTGAGGGAGGGAAATGCCCTAAGCCCAAAGAACTTCCCTGAAGGCAGAGAGCTCCTTTCCACCTGGACACTGGAAAAAGGAGGCACTCTCATTTCTATTCATTATCTCCTTCAGAGGGAAGGGCTCTTCCCCTTCTCTCCTGTACCGTTGTTCCCATGAAGAGTTTCACAGTCTGAGATAAGCAATTACTCAAGTTGAAGTTGCAAAATAGCAAATCTGCTGCTGAAATCAACACAATGTAAAGGCAAAGACTTTTATGTAGAATGTTTTTATTATTATATTGAGAATCTCTGTTAAATTAACTTGGGCAGTTCAAGTACTTTCCCAAGGAATAAATCTTTTTCTTACATTACACACAGTAAAAGGAGGAGGGAAACAAACTCATAAAACTTTTATTTTCTGTTGAGGAGATAAATGTTTCAGCTACCAATTTGTAGGTATAGTAAGGTATGTACGCCATAGGGAATTATAATATATTAAAAATTACCTGTAATTCTTTTTTATAGGATATTTTATGATTAGTAAACTCTGCTGGGCAGTCCTCTTGTGGGGTGAGGAGCATTGCTGAGAGGTATTTCTGTGATTGGTGACTGCTAGCAATTAATATTTGCTCTAGTTCTCTTTCTTGCTATTTTTGCAGACTTGGAGTAGCTGGCTATGAGGCATTTATGAATTACCTGGTTCCAGGCTCTTCCAGCAAGTGGTGTTTCAGGAAGCCAAGAAGCAGAGCTGGAAAGGCAGTATTGAACTCTGTGGCATTTCCCCTTCCTTTTATAAAGCATGGTGGGGGGAGAAATCCCAAGCAGATCATCAGGGCTAAAGCTCAAAGGGCTTGTGGGCAGGAGCACAAGGCTGCTTTGGGGGTGCTGAGCTCTGCGTGTGCAAGCACAGGAGACAGAGATTTTTGTGGCCCACAGCTTCATGCCTGAGGTTTGCAGTTTCCTTTGCCATCTGCCAGACAGGCTGTGAAGCTGGCCAACAAAATTCCTCAGGTATAAGTGTTCCTACACACGTGTGTCTAAATGAACATGCACTCTCCTACACACAAATCCAGAAACTCCTGGGGCAAACAAGAGTGGCTCTGTCTTTATAAACCCTTTGTTCAGCTGCTAATGCCTTGGCCAGACTGTCCCTAAGGCTGCTGTGCTTCCACAGCCCCACAGGTGTTTGCCAAACCCAGGGTGCTCTGACTGCTTACACTCTGCTCTTTGCTGTGCTTCTGGGGGGATTTTTTCAGCTCTAGTCCTTGAAGTACCCCTGCTAAGGGACACAGAAGAATAAATTCCTTTTGCTCAAGTGATGTAAAAGCAGTTAAACATGATTCAGAGCTTGGGCTGGAATCCTTAGGTCTGTTTCAGTCTCAGGGATTTGTGATTTGGGCCTGCATCACTAATACATAATCCAATAGAAAAATCAAGAATGGTGATATAAAAGGATGAAATAAATGTTCAGCTATTTTCCCATGGTCTGGAAGTTGATCTAATCTCTAATATAAATAGAAAAACAGAATTTGAATTTCTTGTGCACAAACACTAGGGGGTTTGATTTAGAAGAGTTTGGATTTTTGATAGCTAGTCATCCATCTGACAAAATAGATCTCCTTTTTCTGTTTATTTTCTGTTCATGATTTTTCGTGAGTTTTTTAAAATTGGTTGCAGTATTTCTGCAGTTTTTCTTTTGCTGCTCCCAAATTCATAATTCGCATCACTGAATTGGTAAATGGCCTTTTCTGCTAAGTGGTCAGATGCAATTGTTCACTGACTGAACAATTTGGGATTCTTCTGCGTGCTCAGCACTTATGTGCACACACATGCATGAACATACACACACACACACACGTAGGCTTAAATGAATATACAGTTTACTGGTAAAAAAGAGCCACAGTGCCAAATTTAGCA
Source organism: Thryothorus ludovicianus (assembly GCA_013397245.1). NCBI lineage: Eukaryota > Metazoa > Chordata > Aves > Passeriformes > Certhiidae > Thryothorus > Thryothorus ludovicianus. The sequence goes on along the minus strand of VZTB01015000.1, from coordinate 836,161 downwards.
CCAGGTATGTTTTAATGCACCTTCCTCCCTTGCCTCAGTGGGATTCTGAAGCATGGGTTTAGATGATCTACATTCAAGTGATAGAACCAGGAAAAAATGTGCCATTATTAAATTAAATAGGGCCTCTGTCTTGCCTTGGATTCTACTGAGGACAGATACATGTTCCTTTCAAAAAAATAAACAGCAGCAGAAGCAAAGTCATGTGCAAATAATGAAAGAATCATTGCAGACTGTTTGGGAGGACAGCTCCAGGAAGCAGGGAATACGTTCACAGGCATTGTTTGCTGCTGGTCTTCACAATGCCCTTTGTCTTCTGCAAATGTTATTGCAATTAAACACTGGCTCAGCCAAATGAACTGAATCAGAGAGTTCTTATTTATGAGAACATTTGGAATGAATAATAGGGGGCATAATTTCTGAAGGCTGAAAGTTATAAAACCTCATCCTTTTACAGTGGGCCTTCATGTCTGTGTAATATTCTTTAACTGGCCAGCCAAAACATGAACTTGTTTCCCTAGCTAGGAAAGCAGCACTCACACATCAGCACGTGAGCAAAAGCACAGAGTGAATTTATGTATTGCTTACAGGAAACCCAAAGGATGAATCGAGGGTTTCCCTGAAACAAAGGTCTGCCTGGGTGTACACCAAACTCCCTTTTTTTCCTGCCACAGAACATGCCTCCAAGCCAGCACAAAAATCGAATTCTCAGCACTGAAGAGGTTTTTCACTGTTTAGCATGGAACTAGAAAGGGAATTCCACAAGAGGGAGCCAGAAAACGAACAATCTTTCTTGAAGCATTAAACTCTTTACAGAATAAGGTGGTGGGTGTGCTGCACTGTGTCCTTAGTCAGAGCAGGGGGCTGAGCTGCTCCTCCTCCTCCACTATGAGGGCTGCTTGTTGGACAGGAGCATCAGGTCGTTCTTCAGGGCTTTGTAGAGACTGACAAAGGACTCAGCCCAAGTGTCTTTCTGGTGCCCCTGGGACTGAGCAGCTCTGTAGGCTGTGTAGACCATGGTCAGCACTGTCCTTTCAAAGTCTTCTTTCTTGAGGACCCTCGGGTAGGAGGCCAGCCTGCTGCTCAGCCTGCGGATCTCTGTGATGCTCTTGGGGATGATCTCATTGCAGATGGTGTCAAACTCAGCAGCCTTCCTCAGGGAAGCCAGCTCCTCATCTTTGATGGAGATCCTCTGACCTTTGTCGATGTCAAGCTCAGCTAAAAGAAACTGGTACAAAATCAGAACACAGAAAGCTATTTATTTTCTCCAAGAGACTCTAGACAGAGTACATGCGAGTTAACAACATGTCCTTGGGTCTTTAATTTTTGTCAAATGGAGAGACAGTTGCACTGTCTGGGGGTGGGGAAGACCAGAAAATTTCTATGTGTTCCCTCCCTTCTGGTGAACTATCACACAACCACAGGTTTAATGCTGGGTTGAATAAAAGTGACACAAAACCAGATAATGGATAACCCCAGTCTTGGATAAGGCTTAAGGTACCAAATACTGAACCTCATAAAGCAGGACCACATCTTCCAGGGAGTTCTGTAACACTGGGTTGAGGAAGGCAGCTGAGGACCTCTTGAATCGCTGAGAAGCTGGGAAAAGCATAGCTGGAAAATAACAATGGGAAAAGAGAGGTTCTATAAACAAACGCTGACAAGAAGCAGCACTTTTCAATAGCAGAGCCAAGTAAAAAACTGCCTCTTGCAAACAGCACTGTACAGTAGGACTTCTCACTGTAAATAGAATGTGTGGCAGGGACTGCTTTGACCCTGATCTCCCAGGGATGGGGTTGAGCTGTTTGTCCTGCATCCACAGGGTGCCTAACATGGGCTGCTTTGTTCTCCAAGCCTGTGACTCCGAGTTGCAGCCTCAGAGGTGAAAGGAGTAATGATAACTGCAGCATCAACATTGTCTGACACACTCCCTTTTCCTGGATCTGAAAGGGGAAATCAGTACTGACACTCAACAAAACCTACTTTTTTCAGTCCATTCTTGTACTGACACGCTTCTGAGAGTCTACATTTCTCCTGGTTTCAGCTGTCTAAAAGTTGATCTTCCCTTGTTTATTAGAGACAGATCCACCAGAGAGAAATCAGCTCACCTGTCCTGGGCATTTACTCCTGGAAGGAGTGACTGACCCAGATGTCTGTGTCTCTTCACTGAGCCTGTTACCAGCTTAGGCAAGACAGCTTCATCCAGTGAGGTGAACCCCAGCTTGGTGTGACTTTAATACTTTGCAGTGTAATAACTGCAAAAACCAGAGTCTGCTACCATCAGGAATCTGTTCAGCACTGTAACAGACATTGTCACAGGGAAAGGAGACAGAAAACATATGTACAGTCCCTGAACTCAGCACCCCAGTGAAGTAGAGCATTTGTGGAATCAATGACCTGGACAGTCCCGGGTGTAGAAAACATCTGATGCTGCTTTAGAGAAGACCTAAATGCTTTGAGTTATTAACCAGGTTACTAACCATCCATGTACTGTTAAAAAGTCCAATCACTTTCAAAGCAGAAGAGAAGACTCTTTTTTGTGTTTTATTTGTATATTATTATTTGTATATTATTTACATTTTGGGTTTTGAGTAATAATAATTTGAATTTGTTGGATTTTTTTCTAATATTCAGGAATAAGAAGAGTTTTTTAGCCTGTGCTTATATAACTGTTGGTATGTTTCCCATAAACTTCTCAACTTTAACTTTCTTTACTAACAGATAAATTTGAAAATCAGTCTAAGAAAAATAGGAAACAAATTCCCCACATTTTGAGAGACATTATGATTCCCCATCAAAATTAAGATTTTTTAGAGTTATGAGTAACGTGTAATAGATCATGCAGCTTACTTTGAATTTCTGAAAAGTTTCAACCTACCCTTCCTCTACCAGATTTTTTTCCCATGAAACATTTTTACTAAATCATTTTTTTCTAGTTTTGCCAAAGTTCTTGTGATGGATTTTGCATGCTGCTTGTAAATGGCCTGAACATCATTTAGAGCTCTCTCTTCTGGGTAATAAAGAAAAAAAACCAACAAAACAAAACTGAAGCAACTGTAATTATTTTATGGAATAATTGTCTCTGACTGCATGGTTCGTCAGACAATTTGGGGTTACCCAAGCAGATCATAGATGTGCAGTTTCTTCCAGGATCTGTATCCTAAATGCAGCCCTGCTTCTTGCACCATTGGCAACTGCTGACTTTGTTATAGTTTGGCTTGTTAATGATATTTAAATTCTAGTAAAGCCAGAAGAGAGAAACCAGGGCTGCAGGACCTTTACTATCCAGCATATGGAAAATTAAACAGAATAATGCTAAGTATGAATCAATACTTGACACAACAAAGAGTATTTTGGCCCTAAACTAGCTAGAGAAGAGGTAAAATATTTTGTTGAATTGCAATAAATGTACTGCAGGTAGATGCAGCAGTTAGGATGGGTTTCAGGCATAGCTACTCCACCCCTGATGTTTCCCTCTCTTGCTCAGAGCTTTGCTGAGGCACACTGGAACTACTCCATTTTCTGCTCTTGACAATTCAAGAATGCAACTGAGTGCGTGTGAAGCACTTGAAACTTCAAGCACTAATTGCTGAGTAATTAAAACTTTTATTACCGGGCAATTAAAACTCTAATTAGCAGCTGGCAGAAATCCAGTCCATAATGATGACTATTCATTTTTATCTCTTTTAGCTTTTAGATGCCCTTTTGGTGAAAACAGCCTCAGAGCACGGAGTACCTCTGCATATGCAGATGATTTACATCTCAAACATCCCCTGAGCCATGGAAAAAGTGTCTGTGGCATTTTGCTTCAGTGCTGACATGTTTCTTGTCATCACACTGATTGTTTTAAGTTTCAGACCAAGTAGAGATTCCCATGGAGCTGAGCTGGGAGCCACCAGCTTCAGCCCATCACCACTCACCCCGAAAAGCCTCAGCAAAGGACTCACAAAAAATGAATGCCATGCTATGGATTCAGAACTGGTCACTTGCTGAGTCACAGGTAACACCTCAGAAAGAAGCAGGGTGTCCCACCCAGCTCTTCCCAGGATGGCTGAGGTTAGGAAATGCAAAGGGACAAGGGCTTGGGCTGCTCTGTGGTGAGAAGGGATTTTAATGCTTATCAGAACCATGCCAGCCTCTGTAGCACTGGCTCCCTCATCTCATTATCTTGTTCCCAAAACACATTAAAGTTTGTTACAGTTCCTAGAGACTCTACTCAGAAAGTCTTTCAGAGCTCATTTGTATTTGTCATTGTTATCTGATTTTCCTGATCTGCATTTTATTCAGTCCTTCTCTTTCTCTCTTCCTGCTCAGTAGTCAAATCCTTCCACCATCACAGTCCTCCCCATGAATTCACGAGTTCCTCCAAGCCTATATGAACATTTGGAGCAAGCACTCTGATTTACATTCTAGTGACTTAACACACGTCAGTTAAACACAAAAGCTGAGTTATAGAAAGATTTTCAGTCAGATTCTGCATTTAATGATTGCGGATTCCACTTGAAACTTTTTTGCTGACTTTTTCTTCTTCCTGCACTTACTTCCATCTCTGACATGAGTTGTCTGGGGACATCAAAGAACAGTAGAAGAGTTTAGAACTCTTTACTAATTTCTTTCCCAGGGGACTTCTCTATAAAGCCATCAAGCCAGTGGAGATGCAGAGTGATGTGCATGATTTTATGTTGATGTTGCAGCAGATCCATTTCAATGCCAGTAGCCATGAACATCTAAGCAGCAGAGATCCCCAATTAGTATTGATAGAGAAGGCCCAGCCCAGTGATCTGTGAAGTCAGTGGAGAGTCTCCTATTGATTTATCTGTTTTATTTCTCTTACACATGTGTTAAGACATCTCCAATGAAGATATGGGTGCTTCTATCCGAAGGGCTGGTCAGCCATGTAACAAAAAATTCATGATTTGCAGAGACAAGTTAAGAAAAACAAGCTTTTCATTATCCTGACTGAAAAATTTTCTATTATATATCTGTGTACTGCCATGCCCGTCCTCTTCCAAATCCCTTCTCCAGGGGTGCCTTGGGAGTTCTGCCTTGCTGCCCACTGAGGGCTCAGGGCTGGAGGTGGATCAGAGAGAGCAGCGTGTCTGAGCACAGCCATGCCCCCAGAGCCTCCCTGCCTGACCCTGCCCTCTCTGTGCCCTGGAGTGCTGCACTGCCCCTGCCTGAGCACTGCAGGCAGCCCACACACCTCCTGCTGAGGGTGCTCCAAAGTGCCCTTCCAAACTGGCACAGCAATCTCTATTTTCTGCTTGCTGCAGGAGCCCATCCAGCCCCCTATGGCTCTGTTGACTCAATTCCACTTTCCTTCAAGACTACCCAGGCTCTTAAACAAAAAGAAAGCCATGTTTGCCAACTCACTGACCTGCTTCCACCTACTGATGCATCTTTATGATTTAAACATAACATCACATTTGAGGCTGACAATAGCCTCATTTTAAAGATGTTTTCATCCCTCCTAAGAGATTCTGCCAGAATCTTCTGCACTTCCTTAGCCGTGTGGTAAATATTTGTGATCCTCTCCCAGGTTTTCCCCGCAGTTTGCTTGGTGAGGGTACAGATGTTTAGTTTTGCTTTCCAGTTCATGCATCTGCTCGTGATTTCCCAGTTGCTTCCTGTGATGTGTTTGCTCAATAAGCACAGAGCATAGCTGCAGGAGTTCTGTTATTTGTGCATCATCAATGCCCTTTCCTTCCCCTATGAAAAGGTATGAAGCACGATTTTGGGCCCTGTGCAGCCCATTGTTCCAAAGTACAGCTCCCTGGGGCTCCAGGACATGAACAGTTTAATTGGGGTTATGACTCAGAAGGAATTATTTGGATTGCCATCAGAGGCATGGAAAAAGTCATCAGTAGGATGACAGAAAAAAAATGCATCAGTAGGACCCCTTTCATGAAGGACAGGAGGAGCAGAGGAACAAGAAGGATTGGATGTGTATATTTATATATGACAGGTGTGTTAGGCAGTGAAAGTGGTGATGTAAATGATAAAAAGGGGTAGGATTATTAAAGGATTAATGTGTTTTATGCATTTTACTCCTTGTCCTGCACTTGGCTCCTCCCCAGAAGGATGCATCTTCACCACCTGCAAGGTGTTTGCACTGTCCTGGGCCTGCGGCTGTTGACAGAGCTTTGGCTACACTCCTTGACTTTTGCTTTTCTGTATCAAAACTGCTCTATTAGAAATCATTGAACACTTTGGCCCAGTGCAGGAGAAATCGACAGACTGGGGATTTGGAGGAAGAATAAGGGCAATAAAAGAAGGGAAATGCATATAAAATCCTAGAAAGACCAGAAAAAAATGCTGCAGTGCTACAGTTTAGCATCTGAAACTTATCTCTGGATTTGCAGTTATTCACATAAGCAGCTTCTATGACAACAAGTGCAATGCAAAGACTTTTACATTCCAACTTTGATACATTTAAATCTCCATCATTGGGGGATTAAATCCCAATGCCCCTTAGGAGAACGCAGCAGTGAGATGGAGAAAACATTTTAATTATGAAACAACACGAATTAGCACACGTTTAAAAGCAGCTACCAAGAGAATTTGTCTCTTTTTACTTTCAGTTCATATCATTGTTATCTTAGATTCCAAGGCTAAACATAATTCCTGACTGTTGACTAAAAGCAAGAGTAGACATTAGAACCATCTTTAGTTATTAAAAAAATGGTTAAAGGAGAAGAAAAGCTTTGTCTTAAAATATTTTGTCAATAAGGAAGTACATGTCCCTACAAAAGTTGTCAACAGGCAATACTGTTCTTAGGAAAAAAATCAGTTTAAAAAACTAAATTAATGGCAGATTGTATTCAATTTCATAGTGAAACATATAATCAATTTTTACTAATTTGTCTCCTTTTTAAGAAACAAACACATTCTGAAAGAGTATCTCAGCTGCATAAAACAGAAACCATTCCTACATAAACTTCTGCACTTCATAAATGGTCTGAGATGTGTGAGATTAGATTAATGTGCAACAGAGTTCCCATACAAAATACTAGGGTGGTAATAGCCTGTCTAGCTGCTTGGCACAAGTAAGAAATGCAAAGGTGTGTAAGAAGGACCAAAAAACCATGATGCTTGCAGAAATTAATATTGCTAGATAAAAAAATGGTTTGGCTGAGCCTGTGTTTGTGAGAGGTGGAGGATATTTACATTTATGACTTAAGTGAAATGGTTTCAAAGACATCACTAGCACACACCAACTAAAATGGTTTTAGAATTTATTCCCTCATATAGAATTTCCATTATGCAGCATTTTCACCTGTTCCCGGGCTGAAACAATGTAATCTGTGTTATTTATTCTTCCCTTGGCGTGATAAGGAGGGGTCCCCACCTGGAATTATTTATGCTCATAAAAAAAATTCCACTCAGCCAGGAGAGGCCTTTAATATGCTGGAGCAAAGTCACTGCAGGAGGTGTGAAGAGAAAAAATGCACCCAGAGAAACTGAAGGAAAGAAGAAGTGAAATATATTTTTTCCTAATCCCTCAATTTACTGTTATATTACCACAAACTGGGGATAGACTGAGACAAAAACTGTATCAGTCAAGGGCAGCAATAAAGGAAAGAAATACCAACCCTGCTCCCCAGGTTTAATACATAGGAAATAAATAATTGTGGTAATCTCAGGCAGAGTGGGGAAATGGAGCAGAACTTTGTATTCCTTTGCAGAGCCACCTCTCCTTCCCTATCTGTGTTGCTCACAATGGTCCTGAAAGACACTAGACAGTCCTAATTAAACACACTTGAAATAGATTCTTACAAATGAACAAGTGAAGGTGTACAACGAGGATCCAATCTGCTTGCATTACTCCCAGGACGCAGCAGAGAAAGGAGTGAGTGAGGGAAGGAAGGAAGAAATAGAGCAGGGTGTTTGTGTTTTGGTGCTGAGCTGTGAGGAGCAAAATGAAGCAGCTGCTTCTGCTGCTGAGCAATGGAGAGAGAGAAAAGGAAATCAGAGCTCTGCCTCACAGAAAAGACAGAACTACAGCAGCTCCAAGAGCTTCCTGCATGGTGCTATTGCTGCTCTGGAAGGAGAGCCCTTCAGCACCAAATCACTGTCACCAGTTCTCTGCCCTTTTTCAACATCACAGAGCCCAAAGTGGCAGGCTCAAGCCTTCATGTCCCAGGTATGTATTTCCTCAGAGCTGAGCCACTGGGCACGGAGGAAGGATCTTCACTCTGTGTTTCCTTTGTGTCTTGGCAGGCAAAGGTGACTGCTTGGCGAGGGCTTTGCTGAGTCTGACCTAACTGAGCTGCGGGGCAGCTCCTGCCCGGCACTCCCTCCTTCCCTTTGTGTGGCCACACAGGCAGCTGAGCCAGGAATCTGCCTGCTCATGAATGAAGGGGAAAAGCAAACAAAAAAACAGTGGTAGTTTTTAGCTGTCTCCCTTCACAACACATCTGCTATGCCAGCAGCATTTCTACGTGTGAGAAAGTCCCCGTGCAGTTGTGCTCTAACTGTTCTTAGAGTATCTTGTGATGCTTCAAGTCCTCAGATGACCTAGGGATGGAAAACAGCCCTGGGAGGAAAAGCAGAAGCTCTTCCTCATGCCTTCACACCCTTGATCTAACCACCAGATGGATAAGATCAGGTTTTTTTTGGTTTTTTTTTGTTGATGGCCGCCTCAACCAAGGTAGTCATTGCTCCTGCTAGAGGTGAGGGTTGGCTGCAAGATCATTAGCTGCCAAACACTTCTTCCCCTTCTATGTTTACACCCCACTGAGATTTTAACAGAGGAAATTCAGCTGGAAGAAAGAATATGTAAGTTTTTTTCCCAGACTGGATGAAGAGAAAAGAATCAAAGGTCCAGTTTGAACCACAGACCTAGCAGGGAGTAGTATGAAATTTTATTTCATGATCAAATGACAGCTCAGAAATGCCAGGGACCCTGGAATTATTCACTTAAGCCATCTCTGAATGGTTTCAACTGGCAAATAAATTCAAGTGTCTGACAGTGGGTCTAAGAGCAGATTCTGATCTGATTGCCAACTATTATTATTTTATTCACATATGAACTGCTCACACATAAAACAACAAGGTACTCCTCATCCTCACTAAGTATGAATATCACAGCTCAGAACTGAGGAGGAATAAACATTAGATTGACCATTTCTTCTCACTCCAATTAAAAACAACCAGAAACATCTCCCCTTTTCCTTCAGATCCCCATCCAAATTGATATAAATTGTTAGGAAGTGAATACATAAATACCAGTTTTCTGCTTCCTCTGCTCTGGGATTTCACTTGCTCTTCAAAAGCAGGGAAACCCCAGCTGCCTTTCCAGCTGTTCACTGAGCTCCAAATGTCAGTGCACCTGCTGGGGTTTTCTTAATGACATGAATATGTGCTGGATGAGAAAGAGTACAAATCAGCCTTGCCCAGTAAACAAAAAGGATGGGGGTACTGGGTCCATTTTGTGAAGAAATGTGTTATTTTTTGGGAGGCAATGTCTTTTCAAATCATCATATGATTTCTAGTATTATTATGTCAACAAAGATAAGAAGTCTGAGAAGGGGACTCAAGAGATGGATTGGGGTTTGTCTCTGAACTGGACTGGTGCAGCTGCTTTGCTTCATGAGCAGACAGGAAGGCTGGAAAGCTGGGCTCTATCTCTGTGTGAGAGTCAGGGCAAACACGTTTCCCCTGGAGAGGTGAGTGAGGGTCAGCACAGGATGGCATCTATTCTGTCCAGAACACACCTCTGTGCATGTCTGGGCCCTGCTCTGTTAATGTCTGCATCTCCATGGAAATAATGTTAAAATATTACTGAAGCTCAAATATTAGTGAAGCTCCACTAAATTTGATCAGTGGATTTCAATGTGTGCAGATATGATGTTGGGCCAAGACAGTCTTTGTGATGTTGACATAAACATAACAGAGAAATATAAAGGATGAATGTAAAGTGGGTTGGGTTTATAGCTGCATCCCCTACTTCACAAACACACATGTGGGACTTCCATTTTACAAAGCTGACATTTTTCCAATCTTCATTGTTATTCCAAACTCTCCTAAAATCTGGCTATTTCTAGATCTTTCAGGTTTCAAGATCTGCTGAAATAAAGCTGAGACTGGCATACAACTGGATTCACCATTAAATACAGAAAGCTTTGCCAAAACCCAAAATGCTGCAAATTGTTACAGGCTGCTGGACACTGTGTGTGAGATCCTCAGATGACCTGAGCTGGCACAGCCCCGTGATGCTGCTCTGCTGGCAGCCAGGTCACAGAGAACCCTGTGCTGTGAAAGACACACTTGGGATCACAGAGAAAACAGGAAAGGAAGAGTCCTTACAGAAGTTACAGAAACCTTGCAGCCAACAGAATAACCCAAATATCCTCTTTCCTGAGGAGAGAAGCCTGAAAGGCACAAAATGCTGACAGCTGTGCCTGAAAATTTTTGATGAAAATTCAAAACCTTTCTCAAGCTCTTTCACTGCTTCAGTTCCTGCCCCTACAGGTGCCATCTCCCAGTGGCTCCCAGCCCAAGAAGACCCTGCCAATTTGTCACATGTATTTGATTCAGTGCTCGTCTTCCTCAAGGTACACCCTCTTCCAGCCATTTGAGCTGAACTTGTAAAATAGATTTTGGCTTATGGGAAAATAATGTAAGTAAATGTTTAAGGAAAAAATGACCTCATCTTCTAAATTTAGGATGAATAAATTTAGAGAAAGGGAGGAAGGCCTGATTTCCAATTAAACCCTCTAGTATGCTGCTGACTAAAACCAGCTGGGAGTCAGTTCTTTGGTTTAACTACTCTGTGTGTGAAGGCATTATTATTGTGGAGAAGCATTTTAAATAAGATGTTGTGACACTCATCATAAATCTCATCCTGTTGCTTCCTACATTTGGGCTTTCTTCATACTAGTTCAGAGACTCTGAAGCTTGCATAATGAAATGAGCTTATTTAGAAAGGTTTTGTTGGCATGTGGTTTAAACCTTGCTAGAGAAAAATCTTCTGGTCAGTCTGCTGCTTGTTGCTTTGGCCTACAGAATTGCTTCTTGTCAAAGCAGGATTTCAGCGTGTGATATATTTGTATGACAGATCTACCACAGCTTGCTGGTGATGGTGATCTCCCAGGTAAACTTAAAAACATCACCTGGTAATGAAGATGTGATTGATACCCATCTTATATCATCTTCATATGATTTCCTTTTGTCAGGTAGGGTAATCATTGTCTGAGCTACTGGAACACAGTAGTCATTTGTAGGGGTAGATTGACATTTAGCATGGCCATGAAATAAGGCAGGGACTACTTGCCTCCTTATTTATAATTCCAAATGCTAGCCCCAGTAATCTTTAAGTTCTGCTTTGACCTCTGAGTGTCAAGGATTAAGGATGGATGAAGGAGAATGAGAACTGGCTTGTCATGGCTGAGCTGCTTGGATTAGTAGTTGTTAACCATTGCATTGGGTTACAGAGATGGGCTGCTGTGAGCAGTGATCTGGTGTGAAAGGGACATTCAGGAGATGATTTATAACTTTGTCTAAATAATACACGTGCTAATTTGTCAGCAGAAGCACCCACAGGGAAATGCACTGGGCTTTGAAAACAGCTCAATAAACCACAGTATGTTCCAGCAGCTGCTCCCAGCTGGAATTGCAATGAAAAGGACTGGCACTCTTTTCCACCTCAGCGGGCAGATGTCCAGGGGGTGATGAGCTCCAGCCTCAAGTCCAGCAGCACTCACGTGCAGAGGAATCAGAGATGACATATCTGCCTCTCTGACAGCTTGCATCTTGGTTGGTGGCATGAGTTCAACCAGGAGAGACAAGCTCCTGGGGGAACATCACAGATGGGTGTGAAAAGCCAGCTGGGCATGGCACACATTTCCATCTTTGACATGAAAATAGAAAGGGAGTATTTAAGATGTGACAAGCTGGTTGCACTGCCAAATTTGTGCAAGTAGAAACTGAGCTCTTTGCCTTGATGGTGATATTTTACTTCAGAGTCCCTCTGTGTTCCTTTGGAGGATCTAAGTGCACATGCTTTACAACTCTGGCATTCCCTTTGGCTGGACCACACTGGCTGTGAGCTGCAAGCACAGGGAGTGGGGCTGACATTACTGGGTGCATGAAGGATTGATGGGCTATGGCACACACAATTAGTCATTCTGGGTTTGAAGGGTATCCAGAAATTCCCAGCAAGTGTCCAGCAGCCTGCTCCCAAAATACAGCTTCTGGCTAGAAAAGGAGGATCTTTCTAGGGAAATGCAATTTGTTATGGTATCCCTGACACTTAGGTATTTACAAGGCAGATTCTTCAAAACCAGACCTCATCAGCTGAAGCCCACAGCACTTCCCTGCTGTGAACATGGAAAATGCAGCACTGCTCCCCAGTCTGTGTGACTGCCCCATCTCTCAGTCCCACTGCTAAACATCTCCGTCCTTCTCTCTGCCTTCCTGCAGAATTCTCTCCATCCCTAACATGCAGCAGTGCCCAGGCCTCAGCCAAGTGGCTGCTGTCTTCCCTCAGAGCAGTAGGATGGTTTTAGGGAGAGATCAGATGCTCTGCTGCCCATTCATCTCACCCTGGCTTTTCCCAGATGTCCTGTGTGTCCCCAGGACAGGGTCACATCATCATCCTCCTCCTGCTGGAGAGCCCAACAGGGCAGACACACAGTGTCCCCTGCCACTTGGGCCTAACTGGGGCTGACAGATCTGATTTTTGCTGATTGCATCTGATTCCTGATATGGAACAGCCCAGTGTGGAAAAATCTTTGGATACTTTTCTATCCTCATTTCTTTGTGAAGACCCAACTGAGTTTTATGTTTGTTAAGTATGAGTCAAGGTAGGACAGCGCCTTTGAGTCCTGTTTATTAAAAACCTGGCAGTAGAAAGCAACAGAACAAGCTATGTATACATTTTTATCATTAGACTATTACCTTCAAAAACTTTCTGCCAAATTGGTATGGTAATTCAGGAAAACAGAAGTTGCTGCCGCTATGAAAAATGGATGGTTTCACTCAACACATGCTGTACTATATTAGGAGGTCCACAAGTAGTGTTTAACTGGAAATAGAGTCTGTTCAGTGCCAAGACATGAATAACTACAGTAAATAAATAAAAAAAAAAGAAGCATATTTTAAATGTCTTTTATTTTAAAAGGGGGCTTAAAGCATGAACAGTTCCCTGAGACATAAAATCTGTGCTTAATAAATAAATTCAATAAACATTTTGTGTGTCTTCAGAGCCAAGCATAAACAAAAATATAATGTCATGGCTGTGAGCATTATGAAAACCAAGTAGGAAACTGAGGGCTTTCAAAACATGATCCAATTCTCCAGGGACTGATAAGGAGATACAGGGAGTTGTGCAGCTGTGGTGTTGTTTCTTATGACTGATGTTAATGGGAAATGTTGTAGCTCCACAGTCCTGTAAAACTACAGGATTCCTGCAGCTTCTGTGGAATCAAACAGGCTGTTTCTTGGGCAGTGGCAAGAGTCTTTCTGCACACCTATGTAGTGCAGAAGATACAAGGGAGAGGTTAAAAAGAGTGAAGAAATCCTGACACACTGATCCATGACTCAGTAGCAGTAACTTTAATTTTTATACTGAGACCAAAGGTCAATTGCCCAGACTAGAAGCTCTCAAGATCCTGATAGGATGAGAGATTGTTGGAGACTAGAAGTAAACTTGAGTCCTGCTTACACGAGAAACAAGGCAGAGCCAGTTCAAAGGGAAAGCAACCATTCTAAGAGCCTGAGAGGCAGATGGGTAAGATGAAGGCCAGCTGTGACAGATAGGCATCTGCTGAAGTGTGGGCTCAAATGGGATGCACACCGTGCTGACAAGGGAGACAATGCCACTCTAATCTTGATGTGGTGCACTTTAATATTTCCCATCCACATTTATATGTTTTAGGTTTCTCTGCACCTTTCCTTTATCTTCACTTTTCCTCTTCTTCATACCATTTCATTTTTACCTCCAGCTTTTTCTCTGTTTTTTTCTCAGCATATCTGTCCCTTGTCTTTGTCTCCCTCTGTGGTTCAAATTATCCCTGCCAGATTGGAAAATCTCTACTCTTCCCAAGACAGAGAAAAGATCAGAAGCATCAAGTCCTTTAGTGGCACACCACCACCTGCCAAATGGATGGAGACGATTAAATCCTGATGGTCTGGCTTGCAGCAGATATCCATATCCAGCCCAGAGCAGTTTACTCTCTTTACAATCAGGCAGAACTCATCTCTGCTTCCCCTGTGCCCTGCCAGGGGGTGAGGGGGCCAGGCAGGCCTGGTGAGTTTGGGTCTCCAGAGCAAGATTGAAGCACAGCATTGTCCTTCTACTGTCCCATTCCCTCCCAAATAACCTCTGAGCACTGAACAACTTATTTTTCCCTGTCTCAGCATCTTTTTTCAGCTACCCACCTGGCTCCTCCTGAGCAGAGGGAGGCTCAGTGGTTTGGAGCCTGGCTCCTGGCTGCTGACCTGTTTCCCTGTGGCTAGGGAGGAATTTCCAGAGGATGAGTGGTATGCAGGCTGCTCCCAGGGGAACTGTTGGGGCTGCCAAACCCAACCAGAAGAATGGGCCAGGAAAGGCCTCACATATGCTTTCACCAAAGGAAAGGAATGTTTGTGGAAACTGGGAGTAGTGGTTATTTAACTTTGCTTCTCTCCTGCTCACACTGTCAGCCTCCAGCCTGACCCTGAGCCTGTGCTGTGAGAAGCTCTGTGATAGTGAGAGAAGTGCAGACAGGTTATTGCTGCAGCCTGGAGCATCTCAAAAGGGAGGGAAAAGGGAGTTAGTGCCTGAGCCTTGGTCGTGATAGGCACAGGAATACCACAGCTTGTGGTGCAGATTTGGGCTGGTTTAACATTCCTAAGTGAGCAAGTATGTTGTAGAGGATAGATCATAAAGCTGCCATAGCAACTCTCAAATTGAACAGGCTTTGGGTGTAATGAGAGACAGGCACAATAGAGCCATACAGGACCCCTGCCTTGACTTTCTTTCCTTCAGTTAGTGGGAAAGCCCCATAAATGATCATCCCCTTGGAATTTTTTGCTTGTGTTAAATAACAAGTGTCATTAGCAGCTTATTCTTCAAGTTGTCTTTTTTTTTTCCTTTCTTTTAATGTTTTGATACATTTTCCCCTCTGCTTCCCAGCATCAGCTCTCTGTGTACAGCTGACTTGCATCACCTTCACCAATGCCAGTGCCATTTTGCTGAAAAACCCTTTATATAACAAATAAATGATTTGGGCTGGAAGATTTTAAAAAAAGCAAGGAAACAAAATTCCAGATAATGAATTGTGGCCTCACTCCTGAGAGCAGAAAAACTACTGTAAACATTTGTCATGCTGGTTTGCACATTGAAGTGCTTTTAAAGTTAAAGCAAGGGATAGGTTTGTCCCCTTCAAACCAAGACAATCACTCAACTCCCTGTTTTGCTGCAGCCAGGTCCATGTACCCAACAGGCTTCTCTGCATCTTGGATGGATTCAGCCTCCCTCAGCACAAGCACTGGGGTGCAGGGAGGTCACAGAGCCCTGGCTGTGCCTGTGGGCAATCCCCAGCCTCTCCTCCAGCTCCCTGGGCTTGCCCTGTGGCTCCTGCCCTGCCCTGAATCCCGGCACAGGCACTGTGGGCAAAGTTAATTGCTGCCCCACTCAGTTCTCTACCTCAGCAATTTACATCTTGCCTGTCACCATCCCAACAATCAGAGCTCTCTAGCCTGAGGATGTCCATTAGGGCCTGCTGATTTCCATTTCAATTCTGTTGTACCATTCTTTTCTGCGTGAGAAGTCATGACACTCCTGCTGAATTTGGCATGATCTACCCCAGGAAAACAAGAAAAAGCACTTTATGCTTCAGAAACAGAATTTTAAAAAATAACAATAATCACAGCTGTTAACAATACACAGGACTAAGCATACACACACACACATAGCCATCCTGAAATCTGGGCAAGGGATTTAATGACTATGCCTCATGACAAAAAAGGGTGCTAATATTCCCTCTCCTTAATTATACTGAAAGTTCTCAGGAGAAGGACAGATTATTTTTTATTCTGTGTGTTTGCATAATGCTCACTGAGGTGTCTGGGCACAGCCCAGAGTACAAGGCAACCAGGAGGAGACTCCCAGTGTTTTACAGTCCTTGCAAGAGTTATTTCATTCCTCACAGAGCTGCCTCAGCTATGGGAGAGAACACTGACCAACAGGCACTAAGAGGTGATTGTTAGGGGCAAGGGGAAGGGAGCAGTTCCCAGGTGAATGTGGAAAGGAGGGGTTTAAAGGGCAGGAGGTTCCTCCCAGATGAATTTTGCCTGGGGCAGGAGGACCTTTGTGCAAACTGATGCAGATCCCAGGACAGCTCCATTCCCAGAATTGGGGCAAACAGATGTGACACTACACCATGGAGGAATTCTGAAAAAGATTACCAAAATGCCAGCAAATGTCTAATTGATTTGCCAGTCCTCAGTACTGGGATGGAACTGTGAGGGGGCGGAAGATTCTACAGGTGCCACTGTCAGCAAATAAATCTCATTTGGTCTAGGATATATCAAAGAGAAAACAGCTCTAGTTCATGTGTCTTCCTATTGTTGTTTACTCAGGTTTCCTCAAAATTGTCTAGTTCCTCTCTCTTTTACTGTGTGTGCAGTAAGCTTTATCCATTTTTTGGCTGCTTCCTGTGGTGAATAAAGTCTCAGAATCACTTAGATCCTTCCTTCCTAACAGCGTGACTGCTTTTATAGAATAGAAAATCCATCTGTGATCTCAACTAAAATGTGAAAACTTCCATAATGTATCTTCCCTCTGATCTCATCAGAGTTTAGCATCTTTGCCCTAGAAGAGATTAAAAACTTTGTTTTTTTTTCTTTTTTTTAAGCATCCTTTGCATGTCTTTCAGGTTCAGGTATCCACTGTGAATTCTGATTCAGGGATCATCCTCCATGCAGGTTAAATTAATTAAGTCTGGCCCAAAGAAAGAGCATTTGGGGAATCAGGACACACTAGAATGGATTTTGATTACAGTCACAGCCCTATCTTATTGGATATTTATCCTACCATGGTTAAAATCTGTTCAGAGACTGTGATATTACAGCTACCTTTGCAACACCATTAGCTTTACTAATAACTAATCCCTTTCCAGACCTTCTTTGTGAGACGCCTCCATCTCTTTGCAGACNGAAGTATCCTTTATACAGCCAGGCTTAGACAGAGTTGGTGTTGTTCCATTGTATTTCATATCTTTCATTTGCACTGCACGTTTTAAGAATTGGTTAACAATATCTTTATAGAAATTAAAGAAGCTTGATAGATATTACAATTTAAAAATTTCTGGTAGCTGGTCCAGCTGATGTAACTCCTTTTTAGACTTGGACCAGATCTCTGGAAACCTTGTCACCTATCAAATAACCTGGTTTACTGAAGCACCACTGGGCATATAAATGTGTATGTGTTTGACCATTTGTGCTGCAATTACAGGCTGTGTTCAGGCCACATTCCCTTTGCTCATGCTGTCCAAGCCAAAAATGTCACACAAGTGTGACTGTGACTGGTGAAATCCCAGAATTTGCTCAAGCAGGGCGTGCCTGGCTATAGGGATGCAATATGAGAAGCAGCAGGGAAGAGAGGGAAATAAGATGAGGAGTGGGGGCAAAGGGCATGCTCTAATTTCTGAGGCACTCAAACTTTGCATACACAGCAGAGATCACCAAATGACCACAGAGATTAGAATATATTGAACAGTGCTTCCTTGCAAAAGTACTGGCTGGCTTTCTAGAAACTTTCTCTTCTACACAGAAGAGAAAGTCTTCCCTCTCCTGGCACTGCAGAGCTGCCAGCCTGCTCCAGCTAAGCCCACAAGAAGATGCAGCAGCAAAAGTTGCTCAGGCAGCAGCTGCTCCATCAAACCCACAAACTGAGCTCCCACCACACTAGAGAAAATACCAAGAGTTTGCAATGTTGTGGGGAAATCAAGGAGGATGGACCTTCTGTTCTTTCAAGCAATTCCTTCTGCAGAAAACCTTTAAGGAGAGCAGACTGATCCCATGGTGCTCTCAAACAACTATATGATTTTCATCAGCCACAGAGACTGGGTAAAAAATAATGCACATGGACCAGATAGATCTGGATGGAACTGCAATGCTGCTTTTGAGGCATGGAAGGAACAGCACAAAAACTCCCCAAAAGCACAAAACCTCTGTGGTGCTGATAAATCCTTTTGACACTGATGGGTGAAAAGCATTCTACCTTCTTATTTTGTGTCTTTTAATATCTCCTTTTCCAGCCTCCACTGAGGGGTGAACTTACCCTTGCAGCTGCTTCTGCACTGACCAAAACCCACAACTGTAAAATAATCTGCATCTTACCTCCCTGAGCAAGAATGCTACTGCTTGTGTGTCCCATTTATTAGAATCAGGCAGACTTTATAGAAAATAAACTCCAGCCAGCTGAGATGTCCCTGAGAAACCCTGAGATGGGTTTCTCCTCAGGGAACTCTCTTAGTGCTCATAAGGCTGGCTCCTGCTCTCCAGTGGATTTGTGCTTCTCAAAGTTTGATGGAGGCCACTGGCAAGCAGTGACCCTGGTTGCCATAGCTGCATGGAAGGGCATTTTTTGCTTATTTTTGTTGTTAAAACCTAGGATTTGTTCCTTAGTTTCTTCAGAAGAAATATCTCCTAAGATCTGGAATTCTTGTTTGGAACTTAAATAATTTATATGACTTCACCTCTGCCATCACATAGGGAATAATACTTAGTCAGTATAGACTTTTAATTACATTTTTTCATTACCTTTTTTCTCTAGACAGGAGCTTCACAAAATCTGAGAGGGTAATTCCAGGCAGCTAAGCCTACAAAAGGCTCAAGGAAACTTGAGGTGATGACAAGAGAATTATTTCATCATCACTCAGGATCTTTTCTATGTTATTTTAAACACACCCATCCAAAGGACTAAGTTTTGCTTGTGACTCCTGGACCCGTGTCCACAGCTCAATCAAGGCAAGCTGAGGAGTGTGTGTGAGATTTTTAATGCAAAGGGCTGAGGCAGTTTAAAAAGAAAAAGGAATGAATAAAGCCCTCTGTTTTCCTGCCAGAAATGCAGCTTTTTTTTTTTTTTTTTTTTTTTTTCCCTCCACTCATTGATGCTTCCAAGCAAAGGGAAAAGGGAGGTGGCAGTTGGGAGTTCCCAGTCACCAGCCAGCACGAGCTTGTTCATCTTTGCTCGTGTCTGAGTTTTTCTTGAGCCAAAGCTTGAATGATTGGTTACAAGGGTTGGGGATCCCAGGCTGCCCCAGTGCTTCCCAGTGGAAAAATGGCCAAAGCCAGGCCTTGTTGTATACAATATTGACTGTTCACTTCTACTGCAAGCAACTGCTGACAATTAAAGCAAGACCTTTGCCTTACTGTTTTGTAAACAGGATGACAAGTCAACATGGAGATGATACACAGATCTGTCTTTCATTTCCGTCAGACCAGATGCTGATTTGTCTTTGCCTTTTCGTTGCAAAACTCAAATCAGGACTTGAATGACTGAGATTTAACCTAAACAAGACTCAGTTGTCATTTGTGGAGGGAGAGAAGAGCTCTGAGTGTGCAGGAGAATGTGTAATTTCTCAATACTCAAATTTTATCTCAGGTTTCTAAGCAATTAAAAAATTAAGACAGTGCCTGAGTCCTCAAGACACTGCAGATTTGGCTGGGTTGACACACAGTTCAGGGGAGTGGAGGTTCACTGAAGGAGTTATTGCTGAAGGAGTCACGCATCTAAAACATCTCTAGAGCAGAACAGTCCCAGTAGATGTGGAAAAGAAATCTGGTTTCCTCCTCAGAAAATGCCTGCACACACTATTTGTGACAACTGAATTCCTTATCATAACAGGGAATGAATTTCCTCTTCCCTCTGAAGCCTCCAAAAATAAGTGCTAGAGCATCCAGCTTGAAAAAAAATCTGCTTTCCCAAAAGGCACAATAGAGTTCTGATGTTTTTCTTTAAATATTCATGATGATTAAAATTGAACTTTAATAGTTGCATGAATTCCTTTTAGGGTTGTGATGTTTAATTAAAATAAGTGTGCTAGCAAAAGTGAAGGACATCCTTAAATTGCATAGTGATTATTACATGAAATTGAACTCTATTTTCTTTTTTGTTTTTTAATTTTTTTCCCATTTCTTAGGCAAGGTGACATCATTCTTCCAAAGGGTGGGGCTGTAGCTTATTTATTAATATGTACAGATCGACTTCTGATTTTCTCACATTTTTGTGTCACCCCTGGAACAACAAATTCTTACCTACAGAATTACAGGATCTCATGACAAATATCGGTGCTATTTCCTGTCTTATACCAGAAGAGAAAAGTAAGGTACATGCAGGTAAAATAACTCTTCAGCCAAGAGTGTGCTGAAAACGTTGTGGGAAGAACCTGCCATGGTGAGTCCCAGGTCAACACTCTGCCAGTGAGCTCCCCCTAACAGAGATTTTTGAAAGGATTAATTAAGCATTTAAGGAAAAATTAAATATTCTTAAAGCCTGAGCTGGATTATGTAGCTCTTCATTAAATTCCCTCAACCATTCCCTCTCCTACAAAACCAAAACCCAAAACCCAAATGGCAGACTGGAATGGTACCAGCTGTGATGAGGCAGACTGGAGTAGGGAGGGAGGCATTTGAATGCTGTATTTTTTTTAGAAGACTCTGGTTCCTTTAAATGTCTGTGAATCTCAATATCAGAACCAAAGAAATCTTTTGGGAGGTGTTTCCTTTCTCCACTTCCAGCAGCTACTGAAACAGTTCCAAATACCAGAGGAGAGAATAAAACCAAAAAAGGGAAAGGACATCATCACTAGCTTTGAAGCAAGCATCTCCTATGCAATCCAGTAGTCCCCAAACATTCCATATGCTGCTGTCACAATTTAAAAAATTACAAATATGTCACGACTGTGTACTGTCACATTGGCAGCTGAAGCCTGATAACACACCAGGTCTCTTTCTCTGTGTTATCTGTGTTATCTGCCAGGGTAGGGCAGCAGCATTCCCAGGCACCTTGCACAATCTGGGCATTCTTTGCTTTACTATTGCCAGGTATCTTCCTGCTAGAGCAGATTATGCCACCTGGGAGTGCACAGGCTTTCACTTTAAGGTTTCATAAGCTACATTTTTTTGTTAATGCAAGAGAAAAATTTAGAAAGAAGAGGGGGAAAAGGGCAAGAATGTAATTCTGGTTCTTGTACTATTTTAAATATTTTTATTATAATAGAATACATATATCATTTTACCTTTTTTCACTTATTCATATGTATTTTTCATTTATCTATATATTTTTTAGCTGACCTGTTTAATGGTGAAAAAAATTCCAGGGTTGGGAGAGGAAAAAAGTTATAATTGTGTGTGTATATATATGTATATACACATATATATATATATACACACACATGTACAATGCAATATAATTTCAGACCAAATATACAACTCAAATTTTGTCCTAAATAGTTTTTCAGGTTGAAATCTTACCTCTGCTCCATCTGTGGGTCACAGTGGCATGAGCACTGTAATAGAACAGCAGCAGCACCAAAGTCTTCCAAAGCATCCTTCTCTTTAAAATATGTATGTCTATCTGTACAGTAGCTTTTTTATTTTCCCAGCTCCTTTCTTTTCAGGAATAAATAATGGCTTTTCCTCTCCCCCTCCCCCTTTGCAGAAGAACCTGTCTGCTCTTCTGAGTAGAGCTGAAGTCAGCGTGCAGCTCCTCTCCCAAACCAAGTCTCCTCGGGATCAGGAAACTTACTTTCACAGACAGACTTTGTTTTTATCCACATCTGGAATGACTCATAGTGCATGTGAGTTTGCTGGCAGCTGGGTGAATAAATATCATTACATTTTTGTAGTTGAGCTTCATTTGTTATAAGGGCCAGTTGGAATCTGTTTTCGTCCAATAAACAGCCACAAGTACCTTCATTAAAAGAGACTCTGGGATTGTAGCTACTCCTCTGTGACACAGGGGCTGCCCACTAACCCCTGTCCAAGGCAAATCCCTCCTCTGGAATGATGGACAGCCTCCCTTGGATGCTTAAGTCAGGGAGTGGGGCAAGAACATTTTGCTACTGTGATTCATATAATCGCTCCTTTATTAGGAACATACCATGCTGCCTTGAGATTTTCTGGGCAAGACAAGTCCTGGCCTTTCCCTCCATTTGGCCAGTATGGAGAACAGGAAGGTCCAAATCTTTAACTGGCTCTTCCTCAATGGAACTGTGAGGAACACTAATCAATCCTAAGGACAGTCTACATTAGCCAGGCTGAATGTGGAGGGGTGAAGCTGAGAAAAATAAGAGGCTACTGATAGACAGCTCCTGGCTGATGCTGGTGCAAGGAACAGAACCCTGGAAGAGTCTATCCCAGACTGACTCAGCATGGAGGAAGTTGCAGGTCTCTACTGTCCCTGACACAGCTTCAGCAGCAGCATCGTGGTGTGGATTTTGGGAATATAGCACCAAAATAGCAGCAGGCTGATGTGTGTTGGAACAGACAGATGAAAAATAGGAATACAAGGAGTATTTATAAAACCAAGGGATAGGGGATACTCCATTGGGTACCTAGAAGTGATGAGTCTAATTTTCTTCTTTTGTGGGTGAGAGTAAGCCAGCAAGAAACCCAAAGACATCCATTAATTTATACTGGTGTTAAATTGGCACAGAAGAAAGGAGACTCCAGCTCAGAAGGTATAAATAGAAGGATTAAGGAAAAGGATCAAGAGCTGGAATGACAGAGGGCACTGTGGCTCAGGATTAATGTGCACTGGCAGGAAGGCATGGAGAAAACCTGTTCAACTCCTGTGTGCCTGCTGCCAACATCTGGCCTTAGCCTCAGTCCCCTCATTCTGCTCAGCTGAAACACCAACTGTAAAGGAAGGAGGAGGGTCAAATAAGGTTGTCTTGCTGAAGGCAACTCCACTTCTTTTCCTACATGTACAGATTTTCCTATGCTCAAACTGCCCCAGGTTACTCCCACATGAACAGCACATGAATGCAGGACAGTATTTTACATGCCAAGGAGATGACAAAAGGTGCAATTCAAGTGGAGGGTGGCTCACCAACTCTCTCCACATACACTCCTGTTACCATAGCATATTAGGGGTGGGTCTGAATGCAGGGTTAAATTTAGGTGTGGGCTCTCTCCTGTGCCTGTCCAGAAATTACAGAGCTGGAGGAAGCTGAGTTCTATCTTCCCTAGAGAGGGAGAGAGAGAAAGAGAGAGGATTATTCCCACTTTGCTCAGGTCACTTAGGATAGGATGAGTTGTTCTTGAAGGAGGTAGATTCAGTCGTCAGCTTGGCCAGTTCTGAGGTGATGTGCATCAAGAACAATGATCTTAATGTCAGCAGGGTCTGTGAACTAGGTGTTTCAAAGGCAGGTATGCAAGGGAGAAGCACTACTTGGGATGCACATTGCTGGCTTGAGGAAAGGAAGAAAATTATGAGAGAATCTAAAATCCTGTGGGGTGACAAAGGAACATCTTTACAGCATTATTTGGAGAGCGTGAATGGAAACTTCTGAGGTGCTCTATAGTAATTTCTCACATTTAAAGCAATAGCTGATAAAAGGGGATTAAGGAGGTCAGACATGCTCTATCCCCTCCTTATCCAGAATCAGAACCATGCTCTAGAGCCCTTTGGAATGGCTCTCTCTTCTGGCTGGCAACAATGGGACACTTCCTCTGTTTTTGAATTGTCACTGCTTTATATATACAGCCTAGAAAGGTTGAGGACAAGAGTCCTAGGAATTTCCTTGCCTAATTTCCCCTCCACTTCCAGCCTCTGGAGCAAGAATCCTAGGAGCAATGGAAGATTTGCATCTGAGACACAAGAGATGTGTGGTAAGAAAGGCATACAGATCAAAGGGATATGAGAGTATGAAATGAATACTGAGCTCTCCTTTTTCAGACCCTGGAGATGTTGCTCTGAAACTACATAATATATTTTTTAATTGTTATTTATTTCTCCCTTATCTGACTCTGGCTACAGAATCCTCTCCAGCAGCCTCCTCCTCTTCTGAGCTCAAATACAATCTCTGCCCACATCCCACTCCACAGTGCAGTCTTCAGGCACTACAGCTTTGAGTGTGTCCCTGCATGTACCACAACTGTATGGCAAATTTTCCTGTAAGACTGTGACTCACATCTGTGTTCTTACAGGAAATTCAGCAGCT
This sequence comes from Thryothorus ludovicianus, assembly GCA_013397245.1. Lineage (NCBI taxonomy): Eukaryota > Metazoa > Chordata > Aves > Passeriformes > Certhiidae > Thryothorus > Thryothorus ludovicianus. The sequence continues at coordinate 812,006 of VZTB01015000.1, read as the reverse complement.
GTAAATACAGCAGGTCCATGGATAATAAAGAATGCTTTCTCTGTAGCATCTCCTCAAGAAGTGCAAATGTCCCTTTCTCCCCTTAAAACTTTAAAATAATTTTCTCTCTCATATGTATATATATACATACAGAGTCAAATCCTCCCTATTAAAAAGCCCTCCAGAGGAATCCAGGAAATAAATCTTTCAAGCATGCTCAAGGCACTTCAAATGTATAACTCCTATTCATCTCATGACTATATTTTATTAGATAGTTGCTCAATTTCAGCTCAAGGCAGTTCCTGTCTATGCTGGAGGTTTGAATCACTGCAGCTATAATGAATGCTGAAGCAGGGTAGAAATCCTCACTATTTATAAATATTAACCATGCCTACATTGCTTTGGAAGCATATAGCAGGGAAGCTTTAGAGTGAAGAATTCATCCTGAAGATGCATCCAGAAGGAAAGGGTGGGTGCCATGCTGCTGAAGCCAGGAGGCTGAGGGCTGCTGGCTGGTCAATATTCAGGTCTTAAATCAGTGTAGTGCTAGACTTAAGTGTCACAGTTGAATATTTATGAATATAAGGTGAATATTTATGTTTTACCAAGTCTCACAGATTTAGGTGTTGGAGCTGCAAGTCCTCTGGTGCTCTGGAGTGTCACAGTACCTGTGAGACCTCTCAGGCCCAGGAAAGGTGTGACTGCAGCCTCTGGCAGGCTTTTTGAGGTGAGAATGGACATTTATGCAACTCCAATGACTAGATACTGGCTAGCAACTTTTCCATTTGAGTCCTCCATCCTGATGCTGTCAGTGGCTGTCCATCACTGCTATTCCCACACTTTTGAGGAACCTGGAAAGAGGGCAGGGTGGAAAGAAGTGCGTGAAGACCCAACAGGGAAGCTGTCAGCTGGCTTTTTGCAGCACAGGAAGGGTGAGAGCAAGGCTTTTAATGATTCTCCAAAGCTATCTTCCTTCCCATCACAGATGCTGTCATGGTGGAGGGACAATTTCAGCCAGCTGGATACACAGAAATCCTGAATTTCCCAGGAGATGCGCTGGAGTGACCAGTGCACCAAGTGAGGTGTCCCTTGTTTTCTTTCTAATAGCTTATGGTGTGAAATAACATAATCTAAAATTGAATGGAAGGGGAAACAAGGTGATGGGTGATCAGGAGCCTCTGGGTCTTCCAAGGAAAATAATTTCTTTTTTACTGGGGAATACCAGCCCATGATGTCAGCTCGGCTCTGGCTCTGATGAGCTTCTCCCAAACCCAAGGCAGGATTGCAGTCTGCCCTGACACCCCAGTCCCTGTGAGTGTCCCTTGCAAATCTTGTCAAACAGACAGATTTTTTTTCTCTTTTTTAGAAGTACCCTGTTTCAATAGGAAAACAGAGTGCATATGGAAAGTTCCTCTGAGCAAGAATGTCTGCTCTGCAGCCAGAGCCCTGCCCTGTGCCACAGGCATTGCAGGATCTGCCTGCCAGTCTGCCAGTGGAACAATGTTCCTGACACAGACACTGATGTCCTGCCCACCACAGGGATGGAGAAATGGAGACATGCACACAGTGACTCACTCACTGAATGAACTGGTGGCAGAGCTGGGGGCAGACACTGAGGGCAGATTTATTCCTCTGCCCATAATATAAGGGACTACTCTGACACTGCAGGAGCTTACACAGCACCACTGCCATCTACCAAAAAGAGAAAGTGGCTTCTGCAAGAGGAAAAGAAATACCCTCTTAACAAGAAAAACAAAGAGAGAGGGAAAAATAAGCTCCTAGGCAAAGGAACAATCTTCTGAAACTAGACTACTGGCATTTGAACCCCACAGCCCATAATGACTATTGCTGGCCCCTCAGCTGAGCCTGCAGCTTCCTGCAGCAACAATCTGCATGTCAGGACCTCACCAAGCCTCAGAGCAGCCAGAGCCAGGATGAGCCTCACATGGCCACACAGTGCCACGAGCTGAAAGCTGGAAGGGACTTTAGGGCACCTTTTAGTTGTCCTTGTGCCCCAGAGCTCCCTTGTTGCCTTCATCCAGCTGCCTGAGCTCTCATTCACAGGAGCACTTAGATGCTGAGCTGATGCTTTAAAGATTCACATTTAAATAACTGAAATTTAAATTCTGCACATGCAGCTTTGCAGATATCTGAATTCCTTGTGTGCCTGAGCTTTCCCTGTGAGGCTTCTTAAATGCCTGTATCACTCTCTACCTTAAAAAAACAGAGCTCCTTACATCCTAGTTAATATATTTCAAACAAAATGTTGAGTCTTGTCTTTCTACTCACAAAAACATATGACTGCCAAGGCCCCTCTCGAGTCCCATGTTGCACATTTCAGTTCTTTCCACACATTCAGGAAGCAGATGGGGAACATATTTTACTCGGTGACTTTTACTCTGTGTGTTTGAGAAGTTGTTTGCTTTATAAGGTGTCCTGGCTCAGCCCACTCTCTGCCCGAGGAGATGTGGATATACACCACAAGAAATACCCTAAGACCCGAATCACAGGATCTCTGGGATGGAGAATTCTTACTATCTGTGGGAGGTAATTAAATATTTATTGTGGCAGAGAGAAGGAAAAGGAGGGTGGTGCTTTTTGCCATGATCACAGCACTCACACATAAGATGCAGGTTTCACTGCCTAGCCATCTTTTTTATTTGGAAGCAGGATACATTCCATCGATATTGCATTACTCACCAAGCTCTTATAAAAGATGAAAGTTCAAGTTGCCTCAAGTAGAAGAGGTATTTGAATCCAAGCTCTTGGTTCTTACTCGAGTACATTAAGTATCTAAGGAGAGACCTCTCTCCTGCTTTATATACAAAAAAAAGGGAGAGGACTCATGTGCAATAAAACTTGAGCAGAGACAAATAACTCCCACCAGCTTTAAGCTCCAAAGAGACACAAAATTTAATATGCCCCTTTCTTCTTGGTATTTCCTCTTGACTAGCTTAGACAGTCTCTGAATTTCAGCCTGGATTATGTGAAACAGTCTCAGAAATCAGGCTTTCACCCCAGGCACTGTACAGATAGCCCAGATCCTGAAACTGGAGCTGTGAATACAGCTCAGAGTGATGCTCACAGTTTCAGCCCAGCAACAGGGAGCCAGAGTCTTCCCTAAACCAAGACCTCATAAAAAATGATGTGTCAGTAAGGCAGCTTTGGTCAGATGTGTGTTAGACTACATAGAAATTAATGATGCCCCCTCATGATGCACATGCAAGGGCTTTTTTTTGTTCAGTCCCTCAAGTATGTCAGGGTGCTGCAGCAATCCACTGTGGAAGGAGCCTGGAGACAGGAGCAGGAGTCAGCAGGAGCTAGCACAGAAAGGCACTGATGGGAGGCTGATTTCTTTCTCTTGCTGCACCTTATAAAATGCAGACTTAACCTTCCCTGCAGCTGCATGGGCATTGCTGATGTAAATCACTCCAGCTGCACCTCCCTGAGAGACTCTCTGAGGATTGATCCCAGCCTTTCAGCATGCAGACCTTGCTGGGTAATGCAGCACGACCCTTTGGGATAGTTTAACTTTCCAAAGATCTTATCCCTGCTTCTGCAACCTGTTGGCTGCCAGAGAAAGCTCCAGTGGCACAAAGCCAGTGGAAACACCAGGGCTGTGACTACAGTTAAGCAACAGAAAATGCTGTTAGCAGTGCTACTGTAAAACAGGGTCTGAAATGCAGCAGACAAGAAATATCTGCCACAAATCACTGCTAATATCATAAAGGAAGGTCAGCTATGCAGAGTATTTCCTGCTTTTCAGCCTGCAAAGCCAGTAATGACAGCAGTGAACATTCACAGGGGGAGTTTCGAGATTAAATCCTCAGAACTGCAGGGGAAAAAAAAAGCTTCCTCAGTAAATGTTATGAAATGTTAAAACCAAAGCAAAACAAAAATAGAGCTTGAAAATGCAGGAATAACTGGTGCTATCTCAGGAGCAGAGTGAAACACCAAAAGTCGAACATAAGCTCATTTCCACTCATTATCAAAAATAGCCAGACTGGAGCTTTCTAGAGATTTTACATTTTAGTTCAGAGTATAAGATCCATCAGCTTATCAGAATTGTGGATAAAATTGTTCTGGGGTAAAGAGAGAGGCAAAGACTCTGGCTAATAATTATAAAATTAAGAGATTAGAGACAGAAAAAAGATGAATTATGTGGTGATAGTATTAGAGGTGGGATGTAATAAAGTGGCGTTGCATGAAGGCTCAGACTGGAGTGGATGAGATTGGATCATGCAAAGAGAATGAGGGGCAGGGTTAGGAGTGCCAGATGCAGGTGAGGTTATGACCTCAGAAAACAGACACAGGAGCTGGACAGAGCTGGGCTCCTGTGCAAAAGCCCTGAGATAAAACCAAAGGGAAGTGCAATGTGAAAGTTTGGTTTGTGATCTGAAAACTTTCATTTACTGCTGCTGCCTTTTAACACACTGATACTCCCACTTTTTTACTCCAATGGAACATTGGCTCTTCAGGGAAGGGTGGGGGACTAAATACAGGAGAGATGTGAAAGGACAACTCAAACTACTCCCTTCAGGTGGTTCAGCTCCTCCCTGCTTCATGTGAACAAAGCAATGGGAGATGAAACAGGTGGTCTGCAAAGAAAAGCCTGACCCTTCAGGGACCAAACACTGCCCTCTGGAAAATGAGCATTCCCTGCTACACCAAGCCTTTTTACACTGAGGAATCACAAACCAATTGCATTTTTCCTGCAGAACGAAAATTGCTGGTTCCTAGTCTCCCTAGTCTCCCTAGTTTAAGCCCCTTGAACCAGTTTCCAATTGGGCAGGATGCAGGAAGTCAAAACATCCCCAAAAAATGAGAGATCTGATGTGTGTCTGACATCTCAAATCCACTGAGAACATGCAGATCTTTAGAGAGGCAAGAGTTACTTTTCCTTGCTACCAGCACACTTGGCTGTCACACCTCCAAGGAACCAATTCATCACTTCCTGAAGCAGCAAAGTTTTCAAATATGAGAACAACTTTCTGGCAAAGGTCTTCAAGAGTAATTCAGGGATACTTCCATTTTTTTTCTTTGTGTGGTGTGGGCAAACATTTGGTTCAGGTAAAAGGCAAAACTCACTGTGACTTTTTTCCTGCCTTGTTTACCTGTGAGCAGAAAAGGAAGGACACCACTGCCCTTTGTTCCTTGTCTGTTTATTTCTTTAGACTCTAAAATCCTTCAGCCAGAGCTTACCTGTGCCACACTAAGCACACAAAGCCCTCACCTCTGCTGATGCCCTGGGGTGCTTTAGGTGTCTGACCAATCCCCCATACTGTGTCACCATGGTGAAGGAAGGGAGAAAGGAATTTTCACTTTATTTTATTCAAACAGGTCACATCCTGAAGGATTCCCAGCTGACATAACCAACAGTGATATTTATCACACAGATTTGTTTAGAAGCCTTAGGAGGTGAAAAAGTTCTTAATTTTCATATTAAAATTCATCATTCTTCATATTAAAAATTTTTAATTCTTCAGATTAAAAATCAAGACACATTTCAGGTGTAGGGAGGTGTGAGAACACATCAGAGAGACAGCAGATCAACTCACTTCTCCGGGACATTCTTGGGCTGCCTTTAGTGAAACAGCAACTATATCACAGTGATAAGAGCTGAGACACTGCTTTACTGACAGCACAGAAAGTAACACACAGGTTGGAGAGGAAAAGGAGGTCAGAACCAATTAAATCTCCTAGGCTGCACAGACTAAAGAAAAAATCAATAACCTGAACACATTAGGTGTTGGATTTTTGTTAAAAACACGTTTTTCAGACTTTTGAACCAGGATTTTTCTCGATAAACAGCTGTAAAGTGAATAGCATCTTAAAGCCCCAGACTGTATCTCAGGTTTCAGGAGAGGAGTGAGCTCATTGATTTAACAACTCAGGCTTATAGCCCAAATCTGTTCAGGATGCAAGATTTGATCAAGGATAAAGAAGCAAAGGTGAGTGGAAAGCACAGACAATGCCCTGGCTTTAAAAGAGCTCTCACAACTGCTTTAAACCACTGCAGCTTTCAAGAGACTCTTGCCAGCTGCTACCCCTGGCTCTCTGCTGGGGCTCACAGGGCATCCCCTCACCTGGTGTGCACACAGGTGCTGGGGCAGAGGTACATGTCCCCCTCCAGCCATCCCACCAGGGCTTGTCCCCATCCCCAGCAGCTGCAGCCTCCCAGTGCCACGTTGCATGACAGCATTAAATACTTCACTGTGGTGACAAATCTGCCTCAGGGTCTTTATAAAACTGTTTCTAACAGTGCCAGCTTCCTAAAAAATCCCAGAATAAACCAAAACAAACAGATTGTGTGAGTGAATAACAGGCATGAAACAGAGTTCTTTCTCTTCCAGAAAAATAATGGATGCATACAGCAGGCAATTCCCTTGCTGGAGAGGTCTGAAACCTCTGAAGTTAATGTATATTCCAGCTAATAGGAATTGTAATCATTGGCACCAGGCCCACATTTAGCTCAGTACCAACCCTAGCACAAGGGAGGCATTCAGAGGCAGCTCACATCCGAGGGCAGGAGAAATGAGCTGCCAATTGTGTCAGACATGCTGCCTCAGGACAGGGGAAAATTGAGCTTTTGCTGCTGCTGCCTGCTCCATTTCTCTGATCCCTTCTAGAACAGGCTGCCCCTGCTGTGCTAGCACCCACCAACCACCCAAATTCATAGCACAGCATTCTTATTACCTGCCAAGATTTCTTGATCATGTGCAGGGCTCACAACACAACCAAATACCTCTCTTGTTGCTGAGAAGGGTGTGGGCTGGTCCCTCTCCAATGTGCTCTCACTTTCTTCAGCTTGGCACGAAAGCTTGAGGGCAAATGCAATGGAAAAGCCAGGAGATTCTCACCTCCTGTTTTCCTTGAAGAGCTATACATGGAGGCATGTACACATGTCTGTGCTGTGATACAGTGGGAGAGAGCTCGCTGCTGGCAGCAGCTCCCTCAGAGAGGGGATGAGTTGTCTTTTGTGCCTGTGAATCCCAGCAGTACAGAATCCACTGCACCCCAGCAACCTCCCCTCTCTGATGGGTGTCACTCACCAGTTGTGTCAGGATGTATTTGCACCCTGGGCTGTGTCAAGGGCCAGGACACCAGGAGAGCACTCCAATTACATTGACTTGCACCAAAACTCCAGTGAACTGAGGATCCACTGAGCACTGAGACCCCCACCCAATCTGTGAGCTGAACAATTCCCTATTGCTGAGTTACTTTAGTTCAGTGGGACTTGAACCATTACTGTTTTCCAAACTCCTTCTGTCGTGCACAATAGCAAAACCTGTCACAGAGGCCACACTGACCCTGTTTCTTAGATGTTTTCAGATCCAGGTCAGATCTTGTGCCTTGTGTTAGCAAAGGGGTGTCAGGCTGGCTGGGTATGGAAAATGCACGTGGCAAATTTTATCTGAACACAGGCAGGCCTGAGTACAGTGACAACATCAGTGTTGTGCATTGTGTGTGCTAGCAGGTTGTTAAGGAGCCAGGGAAGACTTGAAGAAAGAGCAGGAAAAACTGCTCAGATAAGAGTCTTTTTGTGACCACTTCTACATCCCAGTGATCTCTAAATGTAGATCTGTGTCACTGTTAAGGTCAGTGTCAGATAACCTCCTTCTGTGGCCCGTGAAATTTCTTGATCATTAAATTAAAACAGTGCCCAGATGAATGGAGGGTTTCAAAATGATGCACATTTCACTTCTAACAGGTCCCTCTGTGTCCTCACATTGTGCTGGCTGTTGACAGCAGAAATGAGGGAAAGCAAAATTGACCCTGTACTCTTAAGAGCTGGATCTAATGGTTATGCCACATTTGAGTTGAAATAGGAGAACAAAGGAAGGAAACAGATTAAATGGAAACAGATTCTGGGAAGTATCAAAGACAGATTAAATGTAAATGTTAACAAACTGGGGAAGTAGGGGAAAAAAAAGAAATTTAACATAATTCTTTATTAAATTATAAAAAGAAGATCCCTTCTCCTTTCCCCTCACTCTCTCTTTCAGCCACTATCTTTCTTTTTTATTTTCATTTTGATAGAAAGCCTAATAGAAAACCAACAGCTGAGCTAAGTTGTTGAAACTCTGGACAGCAAAGGGAAAAGATGAAGGCAGCTTTGCAGATTTTACAGGTTACTGCCTCTGCGACAATGACCTCTTTTATTCCCTCTACCCCCTCCCTCTGGGGATGTGCCTGGCCTGCTGTCTTTAGCTGGAGAGCAGAGAGACACTGAGCAGATAGCTGGTGTCAGGCATGTGTCCCAGGGAGATAATAGTGCTGACGTTATTCTAATTTTTCCTAATAAACTAGGGCTTGGTCCTGAAACACTCTCTCAGGCAAGGGGCCCAAACATATTTCAGATGCCCTATTATAATCACAGAATATTATTTGTAACAGAGCTGTTAGGTCTCACAGATAGCTGAATGGGGCAGAACTTTAAGTTTGGTGTTTGACAGGCAGAAAGGAGCCAGGACATTCAGGTGGTGAATGAGACTGTGCCTCCCACTGTAACCCAGTGACCCACAGCTGCTGCAAATTCAGGAGGATTTACATTCTCTCCAGCAGCTGTCCTTCCCTCTCTCTGCCTCCATGTCCCACAGACTCCTGCAGCAGTGACCCAGTGTCCTGCTCCTCCTGGTGTGCAGCTCTGGGGCTGAAGGAATGGCAGGAGCAGAGGAGGGCTGGGAGCCAAGCACTGCCTGCCAAGCTTGTGGCTTTGCAGTTTACCTGTGGTGGTTTACTCTGCCTCCCTCTTTGCCCAAATGCTCTTCTCAGTTTACTTCTATTTATAACAAATGCCATCTCTCTGTGGTTCCCTGTGGCTTGTTAATTAGTCTGCTGAGGCATTACAGAATTCCAGGAGAGCAGAGAAGACAGATGTGCCAAAACCTTCCCCATGTTGTGTCTCTCTGCCATGTGGACACACCAACAGAGGAGAAGCAGCTGACCCCATTGGCATAAGAGGTAACTAAAACGTTCAAGACCCCACCCAAGTAATTAGAAAGACGCCCAAAGGACTATTAGTCAGGCTCATAAAGAGCACATACTTTTAAAATTAGTTATCACCACTGTGGCAGGGAAAGGAAAAATGAGTTTTATATAGCTGGTGGCTGTGTCAGCCTGAATCTTCTCTGCACAGTTTAAGCAAGATCCTACGTGGAGCAGCCTCTGACCTGGATCAGCAGATTTCCTTCCTGGATGTTGTTCCCTGGGATATGCTTGGGGTTCAGCTGGCATGCTCTCTCCTTGCTCTGAGGGGACAGACCAGCCTATATGAGTGTAGAAGGACATCTCCAGGACCTCAGGCCCTGTCCCAGCCCCACAAAAGGCAGAATACTTTTCCTGAGTTCAGGGGGGACAGCTCTGTAGCCCATGCCCTGTAGGAGACGTGGAGCTGATCCCAGGACAGTGCTGGGCTGTGCTGACACCTGGGAATGGCTCTCATGGGATCCCACACCTGGGGATTGCTCTCATGGGATCCCACACCTGGGGATGGCTCTCATGGGATCCCACACCTGGGGATGGCTGCCCTGGGATCCCACACCTGGGGGTGGCTGCCCTGGGATCCCACACCTGGGAATGGCTCTCATGGGATCCCACACCTGGGGATGGCTGCCATGGGATCCCACACCTGGGGATGGCTCTCATGGGATCCCACACCTGGAGCCAAGCTGAGCTGGGCAGTGCCTGCTGTGTCCTGGCAGTCCATGGCCTGTCCCAGCTGGTGACACTGGGACATGGCAGGGTGGGAGGAGAGGTGGGACCCGTGGGGTTCAGGCAGGAGCTGTGCTGGAGGAACAGGAGCTGCCTGTGCACAGGTGCTCTGCAGCCTCACCAGCTCCTGGGAAGGGAACGTGTGGAACGTGCTCCCCCTGTCACCACAGCAGGTCACCTGGGAGACCACAGGAAGAAGTTCCACTGTGGTTTGGAGGGGCCTTTTTAAAGTGAGGAAAGTTGTGTTTAGTCAAGGGAAAAAACACACTTCTCCCACCCACAGAGAAATTAATTTTCCAGGTTCTCAAACTTGGCACGAAAGTTATGAATCCTATTTAAATGAACTGTTTGTTCTTTAAAAGGAAGTATTACACAGATTTTTGATTTTTTTTTTTTTATTTTATTTTTTATATGCTGTTTGTGGTGAGAAAACGACACCATTCATATTTGGTGCCTGTGCTAGGAAGGTATGCTGTTGTTTGTTGCCTGCTTGTTGCACTTGGTTTGAATTGTCATGAGAAAGTTGATGTCATGTTCTTTACACCTTTATGACCACTCACCTGGTCCTGGAGCTGTTTTTATATTTAAGGTGTCTTGTCCCACAATTGCATGAAATTCCCTTTTTTCTGAGAGGGAAATTTCAATGTGTGACTGATTACAACACTAAAATTTTGCCTACAGGGTAAAAGCCCATCTAACAGTATCTGTAACTGTGTGAGGGCTACATATAGTCAAAAGAAAAAAAAAAATATCTGTTGAGTACAGATCATTATTTGCAGAACCACTGGAAAAGGTTGAGAAGTACTACATTAAAGTACAGTGTGAAAAATTTGTAAAACAAATCTCAGATTGTGAGGTGGAAAGGAAACTCAAGTGAGCAAGCACTCTGCAGAGATTTTATCTGTTGTATGCCTCACTACATTGGGGGGCTGCTGCCAAAAGTGGGTGAAAGAAATGACACAGGGCATGGAACTGGGCCCAAATTGAAGAAATAAGTTGGGACTTCAAATTTAGAGATTTACATTTAATTTGAAAGCTGCATTTCCCACTTTTTGATGGCTCCATGCTTTCAGATTTCCTTGAACTTTGTTTCAGTTTCTGTACCAAGATTTTTCTAATTTCTTTTCTTAAAATTTCTCCTTTCTTAAAAAAAAAAAAAAAAAAGAGTATTCTCACTTTGTTGCCCTTTATCTTTAACCCAAGGTTACCAAGGGTTCCCAGTAAAAAGATGTCTAAATGAAGACTCCTAGGACTGTTCCAGGATGAAACTGTTACGGGTTTATCTTAAAGACAAGCTTCTGTAGGTGAGAAAAGGGCTGAATTTGTGTTGATTTATTAGATCATTTAGCTCTCAAGTGTTTTAATGTTTGCTTTGATTGCTGACTCAAATACAAGCAAGTTAATCTTAGAAATGATTTGGCAGAGAAATGGCAGCAAGAATTGCACTTTGTGCCTTTCTGTTTCCTATGTTCATTTGTAAATGTCTTACGTTTAATCTTCCAGGTTCATTAACTCATTTTATAATTGGGCAGTATACACACAAAGAGCCTGCTTTTTCTTTTGACTTACAGCTTTGAAATTACTGACACCATTGAGGCACACAATTGATCATGTATTTCTTGCAAAGCAAGACCGGTAATTCAGTTTTTTATGCCTCAAGGTGCTTCATATCTATATAAAATCACGGTGAAGCTGTGTTACTACTGCCTTCAAGGCTCCAAAAAAACCTTTGTAAGAAGCAGTAAATCCACCTTTGTATGGGTCAATTCTGAGCTAGAACAAAGGGGTATTATATTGATGAGAAAAGCTTTTGTCATGCTGGGCTCAAGACCCAGCCTCATCATGTAACTTTTTCCATTGTTAGTTCATTCTTGTGGGTGAGTCCTGGCAGTCTGACACAGTTCCCAGTATAGGGAACGTGACTTAATGGGCCAAAGAATGGGAGAAGAGGAATTTTGACACCTAGGGACTCTTTGGTTTAACAGCAACGGAGTTTGTGCCAGGGTCCAGAGGCTCACAGCCACATGGAACATTTGACTGGCATCCTGGAGGAGAATCCTGGCTGGAATTCACCCAGTGGTGAATGGGTCCTTGCAATCCACCAGAAAACTTCACTTTCCTCCTGAGATGCTTTTTGATTTTCCTTTTTATGACACCTACAGCAGGAGATGTTTCTTGGTTCCAGCTCCAGTAGTTATACCTGAGATGTTCAATGCTTCCTGCATTCCTTGGACTTAACTTTGAAAGTATTCCTGTTTTGAGGAAGAGAATAGACCAGGTGATCTCCCAGAGTCCCTTCTGGAGTGAATTTTTCTATGATTCTGAGACCTCATAGAATGGTGTGAAGAGACCCTACTTAGAGTGTCTAAACTGTCAGGTTACATGTCCTTTTTTTTTTTATTTTTACGTAGTTGTTGATGTAGCTGATAAAGCTTTTGATTGTACAAATACACTGTAGTGTTATAGAGGAATTGCATGATCCCAAAGAAGAACAAATACATTTCCTAGATAAATATTCCCTGCATGAGAAATGGCCTTTTATCATCATATACCTTCAAATAGCTAATGAATCACATTTATGTTTCTGAGAAGAATTCTTCTGGAATATGGGAAACATGGATTTTGGAAATACCCCAAACACAGGAAATGTCATGAGCTATTTAAAGGCACTCTTCTAATGACAGCATTCATAAGACTAATAGCAAGCATGAAAGATTTTAATAATTTTCACCAGGGTAAATCAGTTGCTTTTGATTACAGTCATTCCTAGGCTAACATCACTGCATGGAACTATTCCCTGACTGCAGTTCTGCACTGTCCTTCCCAACCACTCAAAGATGTGCTATTCTGCAGCACAAAATGGCCTTGGGTGTTTCTTGTCAGGGATGGCTGCTTTTTTAGCAATATCAGAAATTGCTGAGCACAGGGGTGGAGAGCATTTTAAAAGCTCTCAGACTGTAATAGGAGTAGGTTATGATAGTGCATGAAGTGTGGGCCTTCTTAAGGGGTGTCTCAGATGCTGAAGAATTGGATGGAAAGCTGGGATGTAATAGCCAGTTCCATGTGAGGCTGTTTTTTCCCTCAAATCCTTCAGTGTTCCACGATTATTTTTGTTGCCTGCCACACTCTCAGGGTGATAGTTGAACATCTCTTCATAGCAGTGTAAAACATCATAAATGCAGAAACAAGGAGAGAATGTTCCCATCACTGCCACAGTTGGTAACCTGAGATTGAAGTGATTTATTTTCCCTTTAAATGAGGAGACTTGCTTGTTTTCATGTGAACCTTGAATCACAGCAGGCTTAAGTATTTCCTGCATTGTAACCCCAAGCATAAATTACACAGTATAAAAAGCTATTTGTCTTTCACTAGTGCAGTGTCTTCTCTAGCTCTCCCTCTTCTCTGTCATTTAGAAACCATATTTGATGCGATAGAATGACAAAAATAAAATTAAAAAAAAATCTCCCTTTCTTTTGGCTGCTTTGTTTTGTAAAATACTTCTCTTTTAAGACTCATCTGCATTCTGGGTCTGTTTCTGCTCCCAGATGGCACATTTCAGAGGCACAGTTACTGAACATTTTAAAAAGCCTTTTATTAAGTCAAAATAATAACAGGGGAAAAACAAGATTAAGCTATAAAGAGAATAAATAAAAGATTTGTTTTTCCTTAAACAGATGTTGTTGAAAGAAAGAGTGATGATGAATACGGTGGTAAATGTTTTTGGGAGGAAAGGTCAGTGACAACAATACCAAATTCTCATAAATCTCTGCTTCAGTAAATGCAGCAATAAAATGAAAGAAGATATTAATATCTGCCTTGTGCTTTTAAGCATCTGTAAGACCCATTGCAATAATAATATTGGGCATCTCTTGTGATCTTAAAGTGGCTGTCAAAATGTTTATTGTTGTACTTGTCCTTCTCAAACAGCACAGAAAATGAAGCTGGAAATAAACACATTCTTTACAGATCCTTGATTTCAAGTAATTATCCAAACATACCCACAAAGCTACTCTCCAATTACCTTTGGACTTTTATACTGGGAAGCTGAAGGTGAAACCAAATGTAACATCTCTATTCTGTGCAGGAAAGAGCTGAAGTACTTAGTAATTTATTTTATACATATAGAAACAATTCCCTGAATTAATTGTTACATAAATTGCTTTATTACTGCATTAGAATCATTAATGACTGGGGTTGAAGAGACATCTAGAGATCATTTAGTCCAACCCTCTTGTTAAAGCAGGTTCACCTAGAACATTGAAGCACTGCTGATACACATGGTGGTAATTAAGCTAAAAAATTCCATAAAGCAGTGAACCTAGGCACTCTTTGAATTGAAGCACTGTTATTTTACTTACTACACATTTCTGGGTGATCACCCCAACTCAAACAAAGTAATTTCATGGGAAGGTAACTACAGAGCAGTGTCTCCACCTGTTACAGAGTAAACAAACCCTAAGAGCCCAGAGAGAAAAAATGCTGGAGGAGAAAAATGTTCTTCTTTTCACATGCAGAAAAAAATACTTCTAAGCTTCATATGGAAATGATACCTGATGTTTTTATACACGAATAGTTTCTGGGATACCATGAGTGACAGAAACTCTTCCTTAATCATAGCCACCCTCTAAACAGGATAATAGTGATAGTCAACAGAGTGATGTGTTTTATTTATTAAAGGAAATGTATCTTTTTTTACCATGATAAATGTGGAATAACCCAGGTGTGACAATTTTTAATACTGTGCATCAGTTTTGGTTGATGAAGTTAGAAAAGACTGAAAGAGAGAGTGAGAATGTGCCTTGATGGGGGATGGGAAAGGAATAAGTTGGAAAAATGTGATGCTGTGGAAAAGTTCCCTGGAAGCAACTTGGCTGCATCAGTGTGTGTGGATAACTGCAGGATGATAATCTATTTCCAGGTACTGAACTCCAGCTGGACATCTGCTCTGCCAGAACTGAGATCAGTCCTCAAAAAAGCCCTGAAGCTGGAGAATCTTGTTGAGAGGGTGTGGAGGGCACGGTTTCTGCAGTGATCTGTTGTGATCTAAGGCAGCCTAAAGGAGCTGTGCTCTCCAAAAAGCAGCAAATTTCAAGGAGTATCAGCTAAGGACAGAGTCTGGGGAGCCATTTGCCTACTGAAAATCTCAGTGCTGTTGGAGGGAAGAGAAATACACTGTCCAGTCTGTGCTGAACTTGCTGGGATAGCTTGAGCTGGTAGGACAAGGACTGCAGTGCACAGTCAGAGAGCAAAAACCAACCCTGGTGCCTCTCCTCCACACAAAGTCATTTCAGTGAGGTCTTGGCTGGGAAAGGTGACCAGAGTTAGCCTGCCCAGTGTCCAGGTTACATGGCACTAATCTCTAAATCCTGAAACAATGGGCTTGTATTTAAATTGCAAGCTCCTTAGCAGAGGATTATTCCTTGTCACATTTTCCCTTCCTACTGTTGGGACTTCACATGGTCACCAAAGCATCCTTCCCACTTGCAGCACAAAAGGGGTGCTCCAAACTGCAGCACCAGCAGAGAAGATCTGAGCTCACTGACCCTCAAGAAGCAGCATTAACAGGATTTTATTTATTAAAGGAAATATATCTATTTTTACCATGATAAATATGGAATAACCCACATAATAACATGCCACCTCCAGGAATTGCTGTCCCAAGAGTTCCTCATTCTGAAAGGGTCACACTTGGTGCCCTGTTGCAGGACAGCAGCCCCACCCTGCCAGGGAAATGTGGGGTGACTCTCCCCCCTTTTCCCAGGAATTGCAGCCACAGCAAGGTTTCACTGGGCAGGGCAATAAACCAGGCAAGGAGCCTGAAGCCTCCTCTCTGCCAGCCATGGATTAGGCTGGAAATTAATATTTGAGCTTTACATCTGTTTCCTCTTAAAGACAAAGAACCAAAAAAATCCCCAACCCACACACATTTCTCAGCAGCTTGCCTTGCGAATGCTCACTGATAACAAACCCTTGCTCCTTTCTTACCCCAAACCACCCCAGCTTCCCCTTACTGCTACAGCTGCTCATTGCCAAGTCTGTGCTGCTCTGCAAATAATGTGAAAGGTCTGAGTCCTCTGAGGCAGGTGTTTCTCACTCTCCCCACCTGCTGAGATCAGGACACTAGAGAATGGATATTAAATGTGAATTACTCACCTGGCCACAGTTCAAAATGCAGCAATAGACAGCAGCCCTTAGCATTAAGTAGGTATTGGCTTGTTAACTGCTCCAGTTGGTATTGTTATAAATAAAGGCAGAAAGATATGAAAATACTTTTAATAAGATTTTCAACAATAACAGCTGCTCAGTGACACTAAGCCATGATAAAATAAAACCTTCAGCCCCTCAGGAACTAAATAGAAAACCAATAAATAATTAATTGTAAACCCAATAAAAATACGCTTGCTAATGTGTCATAAATAAACCCTCAAAATGAAGGCTTCTTGATGATTTATTGATTGCAAATCAAAGAACAACACTTCTAAAAAGAGTCAGGTTTATTGCATGTGAGCTGGGCTTTTACTGTGGGACTGGGTGCAGAATCCCATCATGTCCCAGGCAGTGCAGTGACACAGGCAGAGTGGTGGCACGTCCCCTTCCCCTCAGGCAGGCAGGCAAACCTTGTTCTGGCTCAGTCAGCCAAATACCAAAGGATGGGAATCATTATTTTAATCTAAAAAGACTCAATCCTGGAGTTAGGAGCTGGAGACTTGTCTCTTCTAAGTGAAGGCTTATATTTTCACACAAGTCCTAAGGCAAATTTGATCATATAATTATCCTTTTATAAAGTAACCCAAAAGATTCAGTCAAGAAATTTTTTATTTTCCCCCTTTAACTCAGTGAGGGAATAATGTTTGCCACTGTTGTCTAATCCTGGAATGGTTCAGTGAGTCCAAGAAAAATCACACCTACATCAGAAAACTGACTAAACCTACTGTGCAGGGTGCACCTTAAAAACTTTATGTTGGGAAACTCTGCTGGAGTCTCCTCAAACCCTCAGCAGCAGATTACCAAGCCATAAGATTGGAATTTATCTAAATTTCACTTTACACATCTGTCCTTTTGCAGTCTTGGACCTTTAAAATCTCATGTTCTTGTTCCTAAATAAGAGAAGGCCTTTCAAAAATTATTTTTGGTCTTCCTCTGCATGTTTAGGAATCTAAATAACTTAAAAGTTCAGCCTGAAGTAGTGTAAACAGTTTTGACTCTATTTTTTATTTATCACACAACTCGTGAATGTCCCAGGCTTTGGTCCTGCAGACTGAGCACCCAGGGCTTTGGCATTGCAACTGGAACTGGGGGATTGCACATGGGAAAACGTTAAGGAACATTTATAAGTTCAGGAGACTTACTTTAAGGTCAGAAGATATAATGTCATCTCTGTATAAATAAAATAATTTTTATCATGACTTGTGAGGGGAACAAAGGCCATGGAAAAAGCAAAGTGAAACTTGAAGTCATCTATTTTCACTGAGTGCTGAGACAGAGGGCAAGTGCTTTACGATCAGCTTTAACCATCCTAGGGTCTTGCAGGGGAACAATTGCAGCACTGCTGCCTTTTTTCTTGCAGCCTTTTTTCTTTCCTCTACTCATCTGGAGATGAATTTGGCTCAAAGAATGACCATGTGGAAGAAACATGGATCCAAATTTTAAAAAGTCTGATCAGCAGACAAGAAAATTGTTATGGAGTGTATCTCTTGATGGGAGAACATAAAGAAAATACTATAATCTATGTTGTCTGCAGATGTCTGGGGAGCAACACACAACAGCACTGAATTGCACAAAGGTTTAAATGTGCAAATGTGGAATCATGGAAATGTTCATATGATGCATAAATCCAGCACAGATTTTTCAGCACAAATCCTACATAACATTCATTCTTTGGAAATACACCGGCCTGAGCTTGCTTGCTTTGCAGAGGGAAATAAGTGCAGTGAAAAGTTTCTCTGGTCAGGATAACAATATCTGGCAAGACTAAATCCTCAAGACAGTCTGGGAAACTCCAGCCAAGAAAAATACTGTGGTCTACTTCTTAAAAATGATGTGGTTTAAAGGACACAGACTGAAAAGTGCCTGTGCAATTCATCCAGAACACAGCCTAGCACCAACTGGATCCAGCTTCAGAAAGCAGATGCCATCACCAGTGCAGAACAGGGAGAAGCTCTCTTACACAGGGTGCTGGGGCTGGTGAGAACGTCTACGAGCTGAAATAAGGTCACCTACTTTTCCTTTCTGGAAATAGTAAAAATGATGACAATTGCCAGTCGGGGTTTTGGAGTTTGGATTTAAAACCTCAATGAACAGGTTTTATATCATATGATAATTTCCTTCCGTCATCTGCTGGTTACTGGATAAGGTGATCAATAACACACCTTTACCCAATTTTTGGGACCTTCATTGGCTCCACATGCTGTGGCCATGGGCTGTGAGGCTGTACCCTCCCTCCTCCCCCTCAGTGTGGGGGAAAACAGCCCATCCCATACAAAATAGCTGCAGTTGGGTATTTTTTGTGTGTTTGTTTTCTTTGGTTTAGTTGGGGTTTTTAAACAACCTGGTATTCAAGCAGAACTTGTCACTAGGAAGAGTAGAGGACAGTTTTCTTAGAGAGATGGGGCAGGGAGGAGAGATGGACTGCCTTAGAAGTGAGCCTGTTAAAAATCATATGGCTGGAGGTTTTCAAGAATCTTGAGGAAATGAAGCAATAAATCCAGCTGAAATTCAGATGAGGCAAGTATCAGTGGACTTATATGCCAATTCTTCGTGAGCTAGACTGAAAAACTAAAGGAAAACAATTGAAATAATGTAATATGTGGATTTGACAGCAGCAATTTGTATATTCTGAATATTTGAAAGGAGTGATTTTGTTATGAGAAGAAACCTTATGAGAATAAAACCCTATCCCGCACTTTGGGAGATTAAAATTGGATCAAATTTGGTGGTTTGGCACTGCCTCAAACTGAATAGTTTGGACTGGGAAAGGAGGCAGTAGAATGTCTATTGCCAGGAGAAACAAAGAGTGGGAGGTACACGATGTAGGCAGTGAACATCAACTGGTGGCCCATGACAGCTTATGCTAAGGGTGAACTGTGGGTTGTCAACCTGTAAATATTCTTTTTCCTCCAAAAACCTTTCTGTCTCTTCCCCAGAACTTGCCATGGGCTCCCCAAGCTCAGTGAATGATCACAACGTCCTGTTTCAGTCAGTGACTACAGGAATTAAAAATGTTCCTTAATCAAAACTCACATGTAGTTATATTTTTAGAAAATTCAAAACCAACAGGGAGAAATTTAAAGCAAATATGCAGGAATGTTATTGCAATTTTTTTTTAATCACACTAGTTAGGCTGTGCATAAAAAGGAAGGCAAGCAACCAGGATACAATCAAACATCTGTGCTGAATTGACAAAGAGGCCATTCAGCACTGGGAATATGTAGTTGCTACTGGCCTGATTAGGTCTTTATTCAAAAACATTCCTATTTCCTTCAGCAGAGTTGATGCTGTCATCAGAGGAAGCCCCAATTAATAAAGCTAAAAGCCTGAGCCTTCCTAAGTGAAGCTCACCAATGCATGATGTGTTCAGGATAGGTTTACATAATCCATCTTCACTTTCAAAAATTCCACTGCAGCCTGGTGCTGAAGCTGACTCCTTGCTGGTTCTCTCTCTGTCCTGCTCTCTTTCAGTATCAGGGCCAGGTCCCAGCTTTGGGGCTCATTTTCTGTTCTGTCTGCTTTAACAAATCCCTGCTGTGCTTTGCTGTGAAGGACTCGGGGCTGGAACAGGCTGACATCCTCCTGCACCAGCTAAACCAGCAGCCTTCATGGTTACCCTGAGTATTCAGGCTGCAGGTGCTGACAGCCTGGTTGCCAAGGCTGGCTCTGCTTTTTCTGCATGCCACTGGGTAATCCTGCAACACGGCTCTGATCAAGTTGAGAGCACAGTGTGATTGGGTTTTGTCATTTCTGCCCTTCCTAGCAACCCCAGGCAAAGGAGATGCTCTGCAAAAAACCCCAAAACCTTCAGAGCAGTCTGTTGGTGCCAAACACTCTGTGCAGGCTCCCTTCATGGGGTGCTGCCTCAGCAAACACATGAGCACCAGTTTGGCACAGCCAGGGCAGAGCACTAGGGTGAAGAATACACTGCTGAGGGCACAGACACACCACCTGCAGTTTCACTGTAGACACAATGACCCCAGCCAGCAACTAAGTCTAAATTAGTCAACTAAGTCTAACTAATACAACTGCTCATGCCCCCTGGGTGGGGAGAGGAAGAGAACTGGAAGAGTAGAAGTGAATGTCCCCCCTCTTCCTTCTGCTTCCCCCTGGTTTATATGCTCAGCATGACAGCATTTGGTCTGAGGTTTGCCTTTGGCCAGCTGGGGTCAGCTGTCCCTGCTGTGTCCCCTCCCTGCTCCTGGTGCATTCCCAGGGGTGATGAAAGCGGCAGAAAGGTCTTGACTCTGTGTAAATTCTTCTCAGCAATAACCAAAACATCCCTGAGTTATCAACACTGCTTCCAGCACAAATCCAAAACACAGCCCCGTGGCAGCTACTGTGGAAAGCTAACTCCTATCCCAGCCAAAACCAGCACACATAAGTCTGGTGTCCTGAACCAAATATCCCCAGTGTCAATATGGTCACAGCAAAGTCCTGATTTAATCTGCCAAACTTCAAACACTGAATCCTTTACTTTCCTCCCTGGAGCCCCTCTCTCTATATTGACTTCCAGGGAACAGAATGCAATCTCCATCTTAGCTGAAAGTTCAAAGCCCTGAGTCTTGCCCTACTCCATGGATGTACTTTGACTTAAAATAGGTTCTGTCAACATTTTGGATGTATTGCATAAACTTTCTTTCTGTTTTGATGCTTGACCTTCTCCTAATTTTGTGTTGTCCTTATTCTTAATGCAAAAGTAACAAACCAGACTAAAAATTTTCTCCCTGCCATTGAACCCTCTCTTGTTATTAACAGACCTCAAGGGTCTGTTAATAACAAGGGAAGCTTTCCAAGCAGCAAAAAACCCATAAGTTTTCAGACTTCCTTTTTTGTTGCTTATTAAGACTTCCAACAGTCTTTTATTTTTATTTTTTTAATATCCTTTTTCCTTCCACTGTCTAGCATCTCTCAGTTATTTTTATATTTAAAGCATGTGTGTCCCAAATATGATTTTATGGCAATGCATCTTATCCCGACCTGCATTCTTGTTTGTTTTCTTCTTTTGCATTGGAGAGTTTTCTTCCATCCTTTGCCTTATTTAACTGGCTGTGGGAAAGCAGTGCAGCTAATAAGACACATCTGATGCTTTTTCCTGTGAAGGGTAAGCCCAGCTGTGAAGCCTCAGCAGCCTGGGCTGTACAGAGCTCATTAACCTCACCCTTTAGAAGCAGTGTGCTACAATTATTGAAGCAGCTGTGAGCAGAAGGGCTGGGAGGTGGCTTTGAGCTCCCTCCACAACTCCAGGGCCAGGCTCCAACAGTGGGGATGCACTCCAGGCACTGGAGCAGGGAGGACACAGCACAGCCCTCCTCTGCCACAGACTGGTACCACCGATTCTTTTCTAAGATACTGGGCTGCTTTCCTCACCTTTTTTTATCTCCCTCTATGCCCTGGCCCCACAGATTCGAGGCCCTTTTCTCTCATCTTTTCTGCCTCATGTTGTCTCTTGCAGCAGGATTCCTGAGCAACAGCAGCCCAGTAATATTCGTGTCCAAATGTCTATTTGAAAAGCATCAGTGTTCCAAACTATATAAATAATCCAAGGATTTGCTGTGAAGTGTTTGAACTCTGACCAAGACATTTGTTGCTATTATCTAGGTTTTATTTTTTTGCTGCTAACATAACAGGATTCTCATGGATATGAAGTCTCATGGGCTTCCTCTTTGCCAAGGATCACAGAGACTGATGCTCTGATGATACAACTTTTCTTCTGCCAGTTCTGATAGTCTTCTTTTCCCTTAATTTTCATTTATGTCTCTTCTGATCAACCTGTATATTCTTTTCTTAAAAAGGTTCCAAATTAGGATGGCATGAATTAGCTGGTCTATGCTGATTTATTTTGGGTCAGAATTAGCCCAGTGTGGAAGTTCACTTCTGACTGGGAAAAATCTGCTAGACTGGAATTTTTCAGTAATAAATCACCTGCTTGAGTTTGTCTTCTCAATCTTAGAACCACAAAGCCCACAGAAATGTTTATATCAGGAGCTTGAAATTGTCTTTTGAAGCTTTTGGTCCTTCAGTGCTCGGGCTGGGGACTTCCCTTTGCATGGGGATCTCCTGAATATTCCCTCAAATATCTGATCATGGAGACACCTGTCTTTCATTTTGCATAATGTATGTGCAGGTATGGTTTGATATTTTCTACATTTTCCCACAAGGTGGCACAATTTTCTTATGAACAGTGCATGCAAAAACATGGAATGCTTTCTGCTCTGACAATAACACAAGGAATTGACATACTCTGCAGAGTCAGGTGCTTTATTTTGCTCAGAATTAGTTGATTTACCCAAACTAGTTGTCTTGGAGAATTTTGCTTTATCTCTCAAGTTCTTGTTCTCCTCTCACTGCTTCTTCCCCAAGTCCTAAGAGGACCTGTGTCCATGCCATGACAAGATGGGCTTCCCACAGCATTGAGTTAGTGGCATGAAAATGTTTACAAGAAACCTCAGATGTTGTTTTTCCATTTGGAATGGGTGAAAAATAGAGTATTTCACAGGAGAGTGGGTCTTTGACACAGTTTTGGACAATTTATTAACCAAAGTCACAGATACTAAGTCACAGAAAATAGAGAACCCCACAGTAGCATCAGTATTCAAGAGAGTGAGCTGTTACATCCTGCTACCCCTCTACTCACATTAACAGTTTATTTCACTTCTCCCCTCCTTTAGTCTCAATAAAGAATAATTTTCCCTGGAAAAAGTTAATTACATCAAGTGTAAAGGAATTATTTTAGGGAGAAGGAGAGAAAGAAAGAGGGAGTTAATACTTCAGAACCCTACCCAGTGCCTGAGTATGTTGAGTCAATTTGTTCAGGAGCTGGAGGAGAAGGACCTGGGAGAAGCAGGCAGCTAATCAGCTGCTCTCCTGTTGTCTGTAAGATTTTTTTTCCCCTCAGACCTAATAACAGGCACTGAAAGTAGGCTCAGGATTGGTGCTTTTGTTTTTCTCTTGCACACCATGAACTTGTCTTCTTTCCCTTAAAATTTGCTGCGGATTTTTTTTGGAACAAGACCTATGCTGACCTGCTGCAAGAAGTTTTAGTGTTAGAGACTCAGCACTGCTCCTCTCTGGGTAGGGATGTCCTGTTCCTGTGCCTCTTCATGCCAGTACATCCCTTCTCCCAGACAGAATGACTGCAGGACAGAATCATCTACTCAGAAACATGTTCTTCTTGAACCCTTCAAATCCTATTATGTCAGAATGCACATGAGTTATTCCTCATGCTCCATTACAGGCCAGACTCCTTTATCCCACTCTGAACTTGTCCTGGGTCACTGCAGCTTCATCCCAAAGCAAGCAGCAAGCCAGGAGCCTGCAGCACCACTGGCAGAGGTCTGCTCATTTTGAATTGACTTCAAATAAAACTCTGAGTTCAGCAAGGCAAACATTCTAATTTGGGAACACCAACATTGTTCACTTCAGTCAAAAATGTTAAAACAAAATATTTCAGCTTTCTGATAATGTTATTAAAAAAAAAATATATAAAATACCAGCAGTTCCTCTGGAATGGAAATGGTGATTCAGAGTTTAGCCTGTCCATAGGCAAAGAGAACCAGTGTGTGAATGAGATAGAAAAGGAACTTTTGAGCCAAACCAAGGGAAGGAATGTTAAAGAGCTTTGCTGTTCAAGCCTTCACTACTGAAGGACAAATCTGGAAGACAGCATCCAAGGAACAAACCCACTGTGCACAATGCCACATGATAACATGATGGGAGCACTTCAGGTGTTCATAGTCTCTGGCACTTGTATTCCACCACTATACAACCCCCTAAATATTTGTTTGAGGTGAATGATAATGATTGAGCAGCCTAAGAGTGATGCAACATCCCTTCCTCATCCTCACAAGTCTGCCAGTCAGGCAGGAGCCAGTGGAACAGGGAAGTTTTGTCCTCCATTGATTGCTCCACAGAGCACTCTAATCCTCGCTCTTGCTAAATTGTCATCTTCTATCTCACTACTTGTATTTTCTTGGGGGTTTATAGACTTTTCCTGTTGGTACTTTAGTCTGAAGTGTTTGGATAACTGAAATTATCTGAGTAACTCCATGTCCCTCTTCATTCCAGTCTTCTGTTGCAAGGCCTTAGTTTCCTTTCTGCTAACACTTGATCTTTCCAGCAAGCTCTGCAGAAGAGCAGTGGCTGTGAAGAGGATAAGATGCCATTTCTGAAACAGATTTTAAGAGATGTTGTTGGGGGTTGATAATTTTTCACTCACCTTAAACAGTCTTTCCTTCCTACTCTTCTTCATTTTAATCACTTGGGATTTAAATGTGTTCAAGTCATGGAGAGATAAAAGAATGAATGTGATTGTAAGATTTTTGTCCCCTGTGTCACAAGCACAAGCGAGCTTCCTCCTAAACAAAGTTGTTTTCAGGGTAGGGAAGAATTAGGAGATTTTTTTTTGTTTGTTTTGTTTTATGCAGTATCCAAATGCCAAATAATGAACTTCATACGATATCAACTCAGGGATCCCATGCACAGAATTATAGGGTTTCATCCAACAGTGCAGTTGGATGAAAGGGCTCCAGTCCTTGCAGCCATCACTCAGATATGTGACATTGGACCCAGTAATTTCCCTACAGCTGGGGGGAGCAAACCTTCAGATCTCCTTGCTGCTCTTAATAACAGAATGAGGATATCTCTTTGTAAATAGAACTTCAAAGTCAAAATGCTCAAACACAAAGAGGAGTGATCAGCTTCTTGACCTCGGGCCAGTTTGCAGGGTGGAGAATTAGGTCCATGCTGAGATCTGAAAGTCACTTAATGAAGCAACTAGAAAGGCACTTAGTGAAACAGCTAGATTTGGCCAAGCTGGGGAAATAAAGCAGTCCCAAGTGAATCTCGTGGAGCATGAATGATGCATTGGCATTGTCAACTTGGTAGAGCATCCAGTATACTAAATTAAATGCATTTGAGACAGAAAATGGTAAGAAACTTGATTTCAGAGTGCAAGACATCTAATGTGGTGACTAAATTAATGGCTTCATTTTACAACTGGGAAGACCTCACTGGATAACCTCATTTTATCTGATTTTTCAAGAGCAGGCACCATTCACTCAGACAAATTATGTACAGGCACACTTGGGCAATGCTGTAGCAAAAGATGAATGGATGCAGTGGATGGGTGGCCACTTGACAGAAACCCTGGGAAGAGCTCTGGTTCCACACTGTCACCTCAGAGGCAAATCCAAAGTCACTGCAGCACTGAAATATCGATCCAGGTTTAGAGCACTGTGTTGTATCACTGGTGGCTGCTAGTTATTATTAAAGCTGTGTTTATCTGGAAGGAAAATGTGTTGATGTGAAGCTTCAAAAACCTTTTGCAAAAGCCAGTTGTGCTCGGTTGAGCTGCCTAAAGTTGGTATCACACAAAGTTTTTTATTTGGCATTTGGATACTGAATAAAACAAACCACATCCAGGCGCCATCTCAATTTTTCCAGTGTGTAGCAACTTTGACAGGAAAAAGACTAAAGTTGTGTGTAATAATAACAGTGCCATCCCTTTTTGACATTATTGTGAATATTAATAACTAAACAAGACTGTATTGGGCATACAGAACAGCACTTTCCAATCTGCAGAGAGAATAGATTGCCTAAAGATTGTGATTCAGTAAAATAAATTTGGATCTCGACTAAAGGGCACCTCAGTAATGTAAATGGTAATGCTTCTCTCTGTGGATTTTACCTTTAAAGAATGCACATTTCTGATTTCCCTGTCCCTCTATAGACTGCAGAATATGCATTAACATACATTCTTATTGTTCCCATCAGATGCTCACTCTCAGTGCTGCTCTAACTGGGATTGTAGCAGAACTAAATTAAATGTATGTATTTGAGGATATGTTCCAGCTGTTGGTTTTTGTTTGGTTGTGGTTTTTTTTCAAGGTAACTTTCTAGAACCAAGTCAGTCAAAAAGAAAGAAACTAAAAAAGGAGTTGGTGTAGCAGCAAATCCTTTGCATTCAAACATGCCTAATGTAATAATCTAGACCTCAGCCCAAATGCTAATCCAGGCTTGCACTGTCCCAGGGGGGAAGCTTTACCAATATTGCAGAAATTGTGGTGAAAATGTTACAAAAGGGGGAATATCTCTTGTGCTGAAAAAGGCAAAGTTGCTCCAAGCTTTGAAATTATTGCTCCTTCTTCTTAGTAATATTAGAAATATCCAGGACAATGCAGCAATTTCTCTCTCTGGTGCTGTAAGGTGGGATATGAAAATCCATCAATGCCCTGCCTGCAAATTTCTCATTTGTGAAACTCATGTCAGTTGTGTGTCCAATGAACAACTTTAAGTTTCATTACTAACAATGATAACAAAAATACATATTTATGTTTCATGGTAATTTTGAGCATACAAAACTGCATATAAAAAGAAACACATTCTTGCATTTCCTGTGGTAAAGGAAATACCATTTAAATTCCAGAGAAATAACAATTATTTTTTTGGTTTTGTTTTGAAATGGAGTTAAAGTCAGGCATTGTGGTCTCTTGCAGAGCAGTCAATAGAGCAAAGAAACCAGCTACTGCAGTTTGCCTTTGACATTCTTCTTGAAAAGTCAAGGTTTAACTTCCAGGATTTTATTTTTTGTCTTCTGGTCCTTTGATGACAGTTTTTATCATTTACTTTCCTCTGCCAATACGGTTAAAGATTATTAATGGTGATGTTAGCAAGAGATAAAATGCAATGTTTGAGTTTGGGTGGGGTTTTCTTGTCTTGGTAAGGATTTTTGCTTCCGATAATTGTTTTAAATTTGATAATTGTGCATTTCCTGATTCACTTGAAAGCATAAGAGAAGAGCCTGAAATATTTTATTTTCTTTTAATTTACATGAATGTGTAGCCCTGGACTCTCCTTTAAAATCAATAAGATGAAAGGACAAGTAAGGTAGAAAAGGAAATAATTAAATAATCCAGAGAGATGGATAGCAAGGCATAGTGAAGACCTTATGTTATAAAGTCACATTTATTTTGGGCAGCTATGACTAACCCTGTTCTGAGTAATAGGATAGGAGGGAAAACAGGATTTCTCCTGGCTCTGTAGTGTTGACAGGCAGCACTTGCAATTCTTGGAGATGTATAACCTGGAACTGAAAGAATTTTCAGGGATATTCTTAGAAATGAGCACTTAGTCCCAAGGGAAATTCCTGACTCCTCATTGCTTATTATATGCTTGTTCAGCTTCTACTTTTCCTTGTGCCAAATCAGAGGTTTTAAACTCTATTCTTATTGCAATATATCCTTGATTTAATCAGCAATCACATGGATTATACAAGGACAGTAACAATCTTGAAGATGTTCAGTATTTTGGTCTTGATCTGGAAAAAAAGCATTAAATGGAGTCATACCTTCACCGTGGACACAATTTCCATGAAACAAGCCCATTGTTTCTGCACACAAGACATTTGCTCTTTTGGAGTCAGCAGCAGCCTCCAGGGAAGGAAAAATAAGAGGGAGAGAGCAGGAAGCAAGCTCAGTGTCTGGGAGCACCACATAAAACAGCCCTCACAGTGGGTTCAGGAATTTGGGAGCCCATCTGCCTCCAGTTAATGACCTGATTGCTCTCTTGCATATACAACTTGCTGTATGGTTTTGGAAAGCATGGATTATTTTGGCTGACCTGCTTCCCAGAAAGCTTTTAGCAAATTCAGACATTGAGAACAGGAGGGTGCTCTCGATGCTCTCGGGTGCTGGAGACATCCTCTGCTGAGACTAGAAACACTCCTACAGGAAAATTTGCTAGGTAGTCTACTTTTGGAAAATCAAAAAAAAACAAAACAATCTGTTATGGTTTGAAATTATTTTTCATCATCTGACATGATTTGAAATAGTTTAAGAGTGAAATGATTACTCAGAGCTGTCCATCTTGGCCTGACAGCAGCGTAGAGCTCTGGGCTGATGGAGCCAAATCTGGGAATTGCCAAGGAAGCACCAGCAGAGGAGCAAGCTGGGAGAAGGGCCTGCAGCAAAGCAGCAGAGGGAAGATCAAATGTGAGTAACCTGATCCAGTGCTATCCACAGAGACAAGGATTTCTGACTCTGGGAGTGATGTCTCTCTACAAAGCCACAAGTGAGAATGAGCAGCTTCACTGTGGGCTCGGTGCAGACAAAGAACATCCCATGTCATAGAGCTGAGATTTTATGGGTGTCTACTTAGGTCATTAATCAGCTGGAAAGAGAGAAGAAATCACACAAAAGGACTAAAAAGCAAAGGAAGACTTTTTCTATGTGTTTCTGGAGTATTTAATTGTATAACCTTTAAGCTTCTGCTTCCAAAAGGATATAGGATACAGCCTGGCTCTGTCAGAGAGCTTTAAAAATAATTTGATTTTAATCTTTTCTACTGTCCTACCTAAAAAATAGACTGACTGACAGAAAAGAAAGAGCTCACAGCACTTTGAACTGCAGCAATCATTATTGCATCAATATAACAAAAGATGAAACCAGCACTGCTGAGAAACAGAGAAAATTGTGAATAGGCTGATGTAGGTATGAATTGTGCCACAGATTCCATTAGTGCTCCTAACAAAGGTACAACAGATGAGCCACAGAACAAGGCACAGTTACTTAAAGGCAGAAGAATTGGGAACAATTAGCAGATGCAGCCCAGCATATCCAAGGCATTGTGGTGATTTCACAAAAAGGGCTTTAATTAGAAGGGAAGGATACCCAACCACAACTCTTTCTTTCTTGCTTATTTTTGGGAGGTGAAAGAGCACTGCCTTCTTGCAATTGCCATTGCCAAGCCTGGTTAAATAAACTCCCTCTAGTACAAGGGATGAAGACCATGAAGAACAAAGTGATATTTCAGTGTTAGCTACAATACCAGCTCCTTGCAGACGAGTAATTATTAATGAATTAGCATCAGGAGATGCTAATTCATCTCTCAGCCACACATTTCAGCTCAGCAATTTGTCCATCCTGCTCTGCAGCAAACAAACAGAGGCTGCTGGGGTGAGCAGCTGCAGAAAAATCCAGACAGCTGTGTGCATGCAGTGAGTGCTGGACTGCTCTGGGGGGTTCTCCTGGGTGAAGCCTCTGGATTTCTGCAGAATTTGTCTTGTGAATTAGACATACATGGGAGGTCTCTGCATGTCAAACAGTTTTAAAAAGGAGTTTAAAACTCTGTTTCTTGAATGCTTCTTTCATTGTTTTTGTTTTTTGGTTTTTTTTTTAAATTATCCCCTCAAGTTTGTAGCAGGACTCAGGGTCCAAGAAAATGCATGTCAGATGAGTGGGACAGGAAAACCTGTCCTCTATGGACATGGATGGAGGGAAATCCAGAGGGAGAGTCTTGGAAGTAACTTGAAAGTTTTCACTCAAAGTCCATAGATTTAAATAGAAAAATTTCCAGGTGACAAGCAACCACTCCAGATGACTTACAATTTCCAGATGCATGCTGCCCTGTCCTCAGCTCTTGCAGAGGCTGAAGGCAAGGCTACATCAATTTAGTAGTGAACAGTTGCTGATATGCTGAGATTTCTCCATAACAAAACTTCACCATCCCTCCACAGGTCATTGCTCTGCTATTGGTGGCCTTTCAGACCACGTCTCCCTTCTGTCTTCCAGGTGGAAGAAAATCAGGGACACCCTAAGAAACAAGGATCATAAACTTCTTTCCTTTTTTTTTTGTCCTAGACCAGGGCAGAGTGAACTCATAAGCACCTTTAAATTGCTCCAAGATGAGCACAGTGGCAGCTTGTTCTTTCCAAAGTTAGCTCTGCTGAGTTGCTCTTTTTTCTCCAACAGGAAAAAAGTGTTGCTCATTGTCAGTGTTGTTCATTGTTACTGGTACAAAAGCTCATCTCAGAGCTCTGGCAGCTTCTGCAACGTTATCACAATTTTTCATGTAACTGGTATTTGGTTGTATAAGGTAGAACTACAGTAGGAGCAGGGAAGTTTTTAAAGCACAGAATTCTCTGGTATATGGGCTCTTTTGACCTCCTTTACACAGTGTAGTCTTACCTAACGGAGTTTCTCTAGGGGCTAAAATATGAAAATTTTATATTTAAAAAATAAAGGAAGAACATTTCATTTAGAACTGAATGTGTGGGCTGGTACCCGAGCTGAGAAATAAATCATTGTATTATTGTTGTCATTCTTCTTAGACCCAGGAGATTTAGTGTGTAAGCTGTATTTTAAAAGTTAACAATTTTTCATATAGAAATACATAGTAAGATGTTTAAACAGCTTTAACACCAAGAACTGTCTACAAGTATTATTCAAAGCATTATTGATGGAAGAATTATCACTGCACCAGAAATAGCTCCTTGGAAAATATTCTTCCCTTCTCTGGAAGCATGAATGTTGAACATCTTTTATCATAATCAGAGGTGTTTTTCACCATTTTGGTGAGGAACAATCACCTTAAATTCTGAATGATCCAATTCTTGTGCCTGTTTCTTGTATCAGTCTGGCATAATTACACTTAGAGAGTGATGAAAACACAGCTTTGTGAGGTTATTGTCTTGGAAGTAATTGCTATTTACCCTGAGATACAAAATTTAAATCACATCCTTTCTGACATAGACAACCTCACCCACAATAACAGACTCTGCAATCACAAGCAAATAAACAAATCTGATGGTTAGTCAGAGGAACCAAGCCTCCAACTTCAGCTTTGTGTCTCGTCTTCATTTCCCAAAACCATTCTAAATACAGAAAAAGGTGTCAAGTTACCAACATGCTGAAAATAGAAGCCCTCAAAGCTCCAAGTCAAAAGAAACTACAAACTCAGTCAAGTGGCCTTGTGACTTCCCTTCCAGCCCAGCCCAGCCTGGCCTGGCCTATCCCAAGACAGTGGGAGTTGGGTTTCCAAATATTGCATGTTTTGTGACTACCCTGGGACAGTAGCATAAGTTATAAAAACGAAGCTGTGTGCAGTAATGGGAGACAATTTTTTTTTAATAAAGCGCTTAATAGGGCCAGTGGAGTGATGGAATTATAGCTGGCACAGTTTCTTGCAAGTGTTTACTTTTACAAGCCAAGTGTTTTTGTCGAGACAAATTGTGTCAAGCAGCATGTGCAGCCCATATACTTGTCTATTCCCTGAGGATACGAGGGCTGGCCTTGATATCCAAATGAGGTCAGAAGAAAATTTCCATCTCTACATTATCTTGCTGCTTTATAGAGGTGAAGAAGAGAAAAAGGGACACCACAGAATTCCCAGCAAGTGGGGCTTGTATGGCTTTCACTTGGGCCAGCAAAGGTCTGATGTGCAGACCTGAAGAGCCCTCTGTGTGCAGCCTGGGGTGTCTGCACAGTGCAGCTGGAGCTGGTTTGCCAGAAACCTCCCTGGAAGCTGAGGGACACAGAGCGAAATCAAAGACGGCCAGAAGGGACTCCGAGCTTTCAACAGTAACATGAGATTGCCAAGGACATAGCTCTGGATGACACACCTTGGGTTATTTTAGCAAATGAGTGTTTCCACTGCAATGTGGATGCACACAAAGATGCAGCAGCCTCAAGGAAAACAGCGTGACTTGATTCTAGTGTTATGGATAAGTTGGGTGTTATTGAATTGTACAGCTGCATGAATCACAGGGTAAACTATCCCACATTGCTGATAAAACAACTCCGACTTCATAACCAAGGAGGAACACTTTTCCCATTTCCTATTCTCATTCTAACATAATTTGTATGGTAATAGAGCACTGAGGCCTCAATCAGGAGAGCGACCACACTGCACCGAGCGCTGAACAACCCAGGGATGGTTACGATGCAACTTTTCTAACAGCTCTTCCCTGAGTACAATTTTATGGGCAGTGAAATGCTACAATGAGGACATAGAACCTATCAAATAAGACCCAAGTTAGGAGAAAACAGCCTAAGTGTATTTTCATCAAAAGAATGGGAAGCAATAGTCTTCTCTTAAACGTTGCCTCACAAAAAGCAAGCATGAATGTCTTGTCTGTGTGATGAAGCTGCCCAACACATTTTTTTGGATAATAAATTAGCACTCAGTGCAAATCATAATGTACTCTTATGTGCAATAACACAGACACAGCTGAACTGAAGAATGGCTCAGACAATGAAGTATTGGCCCTACCCTGTCTCTTCTCTTGTTTTGGAAATCAATTTAGAGACTGATTGATTTTCCTGGGCTACAGGCAGGTTGCAGGCAGAGAGCTTTCCCTACTGTTGTTTGTTTGGCTGGTTTTTAATTAGAACTTTTTGCCTTTCCTTCCTCCTTCTTCAGCACCTCCAGGGCAGCTTGGGCAGAGGGAGGAAAGTATCATCCTGAGATATTTCTTACCAAGGAGGGCTCATGTCCTGGAATTTGGGTTGGATGGTTACACGCAGACGTTGCTCCTCTGAGTATGGGTTGCTATTTTTCTCCCTTTATGATAGCCAGACTGTTTTAATCTTTTCAATAGTAATGATGTGTGCAAGGAATGTTTTTTGGTGTTTTGTTTTTTTTTTTTTTTGTCTATTGAAGTAGCTGAACCATAATTTCAAGGGGAGGGTAAAGGAAATGGCTTTTTTATATAGCTCTTGATATAATTTCTATGGTAATAACACTCAGATTGCTATGTTTGACAAAGAACATGGGGGGAAAAAACGCAAAAGGGGAGGAAAGGTGGCTAGGGAGAGTAATGAATTTAAA
This sequence comes from Thryothorus ludovicianus, assembly GCA_013397245.1. Lineage (NCBI taxonomy): Eukaryota > Metazoa > Chordata > Aves > Passeriformes > Certhiidae > Thryothorus > Thryothorus ludovicianus. The sequence goes on along the minus strand of VZTB01015000.1, from coordinate 779,501 downwards.
ATGCCTGGCTTAGTCTGAGAGGGTGGGAATACATAAGACAGAAATTGCAGGCATGACTGATTTCTTCCCTGGATACCTGACATGAGAAGCAGAGCTGGCTGCAGCCCAGCTGATGGGACCATTTCACAGTTTGACTGCAAGCCAAAGAAGCCTGTTGGGTTTCTGTGCTCCATTTGGTTTGTTGCCACAAACAGAGAATACAGCAGCCAGCAAACACCCAGCAATGTTGACCTCCCCTCTGCAGCTGTTTTATGGCTGCCTCAGCAGATGGGTGCTTTTTGGTGTAAATGTAGAGAGCTACTGGAACAATGGAATAATATTTTCGCTGTTTTGTCACACAAGCATATTTGGAGGCATATGGAGGACATGGTCTGGTTATTCTTCTGTCTCTGATCTATTAATTTATGCAACACCTGCTGAACTGAAAGGTGAGATTAATTTTCCTTAAGTCTAAATGCCTGCCAGGTATTCCCCCTGGACTCTTTTCATGCTTGCTGGACAGAATTTGACATTTTTAGTGAGCAGATAGTCTTGATCTCCTTAAGTGTCCCCTTGAGTTTAAGTGAATTACTTGGTGTCTTTTTCTCTCCCTTGACCTCTAAGGGTGGTTAGATAAAGAGCCCAGACATAAGAGTCTAGGCTGTAAACAACTTAAATGAGATTTCACAGAAGATGTCTGGAGCTGACAGAACCATGATGCATCCATAAGCATCACTCCTGCACTTAGTGGTAGCCTTGTCCCCCCAGGTGAAATGGTTACAGGTACTTTTCAGGAAGACTTTTCCTGGATTTTTAATGAGTAATGCTTTCTAATTACTAGAATAATGCTAATAATACTAATACTAATGTTAACAGTAATGTGCCTTGGCTTGCTATCTTAGTTTGTTGTTTTTTTTTCCTGCAACAAGTTTTTATTTAGATCTCCTATCACTATGAAGCCAGAATGTCAACATTTTGTTTGCAGAACTGAAGACACATTTTAAGGAGATAAACAAACCCACTAACACTCAGAATAGAGTTAAATCTCCTGATTCAGCTTGATTTTATTCCTTTTGTGGGGGGCAAATATGGAGGGAGCATCTGTGCTGGGCTCAAGTACAATTTCATGCAAAAATATTATTTCTCCAGATTGCCAGCTAAAAGAGGTACTATTCCAATGCCTTCATTTCCATCTTTAAAGGGACATTTCATTCCCTTTTGATTGCAAATGTATTTCAGAGATGTTTCAACTCTCTTTTCTGCCCTTTTACTTCTGTAATCACAAAGTTTTGTGGTCTTTTAGGCAGCTGCCCGACATACAGGGCAGGAGTAGAGATATCTTCATGCTTAGTTCAGAATGAATCCCTTATGAATAAAGGAGGATGTCAGAATTCCAGGTTTTATGTTGTTTTAAGTATCTTTTTTTCAGAAAGTAAAACTAATTCCGATTATAAGCTTATAGTATAATATCCCCAAACTCTGTATCACAAGAGTTTTTTTCCATCACCAGCAGCTCCCTGTTGCAGACCAGAAAGGTTTTATGTGGCCAGTGTGTGACATGTTAGTGCACACTGCTCTTCTGCATTCATCACATCACACACAACAGGGCCAAGTCTTGTATTAGCTAATTTGCAAAATTCCATTTAGGCTTGAAAAAGTGCCCGACAAAATGAAGCCACCATAATGTCCAGAATGTAATTTCCTTCTGTTTCCATCTGCAAAGTTTTATCCCCTTTCCCTGAGGTGAAGGGAAAGATCTGCACAAGTGCAACAACCACTTTATTTCTAATTCAGCATTTTGACTGCTGGGTTTTGTCCACCTCACAAATGGTGTCAATGGGGTCACCTGTGTTTGATCATTAGAGGGAATGCATATCCTTATCTGCATCCCACACTTGACTGGAAGTCTAGGCCTCCTCATCAGGCTGGAAGTGATTAATTCAGTAGGGGCATCCTTTTCTTGATATCAAGGAAAGAAAGGTCAGTGCCAGCAATTGCTGATTAACTTTAGCAAAGTGAGGAAAGAAGATTAGTGGGATTGAGCTTTGTCACCTCTTGCTTTTTGGTTCAGGTCTTCAGTGAATGAAAAATCATCTGTGCCTGATTAGGATTCATGTCTGTCAGAACATATTTCAAAGAGACAGCAACTTCTACATGGCTCAGGCTGAGGTAAGTCTGGAAAATTCACCTCTCTTTGCAGACAGTTCAGCAAAGACAAATGAACATTGATGAGACTGGAAGATTGTTGGTTCAGAGGAAGTCAATGAGAAACTTTTCCTGGAGTTTAACTGCAGTCAAGGATTCTTAAGGATGCTGTGGATTTTGACTGCTCTATTACCTCTCTACTAACTGTTTTATGAACTCTCTACTTCCTTCTAGGAAAAGCATATGAAAGTGGAACAGAGAAAGCCTTCTTTAATGATAGCTGGAAGTCCAGGCTTCTTTTTATTTAATTTGATTTTGCCATTACCAGGGAGGTAAGCCCTGGTTATTTCAGGAAATAGCCACACATTTTTGAGGAGTGTGAAAAGTGAACTAGATCCCTGAAAGAAATAAAGGTTATAAAGGAAGAGGAGGGGGAAATATCACCAATATTGAGCCTGCAAAAGTCAAGCTCATTTCTCATGATCAGTTGTATAAGAGTAAATTTCAGCACAATATATTTAGGGCAAATATGATATACAGGAAGAGTGGGCATGGAAGCCAGTCTATCTAAAATAATATGCCTGACACTCAAGGGCTTTATTAGCAAATTGCACAGCACAAGGACTGTTGCTGTCATGTTACTATACCCTACTTTTGTTAGCTATTGACTGATTGCAGTGTCAGTTCATTGCCCCTGAAGAACAGAGAAATTGGAAAAGAGATGCAGCTTTCTGCTTTTCTTGAAAGAGACCTCATTTTCTGTCTGTAGCTTCTAGAAATGTGAACAACAAAGAAAAAAGAGAAAATTGAAAAGAGCAAGACATCTTAGTTCAAGTTCCCTGTGTAACTTGTTAGCTATTTGTACAGTTTTACTTACAGCGATTGTAAAGTCCTGAGAATGAATCCCAGAGCATAAACTCCAAAGTATTCCATATGGAATTCTTAACTTGACTTAGAAGGGCTGCAATATCTCACAAGCTGTACATGTGAGAGTGAATACTGTGTATAAAACGTTAAATGGGAAATAGATATTTCAGTGACCTCAGACAGTCACTTCTTCCAAGCAAGTCTACAGCTCTGGGGACCCCATGGTGGCCACTCTAATGTAGCCACAACATCTCTCATCTTAGAGGAGCTGCTGATGTGATTCCCTTCCATTAGACAGGAAAAAGTAGTCATGTGTCCTAAGGCAGAGGCAGCAGTGGTGAAGGAAGGAAAGATGTTAAGTGCTACTCCCATTCAAGAAGTGCTGGTTCCCATAAAATCATCTGGAAGGAATGTGCTGGGACTACTGTTAGTGTTGTCATGATTTTAGCCTGGAGCATTTCCCTGTGCTCCTTGAAGAGCAAACAGAGCAGAGGTGGGAACATCTGGCTACTTCTGCTGACAGTCAAAGCCTGTTTGACCAGCTCTGGGCACAAGTGATGTGACCCAAGGAGGAATAACAGAACAACCTCTGAGAAGTGTGGAAACCAGACTCAGACAAAGGGTTCTGGGAGCTAAAACTCTGGAGAAATAATTCCTTTTGTTTTAGCAATTTCTTTATTCTTTTCCCCTGCCTGGGGCTGTACTGTTACATTTCACATCAGTTTGTCTTCCCTGTGTGCATTGTAATCCAGTTGTTCACAGACACATAACTCAGGTAACCAGGTAGATTGAGTCACTATTCACCACTGGCCATGTCCAAATGCTCGATTCCATCTGTCACTAAACAACAGTTGTGAACAGGAGAGCTGCATGAATATTACCACAAGGCCTTAAAGGAATTTCTTTCTCTTGGCAACACATTAAAAAAAAAAGAAGCATACTGCATACTGCATTTTAGAAATCTCTACGTGTGGAAGTTCACAAAGTCAAAGGTACATGCAGATTACAGAAACAATGAGACAAATTCACAGAAGAATACTCCCATCAGTCTTCTCCCATTCCTTCTCTCTGCTCTCAATGTTCCGTGGCAGGAACATTGGGCTTTACGCTGAGAAGTCAAAAAGACTTTCTTTCTGAGAACAACAGAAAAAGAACAAGCAATTCTTGTCCTGAATGGTTCTCTACACTCAGCTGTCTGTGAAAGGATGTGCAATCCTTCACAAGATCGCAATTACATTACCTTAGAATTCCTGCTTTGAAATAGACACAGCACATTTAAAGCTAAACCCAAACTTTGGAGCAGTATCTTTGAAAGTAATCAGTAAATTAACAATGTAACACTGTTTCCTATACTGAAGTTTGGTAATTCTTCAAGTTCATTTTTCCCAAATGACTTTTTTATCTTCTTTGAGCTGAGAATGTGTACAAGACATAGCAGGGTGGTGGCCTGATGGGAATGCTGATCTCTCAGAGAGTTAACAAGAGCATTTGTATCTGCCTGTCTTCATGACTCACACACTGATTTTTAGTTATTCCCCTCTGAGGGTCAGAGGCTGCCAGCTCCTGTTTTACTGCACATGGAATCTCACTTGCACCCTCTGGAAAGCTTTCTTGCCAAAGGTCCCATTTTGGGATTCCACATTGCTTTCAAGGAGATATTTCATAATTAAGTTCAGTGTTTGCTAAAGCAGCCAGTAAAATGAGGTTTGAAGAGAGAAAGCCTATCCACTCCATCAGGATTGTTGTTGATTCCACTCCTCTACATGTGCCCCTAGAGATGCTATCAAGATAATTCCCTGCTGTCTTTGGCAGGTCATGAGGTCTCTCCAATGTGTGCAGTTACCAGCATGGCAAAGTGAAAGGGAAGCAGAGCAGAGAGACACTTCAATCATCAACCATTTCCTTGTTTTTCTGGTCTAGAAAAGTCTGGTTTCTGAAGAAACTGAGACTTTCTAGAAAAGTCCCTGTTTCTGTAAGGCAGAAAAAGAGGCTGGCACGGAAGGCTGTGGTTGTGGTTGGTTCACCCACAGCAGCAGGAAATACACATCAGCCAACATACCTTAATATCCTCTCTGTGACAGTCTGGTAGCATTCTTTTACAGTAAACTCAAAATGCTGAGGAATGTTTTGTCTCTGAAGTGCTCCTGTTCTTGGAAACACGCCCACCGGGACTGGAAGCTTTGGTTTTCATTGCCCTTAGGTGATCACTCCTGGAATTTGCTCCTAGGACATCCTTCCACAAATTCCTCACACTCATGATTTACCCCACTATGACAAAGCCTGCCCAGTTCTGAATAAAAGTACAGAAATACAGAAATACTCCAGTTTTCTTTACCTGGGAGCTGGTCAGGATAGAGGTCATTATTAGTAACTTTCAGCTCTTCTAAACCTACATGGTCTGGTCTCAGTTTGTCCTAAGAAAACATTTCCATTGACAATTCCACGTTTCTATGACTTTTTTTCCTGGCAGTTCTTTGCTTTTCTAATCCTTTTCTGCAGCGCTAAAAAGCATTTGATCTGCTACTTATTTTAGGAGTTTGGTACATATGCAAAGAGAATAGGATGTAAATCAGCACAGGATGCTGTTTCCCAGATGAATAGCCTTATGTAAATGTGAGGAATCAATACAATATTTGTTAATCATCAAAACCTACAATTTTATTTTAAAGACTAAAGAAAGCCACCACTTTTAAGATGAATTTTCTTTTGATTCCACTTCCTTCATAAATATGTTCCAGTTAAAAGAATCTTGAAGAAGTTTGTAGTTTGAGCCCATCCAGCTGTAGACTCCTTTTCATGCAAAGTTTTAGATAATTTTCCATTACTGCCCCACTTATATGTAGTTTGACTTCCAGTATGAGCTTTAGAGCAAGTGCCAAGCAATTTATTGGGATGACATAAACAATATAAATGAACCTTAAGTGAGATGTTCTTTATCAGCTGCAAACAGCATCTATCCATTTTTCATCTAGAAATTATGTAGGTAAAACATTTCACGTGCTTAAGAAGCTTTTAGTAGGCCTATCCAGCATGTATAAGGAATGAAAAAAAAAAATCAGCAAATTTGAAATAGAAAAAATAACATCCTATGAAAACGTAACTTGCTTAAATGATTTTTTTTCCCCTTTCCAGTGGTTTTACATTCCACAGAATATGGAGTTTGTTAAAAAGGAAAGGACCAGATTTTCTTGGACTTTCTGGCACCCTGAAAGTGAATTCAAAGCATAACTTAAATCTCTGAACACTGCACTGTTGCTGGCCAGATAAATAAGCACTGCAGCAGGATGCAACACCTGCAGACGTACTCTCCCAAGTTTGTGGCTGCCTCCCACAGAACAAACAATGTGAAATTGCTTCTACAGGTGTCCCACAGAATTCCTGCTGCCCCAGCTGCCTTGCCTTGGGAAACCCTCCACACCAGAGGCCAGGCTGAGCTCGCTGCTGTGGGCAGGACTGCAAAGGTCTGTCAGGGTAAAACGGGGTCAGCCAGTACAGCAAGGCAGGAGGAATGCTCACCTCCCCAGGTCACCCTGATTTTTCAAGTTTTCTGAGGCACTTTCTAACTTGCTGTTTTCACAGTTCTTAGTTCTTTCTCACACACACAGGTGTTGTTATCAGAAGTCTGTTTTGATAAGACGAGGTTGTTTTTCACACTTTCTCTTGGTGTGAAGAACAACTGATGGGCAGTTGTCTTGACCAATGGGATGGGAGAGGTGTCAGCCTTCTTCTCCAATCCCTGGTCTGTGTGGAAATACTATAAATATGGAGTCAGATGTTTTAATAAATAGTTTTTAGCCTTCTCAAGAGAAAGTGTCTGTGTGTGTCCCACAGTGACACTCTCGACTGTCCCACTCATTTTCTGGGCACAAAACAAGGCTCCAGACATCCAGGGCAGCACCAAGGACCTTGGCCATTCATACCCTGAGTGACAAGAGCAGCAGCTTTTTCCTTGGGATGGTGAGCAATCACAGAAAATTAGGGCTGTGAGGGACCTCAGTCTAATAACCAGTTTATTCATTTGCCCTAAGGCAAGATCTACTGAGCTGCCCCAAAAATGACAGATGTTTATCTGGCTCTAATGTATTATTAAAAGCTATCAGTAAAAGGCACACCACAACAACCAGACAATTTATTCCTATGGTTTTTGTGCTTTTAGCTGCAATTATTACCAATCCATTTTGCCAGAAGCTTTATCACCATCTTTGTCAGTGCAATCAAAGTTAAATTTACACGGTCTTGTTAAGAAATCCCACTCATTGTCAGGAAACATAATTTCATTTATCTTTTATCACTTCTGGAAAATTTTAACTCTATTTCAGCAGGGCATGGAGATACCAGAAGTTTCTGATGGCTTCCTCAGTGGTCCTTTTTTTCTTCTTTGGAAAGATATTTTCCATAAAAAGTACCAGCCACTCTAAATTAATATTCTCAGTTATTTACTGATAAATGTAGGGATTCATAGGAACAATATTGGAGAACTAAGTCCTTGTTTCTTGTTTTCTGGATATCATTCACCTGCAGTCCAAAGGGTAACCACCCTTATTGGGGAGGATATATTTGTTCAATAGCTCAAGACTTTTTACCTAAATAGTAGAACTGGGGAGAAAATTAAAGTAGTGTTTGGGTTAACCATTCAATGAAGGTGTATTTAGGTCAATCTCTGACACTACTGTACTTTATGAGAATCATTCAAATGAATCAATGCCTTAGAGTAATAATTTTGGTTTATAGCTGCTTTTATATCATATATATCTTCTATAATTCATTAATTTCTCCCTATAACAAACCTATAATATCTGACTTTATAACTGTAAAACTCTATAAAATGTGGCTTTTTTAAGAGGAGACAGAAGACAATAATCAACACAAAGCAGACAATTCCAGGGGGCAGAGCGATCCCACCCTCTGACTGTGGTGCTTTGCAGAGGCAAGAGATGAAGCAATGCCTTCCTGCAGGCTGTAGTTCAAACAGAAGTACCAAAGCATGTCTGAGAATAATCCACTTTGTTTCCCTTCAAAAAGTTCCCTTGCAGTTAAATACATTATTATTATTTTAAGCATCCACCTCTTGCACTGGGAAAGTTGTTGATTCCCACTGCAGAGATGAGGAGCATAAAGAAGAGATGGGAAATCAAGCAAAAATGTTACCTGTTGGGATCTTCTATGGCAAATAAAGTAATTAACAGCACAGCTGTTTGCAACCAGTTGGAACTAGCACGCAGTGACCCCTGCAATCAGAAGTAGAGACAAGGAAGTCAGGAAAGGGAGAGAAACTAGAGGTTTTCAGCTGTCAGAGGAAAATAAATTGGCTGGCTCTGCCCCTTCCCACTGAGCTGTCGAGTAGGCACATCTTATGCTTCCCTGCCAGCCGTGCAGGCTGCAGGAAAAGAATGGTTTGGGGACTTTCCATTTTCCCTCATCAAAATCTTAATCTTCCAGATAACATGTTTGCTGCAGAAGGCACGAGAAGGGAACAGAGAAAACAGCTGGTTAGAGACCAAGGCTGTTGGAAACCACCTGTCTGAAAATGTGCATGTACACACTTCCTCATTTTTTATTCATGCGAAAAAAACATTCATTGCCACTGGAACTTAAGTCTGACACATCCTGTGATTAGTCTCTGGATCTAAAAGAGTAAGGGAGTCAACACGTTCTTTAAAACTGAACATGGTGATTAAATCTTGTATTCTGAGCAGGAAAACTTGGTGGAAACAGTAAAGTTTTAGGGATATAATCTTAATTAGAGCAATCAAGTGATGGTTACCAGCGAAAACCACAATTCTTTACAGAAGCCTGGTAAGAACTTTGCTTGAGCTGCATCAAGCCAATACATCAAGATGGTGTTTGCCATGCTGTGTGCTGCCATCCAGAAGCTGCCTTACTCTGGGTGGCACAGAACTGATCTCTGGAATCAGAATTATCAGGAAACAACTTATTTAATGGTATGAGAAACAGAGAACAAGTCCAAAGCAGCATCTTGTTCATTTAAGTAAATACTTCTAAAGATCACTTTTCAATATGAAAGCAAAGCTTTCCATGGGAGAGATCAAAGGTAGGAGTGACAAGCAGTTGTGACAGCAGGCAATGTGAGGCTGTGTGTACTTTTTCCTAGGAATTGAACTGGAACTCTCATTTCCTTCAGTGTACCACAAGATGAGCCATAGACATATTTGTAAAATTGTCTGAGCATTTGAATTTGAGCATCTCTGGCTTCAACTGAAACAGACTTGAAGAGGAAGAAAACTCTGAGAACAAATATGTTCAATCTGCTGGATGAGTTATTTCCACTTTGAGGTTCATACTAATTCTGTTTGCTTTGCTACCCGTTCTACCAATCCTGCTAGATATTGAAAATACCCAACATAGTAAAAATTCAGTCCTTTCCACAGTGGAATTTGGCATATGACAATTCCCTCTAGAGACAGCTATGAGATGTGGAATTTCTGAGCTCAGCATGTGCTCAGGGAGAGGCAGAGGAATATATCTGTCCTCAGTGGTGACTAAAAGGAGATGAAAAAAAAAGGGGATGCTGACTGNGACAGCTATGAGATGTGGAATTTCTGAGCTCAGCACGTGCCCAGGGAGAGGCAGAGGAATACATCTGTCCTCAGTGGTGACCAAAAGGAGATGAAAAAAGAGGGGATGCTGACTATGAACTTGAAGTGTGGATTTTTTTCTGCCCTCCAGAAATAAAAGCCCAAACCTTTTGTTTATTCTATTACTATTCTAGTGAAGATGTGAAGAAAGATGATAAAAATGTAAACTGGTAAATAATTCAGAAAAACACTTCTAGTCAAAGAGATAGAATTTATATAGTTTTAAGAGATAAAAAAAAAAAAAAGAAAAGAGAGAAAACTGTCATAATGTAATCTGATTCCTACCGTTTCTCTCTTCTGTAACAGTTTTTGTTGACGCTGAACCAAGTATATCCTTACTAAAATCTCTGTGCCCTTGATTTTAATATTTCTGGTTTACAGGGTGTCTACTCCAATAAACAGATAAACAATTCCAATGAACAGTGATTCCCACAGTTAGGGTGCTATTCTCATCAAATTTTGGTTTCCACGATGAAATCTTAATCCATGGTGTGCCAGTTTGGCAATATTTAGAGATATCTGCCTGCAATCCTGTCACAATGATGTTAGCTGATATTTGTAATGTTCCTGAGGCTGGAAGGAATCTCAGAGAGAAACGAGTGACTAAGCAGTTCCTATAAGCCAGTAGGAGCCAAAGCTCAAAGAAGTTCTAGGGAAACAAAAAAGCAAAATGCTGATGATTAACTAACAAATCAAAGTGACATTCCAGTTTAGCTTTATCAGAACCAAGTAACTGATGCTGAGAGGCTGCCTGTGACTCTGGGTGCCCACCATCAATCTGAGAAAGGTCCCTGCCAGCCCCAGGAGCAGCAGCTCAAAGCCAAAGGGCACAGGTCTGCTGGCCCTGAAGTTGGCTGCCCAGGAAATGTGCCCTCCCTTCCTTGGCATGCTGAATATCTGGATAGCTGACCACTCACAGCACCTGACCTGGGCTAGAGGGAGTAGTGGAATAGTTCCCCTTCTGCTGTCAGTAATGGGTAAAACAAAAGAGCATCTGTCTGTGAAAGTACAAGAAAAGGGCTTTGAGTTACAGTAAAAAGGCTGAAAGGCAACAGAAGTTGGTATGTGCTCATCACTTTTCATGTCATGCAGCCTTGCTGTAAATCTACATAAGCATTTAGGGTCCAAATTTCAGAAGAATTCAAAAAAATAAATAAATTACTAAGTAGGTAATCTAATGGTCATATTGTGAACTGTCTCATAACCATTACATAAAGGGAAAGCTTAATTAAAAAAACAAGCCATTATATTAAATTTCAGTCTATATTGTGTTAGATGTTGCAGTTCAGAGAAAAAAAACCAAATCAAACTCTGGTGAGAGATTGGGACTGGATGATCTTTAAAATTCCTTTACAACATTCTGTGATTCCATGATGATTCTATGAAAAACAAAATCAAAGTGTATATCAAGACTCGGAACATTAGAGGGCAAAACAAAGCCTCAACTTATTGTTATAGAATAGGTGTTAAAAAAAGACACAGTGCCCTGATTTATCAGGGGTGGGACAGAGCAAACAACCCCCAGAGTGACTATTTAATGTTTGTGACAGGACTATTGCAAACTACAAAAGAACCTCAGAGATTTTCAGGAGCATCTAATGGCCTTAAAAATATCCATGAATTTCCTACAATGGAGACATTCTTCACCAGGAAGAACTGCCTCAGCTTAATAAATCAGCAGCAGATGACTTGGAGCAAATTGAGAAACTGAACCAGTGAAAAACTACCCAGATCAGACGATATTTACTCAGGAGCTTAAAGCACTTCAGCTATGGAGCTGCCATGGTGTGTGATCCATAGTTTAGCACTGACAAAGTGCTAGAGGAATAAAAGGTGGCAGTATGGCACCAACCTTAAACAAGGGCTCCTTGCCACTGGTGGAAATCACAGAAAAAAATTCCCCACCAAAGAAGAGAATGAATAGTAAAAATTATCTGTATGATCTATGGATCCCCACTCATTGAGTCCAGGGAAGACATCCCTGTCATCCATCACATGGACACAATCAATGCTCATGTGATGAGTTTGCCATTTTCCAAAAAAGGTGGCAACAGTGCTCCTTACTGAAAGCTCTTCAGCCCTCTCAGTTTGGGAGGAAGGATTCCCTCAAGGACTGATGATGGTTTAAGGAGTGGAGAAGAGAATACTAACTAAACAGTGGAAAGGCAGTTCTCATGATGCTCCCAGGTTCAGTGCTGGGATCTTTATTCTTTTACATATTAATAAATTACATGAAACAGATTTAAAAGTCCCAAAATGGAGTTTTCAGATGAAACAACAATTTTTGGACACTGAGCTCACGTGTGGCCTTCAGCTCTGGCTACTGTGAATGCTGCAGAAGGATTGCATGATGTCGTCTGACCAAGCAATTAAATGGACAATAAAACTCAACAATGACTGTAAAGTAATGCACATGTGCAAAAGCTAAAACAACCCCCCACAACCCCCATACAGATTTTTCATAAATTGTAAATGAGATATTTTCATTCAGGACAGAGCTCTTCCACCCACTTCCCAATGCTGCTCTGCTCTAGGAAGACCAGCTGGATTTTCCAGTAGGTGTCAAACAGACAAAAATAGAAGGTTTAGCCAAATAAATGTCTCCTTGCTGACACAACTTGGAAGCCTTCCTCCCTCCTTCTTAGTTCTTTCCTTCATTCCTACCCAGCCTTCCCTGCTCTTTCCTCCCACATCCACTGATCCCAAGTGTGTGACCTCTCCCGCCTGGCGCTGGGACCTGACGGATCAGGAGGCAAGCCAGCTCCACTCACCTCGGACAAAAGCACTTCTTTTTGTTATTATTTAAGTGACCTTTCTGCCACTGCAGTAAATTGGCTTACTGTGTGTCTGGAGGGGCACCAGCAGTGCACAGGCAATCTGGGCTTTATGAAGCCAGGAGCTGGGGGTGCAGAAGCTGAAAAGAAGGGCAGGACCTTTCCCTCTTGGCAGCAGCAAGCTTTTATCTTGGCTTAAGCTGTATTATGAAATCATAAGCTGGTGCTCATTTCTAAGCATCTGCTCCTGGCCCTGGACAGCAAATTACCTAAATTAGTCTTTATTCTAATGCTGCACTGAAATAATTACACTCAATGAATCAGTCTTGGAAAGCGATATGGATTGCTTATGCAATATTGCATATGGATACACCTTCAAACTGTAGATAATTTTGTGAACAATGTCCCAGAAATTTGATAGCCTTCTCCCATTAAGGTATCATTAAGTTCTCCCAGCACTTCTCCCTCTTTAACAAATCATGAAGAAATTTAACTGCAGTAGGCTGTTATAAACTTCCTATATATGCACAGGTATTTTTGATTCTCACAATTTGTTCTTTGCTTTAAGGTGAAATACATCCATCTTTATTGCATTTTCCTTTTTCTGAGCACAGAAACAAACATGTTGCTATATTCCCAGCAGAAATTTTATAGCTGAACTCATACAGACATTTTGGAAGTGATTTCACCATTATTGTGAAGTCCCATGTGTTGCAAAACTTGTCAAAGGATGAAATGCTTTAGGGATTAATTACAGGCTCTGAGTCATACTTTTATAAAGCTACCTCAAAATGGCATCCAAGGAGCACTCAGAGATGAAGCCATTTAAAGTTTTGAAATCTTACAGCCTGAGATGACTCTACCTGGAGACAGCCTTTATGCCTCTGCCTTGATGTATCAAATCCAAATTTGGAAATATGGGGGTCAATGAGTCAACAAGATCCTCAAATTGGCATGAAGACAAGGTCAGCAAAAGAATATGTCATTCACAGACATTACCTTCTGTTTCTTCAGGACATACAAATGCAGCATGAATGTTTAAACTGAAGAAAGCCCAAGAAATAAAGAGGCTCTGTTCATTTTTCTAAGAATAAGGCATTTTACACTTCTGTTAGTGTGATAGTGAAACTCAGGGGATCCATGCACAGGGCTAAAGAAGCACAAGAAAAGTGAACATATCCAACACCAAAAGTTTTGAGTGCTTGTTCTCTAAATAAAAATGAAACATTTAGCAGTTGTGCTAGCTCATCAGTTGCCAATCAATATATTTTAAAAACAATCAAGTCTCACCCACAATACAAATATGGCCTTTGGCATTTTGTGCTTGTGTGGGATTTTTTTCGTGCCCTTTTTTTTTTTGCTCTGGAACTGCTATAACCACACTGATCAAAACACCTAGAAGCTTTATGTGTATTTTTGCTGGTATAGCCTGGCATAGAACTGGCTCAAACCATTTTAAGTTGTGCCACACCTCTCTCCCAGTAGCAGGTCTGTATCCAGGTTAAGTGCAAATATAACCAGGCTTGATTTTTATAGACTGCTTGATTTTTGTGTGAACAGGAGGCCAGTGAAGGCAGGATACCAGCCTGTCCTAGATGGGAAGATGCTGGAATTTAAATGAGCATTACAATCCACTGTGGTGACCCTTAGGAAAATTGCCACCAGCAGCTAACAGATTGGTTAAACGTGCTTCACCTTCCTGGCCTCAGTGGAACTATGGGAGTGCCTTTATGCAAACATTTGCATTTAACACATTACCTCATCCTGGAAAAATGGTCATGAATAAATACAAACCCCAGCATAAATTTTATTCATCTGGTTTATAGTGAGAAAAACACATGATCCTGTATTTTGCTTTTCAAATATGCTCAGCCTGCAGGAGCCAGGCAGCCAGCTTGTGAAGCCATGAAAAGTTGCTGCTACAAAACATGAGGGAGGCAGGGAGGGAGCCCAGGAGCAGCACCTGGAGCACATCCTAGAGCTGAGATGGTGCAGCTCTGGCTCCCACCTTCCCTTTGACCTTGGACAAAATGCTGCCTCTCTCCAGCTTCTGTTTTCTCTCCTGATTTCTGTTTCCCTTCAGTGTGTCAGGCACATGCTCCAAGGTAAGAAGTTTGGCTGAAAGATTCCCCTGAAAGTCTATCTGGGAATTGAACTAAATATAACTAAAAAGTAAATTTTACATCTGAGATTCACAACCAGATACTACCTAGGGTAAACCCAGCTTTAGAAAGTCTTGTCAAAGAAAACAGTTTTCCTAGCCATGTAGCACTGCTTAAGAGAAGCAGCTGTTTGAAATCTCACTTTGCAGTTAATTCTCAATTTAATGAGACTTCAGAAATTTGAACTTTAAAAAAGGGCATCTTTGTAATCTGGTAGTTCAACATATGGGTGCTGGGGGAAGGAAAGCTGTTTTGCATGTCTATAAAAACAGATACCAGAAGCTTACAGTTATGAAATGTGTTTCTAAACAGAGTAGAAGCTGTTGGTCTGATGGTAGGTTGTGTAGGGAGCAGGGGGAATATCCAGAAGTGAGTAGGAGGATTCAGCCTGGCTTCAGCACTGAGATAATCACAGCTGATGTGAAGCAGGAGTGATCAAAGGCCAACACCAGACAAGAGCTGGAGAGAAAGTGTTGGCCATTGATATAAAAAAACATTTCTTCTTCATTCCCAACATCTTAAGGGACATGCAATAGTAACATTTTTTAATGGCCTATGGAAGGCTGGAGTGAAAGAATGATCCTCTGTGTGGTTTTTAATACTAGTGTTGTAGCTTTGGTGGCCAGAGGAAGTGAAGCTTGGAGCAGAGCTAACATCATTTGTCAGAGCAGATATAAAACATTTCCAAAGCACTGAATCACCTGCAGGGATTCAGAACCTGAGAGCATATCTGATTTTTCCAAATATATCAGCAAGGCTAGTAAAAAAAGTTGACTCTCCTTAGAGATCTTGCTTTTCTGAAAATATTGTTCTATACTTTTCTACTACAACAAATTACAACACAATTAAATTGTGCAAAAAATAAGGTCTGGGGAAGTTCTTGTACCACTGAATAGGACAAGGGAAAGAGAATAACTGCTGATGGACACATCAACTTTTCACTTCTTAGCAATGTTTAAGGGACACATCTTTTAGAGTTTTGGTCCCTCATCTATTACTGGATTTAGTGGATGTGACCCAGGTTAGACAGGAAGAATAGTTATGGTTAATATAAAGCAGACATGAATTTCAGAGGGAAATGCATTCTTAAACAAAATGAGAGGCCTCAGTCAGTGCTGAGTGAAGTACCCTGCTCGTTTTGGGTGCCAGTGGAGTTATGGCAGTTTGTCAGACAAATATGATTCTTGTCATTTCTCCAGACACTGCCTTACAAAACTGATTCAGGAATACAGTGATTAATACCAGCAGCAGTTATTTAAATTCTTCCATGACAGCAGGCACACAGCATTTACCTGGCTGAATGATTTCCCACTGGGGCAGGGAGCCTAAAGACTGAGAAAGTAAACCCAGCACCCTAGAAAGCAAAGAAGGGGAACAAAAAACCTGAAGAAAAATAAAAAAAATAAAGAAGTAAATAATTAGCAAAAACACAATCAAAATGAATTTGCCTGTTTTATTACCTGCTGATCCCACTTCTTTCCAAGCAATGCAGGAGGCCACATGGCACACCAGTGTAGATGTATTGTACTCAGGAGTGTGTTTATTCCCTTGATCACAGCCCTTTCTCTCTGTTGGAATGCTTGCTAAGAAGCTGGGTCTGACAAACCTCTGAAAAACAGTTCCCTAGACAAGCACAGTGTGACAAGAAACCAATCTCAGTTCTCCTTCATAACTGATTTTCTTTTTAACCTCGGTCATCTTTGAAGGAAGTATCAGAGTAGCAAAAGTCACTTGCTAAAGTCAAGCACCTTCTGAAAGCAGCCTCTAAAACCTGGCTTTCAAAAATAGTCCTAATCTCTGAAAACTACTTTAAAAAACTGCAGCACACCAGCCATCCATCCATTCTCAGCTCCTGTCACAGGAACTCAGGGAGATACAGAGCCATGCTGACGTGTTGAAAGCCAGTCAGATTCCAGAGAAGGCCATCTGCCTGCAAAACTTGCTCTGTTTTTGCTGTCTCAAGTAAGTCCTACTTCTATTTTATCAAGTGATTTGTGTGTGTGTGTGCCCATGTGAGGCTTGCAATAGCACTTGCTTGAAACAGGCACGGAAGAAAAGAGGTCTCGAGCACAAGGCTGGAAAAGTGCCCCTGAGCACACCCACCCTTCTTTGCTCCAAAAGGCAAACTTCCTAACTGTGTGGTCATTGCCAGGAAAAGATCATATTTTAGGACTTGGTATTTTTTGTACCTTAAAATAAAGAGATTTATAAGCTTTTATATCCTGATTTCATCCAGTTTCTGTTCCCTCCCTCCTGGTTGTGCCTTTTCTGCTGTTCTTATGCCTACACCTCCTCCTCCTTTTCATTCCATTTCGTGACTATTTTCTCTGGATCTCTTGAACTATATCTTCTTCTAAAATATTCTGAAAATAATTTATTCTGAGAATAATTTATCTAAAATTTTGTGTTCTATGCTTTAAATTAGTTCTTCATGGTGCCACAGAAGATCCCCAAATCCCTGGTTTAAAGACATGGGGATAAGGTGGAAGAGTTATCAAAAAAAATGGCAAAACAATTCTAGTGTTCTGTGTCAGGAAGGAGGCTGCTCCAGAGAAGCAGCAATTGCCATCATTTTAAGGGACAATTCACATTGTATTTTTGGTAAGAAAAGGATCCACAACTGTCATAGCATGACTGCACTTATTTCAAAGCAAGCCAAAAGCTGAATCATTTTAATTTAGTCCCACAAAAAAATGCATTTCAGAATCACCCTCACTGTGCACAACCCACATGTACTATATTCTTTCCCTGAAAAAAAACACAAGTGCTCTATTATTAGCAAAGGGCAGCAGCAGAGCAGGGAGAGGAGCTCTGGCAGGGCTGAAGAAGGCAGTGCCTGTAGCTGAACACATTTGCTTGTTTTTCAGAGACCCTGGCCAGGACTTGCACAGCTCTTGGGACTGGCAGCCTGGAGGGACAGGCTCCACAAAGTTGCAACAGCAAAGCTGTTCTGTGCTTATTTAAGCAAAACTCTTCCTCTGAGGCAGAGTTGTGACAGCTCCCCATGGGAAATTTATTTACATATTTGAGTGATACCTCACTCGGTTATGCGAACACTTCTCAGGACTGAGAATCCTGTAGCTAGTCTAAATCTGTGATCTTGCCATGGTTTCTGAGCTTCTTCCCAGTTACAGGCAGAGAAAAATTCCAACCAATAAACCCTTTTAAAAGTGACTCTTGTTTTTTACTGCTGAAAGAGAAAGAGGAGCAAGATGAGCCTTAAGTTTTCATCCATCTGGTGGTGAAGTTTGTGACTGTTTTTAGCTCGTGGACCACAGACAATAGGCTTTGAAAACTTGAAGGCCCACAAAACTCTGTCCTTGAAAATTGAAGGGGGAAGAAAGAAGTTCTTTCTTCTAGCTAACAAGGCTGTTTTGGGTCATTGAAGCAGGGCAAATCTATAAGAGCAAAAATCTAGTTGAGTTAAGGTTTGGGGAATCAATTGAGATACTTTTAATATTGAGTTGTATGGAATGGAAAGCCAATGTATCCTTTAAAGAATGGGACTCAGATGTTACAGGAAAGGTCATTGGACATCTGTGCCACTCATACCTTATGTTGCATTGGGTTGGGAGACTGGCTCAAAAGTATGGGATTTATGGAAGAGGAGATGCATGGGGCAAGAGAACAGCTGTGAGAGTTTTTCAGCAGCAGTGTCCTGCAGAAATGCACTTCTAGAAAAAGCACAGGACCAAGCTCTTCCCCCCACAGCCTTCGCAGGAGCAAAGATTTAACAAAATTCTCTTTTTTTTTGTGACTAAAACAGAAACCTGGACAGCAATGATTCAGAGTCGTGGTTCACAGCCATGAGTGCTGTGGTCCCAGGGCTGCAGCAGCACAGAGCGCCTGGCCACAGCCAGAGCAGGCAGTGACACTGCACAGCAGCCCGCAGCAGCTGCTGCTCTGTGCACACACGAGGTTTCCAGAGTCCTTCTGCTGGAAACCTTCAGCAGCTCTGAATGCTGAGGGAGTCACACACGCTCTCTGTGGGGCTGTGCAAACACCCCCAGGGACCTTGCTGGAAGTGTTTTCCCGTGGAAGCAGATTTCATGCTGCACTTCAGAGCACAGAGAGAGGACAAGGAGCCCTACGTGAAGCCATTAGCATTCAGAGCTGTCCTGCATGCTCTGGAGTTCAGAGGGGAAGGTCACACACCTCTCCCATTGCTGATGACTTGTTTCCCACAGGGATGCTGCTCTTGATGAATTACTCAGTACCACTGTCCAAACCCTTGTGCTGTGTCTCTCTCCACAACTGGGCAGCCTCTGGGACCCAGGGCTGGGAAGCTGAGGGAACAATCAGATTACTTCCAGGCAAGGTGGGGGAGAGCAGGTGGAACTGTAAACAGGCACAGGGAGGAGGCAGGAAGACCTGAGCAAGAAGCTGTTGTTTCCAGCTGCTAGCACGGTCACGTTATTCTGCTCAAGGCCAAAATAGCAGCTAAGGTGGAGTGTATCCCAGGGAATCCATTATTATTGGAGAAAAGAAAATTGGCACCAGCTGCCTACAAGCATTTCTGTGAGGGAAGTGAGGGCTGGCTGATGGCAGACTTCACCTGGTGACATGGCTGGAGAGAGGGATTGAGAACTCCAGGGATAGTGTGGAGCAGGCCTGGGAAAAAAAAAAAAAAAAAAAAAACCAAAAAGAGAGAGAGAAAATGAAGGAGGCAAAGAGACCAAAAGACCAAAAGGGAGGGGTGGAAGGAGGCCTAAAACTTCAAAATCCAAAGTGTGTGTTCATCCAGAACAAGGGTACATTGCCTTCTGTCTGTGCATACCCAGCTTTCAATGAGAGATACAGCAAGACAAAGCCCAGCCCTGCCCTTGGCAAATCACTTTATTTTGCTCTGTGTCATCTGCTAGCTGGAGATGTCTGCTGGCTGTTCTTTTATCATGGGCCTTGTTTGCCTGAGCAGGCTGTAAACTTTGAGGTGCTCGTGCACCATGCCTGGGAACAGCCGTGGTCCCTGTGCCCCCAGGAGCTGCTGTCACACACCAGTGCTGCACTGAATGTTCTGGAGCCCTGCAGCTGCAGCAGCAGCAAGTCCAGCAGCAAACAGTGGGATGTGGCTGAGGCTGAGGAGCCCCTAAAGCTGTTAATATCGAAACAGAGGAGAAAACATGTTTGGGGATAAGTGAGCTTCCATCTTCATGAGTTCATAGCAGGGAAGGGAGGAAGAAGAATGGACAAGCAGATACACAGCAACTGAAGGGAACAAGGTGCTGTGATTTACTGAGGACATGCAGATCTAGGCCCAGGAAACTGGAGTACAAAACTCAAGTTTCTGATGCTCCCAGAGCAGACCTCTGGAGTAGGTGCCCACACTTCTTGCACAGGCTTTGGTGAGCTCAGTAGCTCTCTATAATTCTTTTCTTTAAGGCACTGTAGTGAGGTCAGCATGGTTACTCCCAGTTCAGAGATAAGGAAACTGAGGCAGAAGGAGGACAGGTAGGTGAGCCTGACCCAACTACAACCTTGCTCAAGCTGCTTTTATCATCTCTTGCAAAGAAAAGAGAGCATCATGCCATCCAGGAGTGCACACAACCCAAACTTATTTACTTGGTTCATCAGCAGCAAACACTGCAATGTCATCAGTTACTGCTAAAAATTTCTGAAAGTTATGGTTCGAAGGGATGGGTTAGATGTTTTCCAAAATCAAAAGTGCACTAAGAAAGGAAAAAAAAGGTCTGCTACATACAAATTTGACATCAGAGACAGAGCTAATGTTTCCATATGAGTTGAGAAGGGGTGGAGCACAGTCCTGCCAAGAAGAGGGTGGAGTACAACCCTGCTCAGAAAAAGTCTTGTTATGATATTTAGTTTGAAAATTTCAAAGAGAAATGGGACGTGAGGTGTTTTCACTTAATCTGTGGTTTTACTCTGAAGCAATGCTATGGATGTGGCAATTCCCAAGCTTGTTCTGATCTCCCTGCAGAGTTGTGGCTTGGTGATGGAGATCTGGGGGATGAAGCACTGCTTTCTGCAAACTTCTTTCACTAGTTCTGTTCTCTGCTGTACTGGTTGTTTGGTTTCACCTGCCTCTTATCAGAAGAGCACAATCTATTCTGGCAGAGTGCATAAACAGGATCAGAGCCTTCAAAAATACTGTTTTTTTTTTTTCTGATATGCAAACTGAGAAATACAGACACATTTCTGCAAGTCAAATGATTCAGAACTGGGGATAGACTTTAATTGGAACATTTAACCTTCAAAACACCTTTATATCAATGTCATATTGGTGACCTAGGAAATTTTTCAGAATGGTCTGTGTCTGTATATATATACAGTTTTTTCTTAGAAGAGGTTCACTGTCCACACACTGCATGTATGTCAGGAAAAGCAAAGTGAAGATGCATATGCTGAAATGTGTTGAAAATAAGAATGTCTCTGCTAGGGCTCCAATGTGTAAATCCAAGCTGGAAGAGAAATGAAATTTCTTTCCATGTGAAGCTGCTGGAGCAGCAGAGGGAGTCTTGCGAGAAAAGACTCTGGGAAGCAGCAGTAGTGGGCAGGGTGTTGAAAAGGCAAACTCCTCTAAAACCTCTCCCCCTAAACCGAAATAGTTTTAATGCCTGTGACAGACCCTGTGTCCAGGACAGGAATGAACAATTCACTCACTGCTCACACGCCCTGAAGGCGCCGGTGCAAACAGCTCGTTTTTAAGTGGTTTGCACCTAAAAACACCTACCCTTAAATCAGAGTGCTACAAACCCAGCCTGACTCCGGAGAGATGTTGTGATGTTGACATGCTAATCCTGGTGTCCCACCGGGGAGCTGCTGAATCCATTTTGTAGAAAAACAAAGGGAGAGGTAATTGCACGGTATGCAAAGGCCTTTGTAATTCTCATTAAAGGCTGAAGAATCCCCAGGGTTTTATTCAAGCAGAGAAGCAGTGGGCAAAGCCATTCCAAATGCAGAGAGCTACCAGCACAGAATGGGAAATGAACTAAGAGTAGCTATAGGTCAGTGAAGGTTGCAACATGAAAAGAAAAAAAAAAAAAGGAAAAACTTGGTAATTATCCTTTCTTTCCTAATTGACCCTTGTTTTCAGCTTCTGCCTATCTTTCCAGCCCTGAGGGAGAATGTGTTTGCAAGACAGATGCCAGGTGATCCAGTTCAAGGTGTCCCATCACTTCTGAAGTAGAAGCAAATTACCTGAACTTGAGAATAAGCTGGCAACAACAACAAAATCTATCGCTTGTTATTTTTAGATCAAGAAAACGAGGTATGTGGCCACAAAGGAAACCCCACCTGCGTGCTTCAATTCTAAGGCTGAGGACACGGTTTTTTCTCTTAAAGGGCACCACTCCCCTAAGTAATTTTGACAGACTTTCAGAAAGTCAAGCTGCTCTGCAAGCCTCTGCAAACTCTAGTGAGCAATACTGAAACAAGTTTGGAAGCAGCTCTCCCTGTTCTTTATAAAAGTACCTGTGGAACTGTGCTTTTCTGTGCTTTTTAACTGATCTATATTTTTCCTTTTTTCCTATAAATAGTCATATCTAGCAAGATCATGTTTGGTTTTTTGTTGGTTTTTTTTTTTATTTACATGGAAAAGAAATTCTTGCTTGGCATTCTCTTAAAAAAAATAAAAATCAAAAATTTTCTGGAGAGAAAGTTACAAGTGAATGTGACTCATAATCTTCCAAATCTATATTAGGGAGAAACCACCTATCCTGCAGGGAAAGGGGTAACCATAGGTTGATCTAATCCTCACTAATTCCAGACAGTGCATAAAATCTTTCAGCACCACCAGAGGCAGATTCTGAATCAGGAGAAAGAGGGGTTTGTTTACATGTTGCACGCAGCCCCTGAGTTCATAGCATGGAAATAATTCTTACATGTCACAGAAAATCACAAAGAATAGCTGGAACAGGACATGAAGCAATTACTGCTATGAGCTCTTTACAGTCTTCTGCTTCTCAATCACCTCCTCCCAGCCACAGCCTCCTGGAAAAATTTACATTTCTTTCCCATAGCTCAGACACATATTCTATAGAGCAGGAAGAATGATGGGAAAATTAAATCCACACATTAGACTAAAGTGGTTCCCTGCTCGAGGAAGATGTGCTACATCCACAGGAGAAGAAGAACAAGCCATTGATCACCCTGTCACTGAACAGGATGGAGCTGTTGAATTAGTATTGAGCTGGAGTGTTCCTTCTCTCAGGAAGCCAAGCTGCATTTCACAGATGTCATTTGTAATGAAAGATAAGGTCTGAATTCATCTGCAGGTTAGGTCTATAATGAGATCCAGTCCCCTGGCCTCTGAGTCACAGTGAAGTGACTCGAGCTCTCCAGCAGGCAGTGTATGAGCCCCAGACATCAAATACAAAATGCACAGCAAAGAACCCTCTCACTGTCCCTGGACATCACGTATTCACCTGGGGTGTCACAGCCCCTGTCACCCACAGAGCCATGGAAGTGTCACACTGGATCACGGCCCAGAGGAGCTGCTGCCTGAGCACCTGTGTCTTTTCCTTCACCTGAAACCTGCCCTAGAGAAATAAATGTTGCTGCTCAAAAGTACTGCCCAAGGGAAGGCCTTTCCTGAGACCAGGCCTTTCTTCTTGGCAAATAACAGTTTGTTGCAAAATAAAATGAGTTTAAAAAAAAGGGGGGGCAAAAATCCCCAGCCCTGAACTAGATCATGTGTCTGTCTTAGCATGACCTAACACAGGACTTTGTGTTAGAGAGATGTGAGTTCTTCTAGTGCTCTAGACACAGAATTTTAGGCAACACTTCAAATTAATGCAATAGGAAGCTTAATCCAAGTTGCACTTTCTCTTTCCTAATTTTTGAGCGATTTGACAACGTTCTTTAACACTGTGTTTAGGGCCTCTGATTGGGGATCTAAACGTGAAGCCTGTTTGATGAATCCAAGCACTGTTTCTAACCCACACTTAGCTTGCCACCACTTTGATAACAGCACTTGAATAATTCATTGTGCACCTGCAGAGAGGCTTCACATGATCTGCCCTGGAGGTGTCACCCAGAGTCACACTGGGGCTGGCCATCAGGAGCCAGCACAGTGCCTTGGCATCACCCTCTCAAAGTCAGAAACTTTCACAGGCCCAGATGCTCACCAGCTTTACAGTCTCCCCCTCAATTTGTCACACAACCACCAAAGAAGGGAGCAGGACCAGGCAGTCCAGGGCAGGAGAAGAAGCAGAATTATTGGAGCCCTAAAGAAGACTATTTTGAGGTTTCATCACCAAAATCTCTCTCTTTCCATTTCAGTCTTCCGTGATGTATCCCAAAGCTCCTGGGTATGACTCACAGGGAAGGACAGCCATGTTACCCAGAATGGTGTGAAACTGGCTTTTAAGTCATTCTCAAATATTTAATATTGCAGCTGATGACAATGGCTGTCCTCCAAGGGAATTTGATCACCTAATCCTAAATGCAAAGCAAGGAGACAGCAAAATTAAATTGCCTACTTTTAAATTATTTTTTGCCAAAGCTGTTTGCTTCACTGCTGCTTATTGCTAGGATTGGCTGAAATAAGGAGTGCTGAAATATATACAAAATAAGCTACACTATTTCTAGCCACACCAAAAATACTTGGAAACCAAAGCTTAGCGTGCAACATTGTTCTCACAAAGTTCAGATGAAGATTGAAGTCAGATTCAGCTTTTGGGAACTCTTACTGGTTCCCAAATGAAATTTCTAAACTTAATAAGGTTTGTTCATTGTCAGAAATTCTACTCCAGCCTTGGCAGTGGTGAACCCTCATGGAAAGGTAACCCAGGATTCACCTTGCATAGAATACACGGTGCTGCAAATAATACAAAATCCTCTCCAGACCAAAACATGAGTGGCTTTAAATGGGAATCACATGGGTGATTCTTGTGGTTGTCCTGTGCAGGGCCAGAGTTGGAGTTTGATGATCCCTGTGTATCCTTTCCAACACAGAGGATTCTGTGATTCTGTAACTCTAAAAGTTATTAACAGAGCCCACATGGTGTTTTTTCACAGGTCTGTTATGTAACAGACTGGTAGAAATAAAATAAGATCTTGAAACCAGCTTTTTTTTTTTCTTTATTTTGCTAATGCTGGGTATAAGAACTCTCAGACATTTTGGGAAGTATCCAAGAATTTTTTCATCTACAAAAAAATTTCTTTAAAAAAATTAATTCCCTAGTAGTTAGGTAAATAAATAACAAAACCAACATCTTTTTTCAGTATTGCACCTTTCTAAAAGCAAGAAATCCTAAAGCTGTGATGTTTTCTAAGGTTTCCTCTAGTATTCTCCTCCTGCACTTGTTTCTTTTTATCTTAATTATATCAAAAATGTCAATTTTAGCAGGCAAACTTTCCATAAAGCCTGTTAACCAAGTGAACTTTTTTTATCCTTGAGGTACAGGAGCTCCCTTCTTCAGTTTCAGTGGATCTGATGTGTTCTAGTGCCCTCACAGAAGCCTTCTGCAAAGGCAAATTAAGTGTCCAAGTCAAGAGGAAGCAAAAGACCTGAGATAAAAAATCTGCATGCAGTATCTTTGAACTTTTCTCTGTGTATTTTTAAGAGAGCTCTCTAAACATGGAAAGGGCAAATCTCATAATAGCTGAAACAGAGCCTGAAGACATTTAATATCTCAGCATTAACTATTCATTATGAGGCCATATGGATCAGTTCAATAAATGATGAAATAAGTTATTGAGAAGCCAAACCAAGAATACTGGAAAGAAACATTCTCTTAGCCAGATCAAGCAGAGACTCACACATTTGTTGTTGAAGACCAAAATGCTCACTGAAGGCTCTATGTGTCTATCTAGAGTCCCATAACCATTTTTCCCAGCTTGTGGGAAACAGGTTTCCCATTTTTCTATCTTCCAGTAATTTTTCTGGCCCTTTCTCTGATGATTGATCCTCATCTCCTTTGAGAATGTCAAAACCTGTACTAAAAATGACACAGAGAGCTGGATGATTGAGATTGTTCACTGATGATTCAGATCAAACCCTGTGTGGCATGGCATGTGTACACGAAAATCCTGCATTTTATCACATCAAGAGATTACAGTTGTCACAGGTGAGTACAGCACAGCAGATCTTTTTTTCCAGGAAGGAATATTTTATAGCAGTGATGCTGCTAGGTGTTGAAACAAGTGTTTTATGAGTTATCAGCTGACAAGCAAGGTGAGAAGATCCTTAAAATTAGGTACAGTTAAAAGCCCTGCAGAGTCAAAGCTTTATCCCACTTCCACATATTCTTAGAGCTGTAATTTTTTGTATTTGTCTCTTGTAACTTAATAAAAACCTAGTAAGTAGAGAAGAAAAAGAGTGGATTTGTTTGCAGCACAATAAAATTTAGAATTAACTGACATTTCTTTGCAAATACAGTTGAAATCACCTTTCTGATAATTTAGAGCTCATTGTTTTCTCCCTAAAAATGTAGAAATTGCTCAAAGAAGCCACTTTTATTGGCATTTGTGTCTTGGAGTCCTTTGAGGCTGTGACATTTATTTGTAAGCAGGGCTGCTTGTCAGGTTTTTGTATTGCCTCCAATGTGTTTCCTGTAGTCTGAGGTTGTTGAAGTCTGCTGTGAGGACCAGAATTTCCATCATGAGGCTTCTCCCAGTTACCTGGAGGTGGCTTCACCCATTTCTGCCTGGTCAGAGAGGCTGCACAGACCCCCAGCACAACCCTGCCCTTGCTGGCCCCCAGTGCTGACCCGGCACCAGACCTTTGGGAAGAAATTGTGCAACCCCTGAGACAAAGCTCTGGTCACTCTGCAGGGTGAGGCTGCTGCCAGCCAGGTCCCTGTGCTTTGTAAAAGCCTCATTCAATGGCTGAGCTATAAAAACATGCTATAAAAACTGCCCATGTGCAGTTGCAAAGTGCTGTTTGAAGTCATTTTTGGGGTTGTTTCAGCTGTAAAATGGACAGCCTGGGTCACAACTGGAAGCACGTTTGAGTCAGTGAGACTTGCAATATTCCAGCCCATTTACAAAGGATTGCTGGTCAGCTCTAGCAAGATTGCTCTTTAAATATCTGATTTTAGCCTGCACTTGACTGGGAAACCTGAAAGTACACCATGCCACAGTTTCAGAAGAAAAACAAGGATAATGAGGAAGAATCTTAGGAAATACTTCTTTTCCATGTGTATGAATTTGAACTGTAACTGAATTAAATATTAACACTCACGCAAAAGGCAACATATAATCTGAATTATGGCATGGTTCTAAGGAACCTCAGGAGTTCTAGTCCAGCCTCCATGAGAAAGTTCCAAGTTGAGCTCACACAGATGCAGTTTTGCAGCCAGGAGGGATGTGGTATCTGTGGACACATTTGGCCACTGAAGCTGATGAAGCAGATCTTGCCATACCAGACCTCTTGCTGGCTTTGTGTGGCTTTTCTTTTTTGCTCAGGGTGATGTCTGGACTGATGGAAAGTGTGGTTTTCCTACTGCAGCTGTGTTCACTCCTGGAGCATTTTTCTGTTGTAGAGGTCCTGGTAACATAGACATGGCCTGCAGCTAAAATTATCATCTGGTCACACACTGGAAAATCTCAAAGTTTGCATGCAGACCATGGTGCTTTGCTTTCACCTGCACATCATTTGCTACTAATAAAAAGACAAGTACAGCATCAGATTTGTACCTTAAGCACAAATTAATCATGGAATAAAAATGATCCTGAAATATTTTTCAAAACTCAGGGAATAGTAGCATCATAGCAGAAATGAAAAAGACTTTTACAATCCCAAATGTGTTTATTAAGGAGTAAAACAATATCCTAGGCCATGTTATTTCAAATTAATGGGGCCTTTTAACACACATTTCTTGATATATTTTATTTGTATCTGCTGAAGTAATATAGAGCTGTGAAGCGTGGCCAGAAGTACTCTGCAGAGAAATCTCTGCTGGAGAAGCTGCAGAATTTTTATAATTTCAATTAACTAAAATGAATGGGGGAAATCTCCAGAGAAAGTTGGCAAATGGTTTGTTTTTTTATAAATCCCATTTTCCTGGAAATAAAGATCCATAAATCAGCAATGCTGCATCATGAAGGAAACTGAAATCTGTTAAAAAACAACAAAAAAAATCCTGTTTAGACTTGTAGACCTGTAGCACTGTGGGTGCAGCTCAGTATGGCACCAGTGCTGGCAGATTTCACATCTGAGTGGGAATGGAAATGAACTTTACTGCCAGAAGCTGTTTCCACACTCGAGTACTAACACAGCCAGTGTGAACACACACACACAAATAAAGTATCACACTTTGAAATTAATTAATTACACCAGCAGGTAGCTGTGCCTAAGTAAGGCATGAGAACTGAGCTTTGATCAATTGAACAGCTTTGTGTTTTTAACGCTGTCCAACACCCAACGTGGCTCTCAGAGCTGTTTTATAGATACTTCTCAGGTGGTTTGCAATCTGTTTTTCATAGACTGAGCTGTCACAGTGACTCAGTAGGATTCTGCAGAGTAGTCAGTGTTAGAATCAATACAAACAGCTGCAGGGGATGTATCCTTGGAAGAAAGAAGAAAAAAAACTACCCCATCTTCAAGATTTATAATTTTCTCTTTAAAATTCCAAGCCTTTCTCTTCTTTTTCCAT
The DNA here is from genome assembly GCA_013397245.1 of Thryothorus ludovicianus. NCBI lineage: Eukaryota > Metazoa > Chordata > Aves > Passeriformes > Certhiidae > Thryothorus > Thryothorus ludovicianus. Next base: position 751,422 of record VZTB01015000.1, on the reverse strand, counting down.
AAGGTCTACACAGAGCTTGCCTTCAACAAGCACATATCTGAAAACATCTGAAATTATCTATAAAGTACACTGAATTACTCAGTTTCAGAGGATACCAAATCCAAAGTCAATCTTTAAAAAGCCCAGAAAAGCAGCTGAGCTTATAATCCTCAATGTGACTTTAAAATATGATAATCCATACAAATTGCATAAATATGCCTCCCTTGTATGCATTTTTTGTCAGGCATGTATTTTAATGCTTTTTTGAAAAGTATATTTAGCTGCATTAAATATATATATACACCTCTCAAGAAGATGAAACTTCACAAAATTGCTGGCCTAGGAGGAGTTTGGAAAAAGCACATTGTTGCAAAGGTTTACATGACTAACTCCTTAAAAAAATAATAATAATAAAAAAATTCCTCATATCTGTTTTTAAAAGCATTTAGTGCTGGAAACTCCATAGGCTCTCTCAGAATTGTTTCAGAAATTCACTATTTCTTGATACCAGCTTCCTCGCTGTAGTTTATACCCATTTTTATCTCATCTGGAGAAAGGCAGCGTCCCTTCCTCTTTTGCAGGAGTGTTTTACACATCAGAAGGTCTGTTATTGCATGTTTTCAGGACCTTTGATCATTCTTGCTGCTTTCCCCTGCGTTCAAGTTTATCCTGCTGAAACTGAGGACTTTTGATCTGTCAGAAGTGTTTGAGGTGGCAGCTGATGTCACACATGAGCTTGCTCTAAGCTCTTTACCTGTGTGCATTGTGCCACAGAGCAGAGCCCAGTGTTTGGCCAGGACTGCTGGACACCACAAGGCCCTAAATGGATTCAGCAAGCCCAGAGGAACTGGGCTGAGAATTTGGAGATTGAATTTTCCTTCTATTTCTGTCCTTGACCATGGTGCTTTATCTCCAAGTATCTGCTTCCTCTGTCAAACCTCCCACATGCAAATGGTGCAAAAGAACCAGGCATTACTAATTTTATTTTTCAGCTGCTTGCCCATGCTATCATTGTAGTGGGGAACTCTATCAAAGTTGATACATTTCCATTCAAAATATTTCTTCAAATGCCAAAGGATTGTCTGCAGTATTCACAGACTGATGATAAGCAATTGAAACACGGGACAGTCTGATGGCCTGTCACTGGCTGTTCCAAGTGTCAGCCTGCTGGAAACCTTGGATTTTCAGTTGCAAAGCATTTCTGGGATGTATTGCAGAGATACACGTTCACTCCATTCCAAGGCCTGCAAAATTAATGATCTGCCCAGACTTAGTTGAGATGGAGATGAAGCCGTGCATGGAAGCTGCCTTAACAGCCTCTGGTAATTAAATGTTCACTACAGGAGGCAGGGCAGGGAATCAATTCATTCATTCAGGAAAGGAATCGATTGCTCCCCATAGCATATATTTACCCTTGTAAAGAGCAGTTTATAGAGCAGGATGCTGCACAGGGACTTTGGGGAAAATGAAAACTTTTAATTGCCTGACCATTTACATGTTTGGTATGCTCCCATTCTCGTGCCTCCTTTGAAGTCAGACTCCAGAGCCCCCAAGGACTGTAAAGTCACAGGATAATTACTGATTGTTGAGGAACTATGCTTTGTAAAATAACTGTTCATATAATTTCTTCTCTATTGCCCCTCACCCCTGGTAGTTAGTTGATTTTAAATGGAGAAACTTCTCGACAGAAAATGTTTAAGTTTTCCAAAGACTTTTGACAAAAAAAAAAATCTCCCTTCACAAGAAGCTATTGAAGAAATCTGGCAATCAGCACGATAAAAGTCGTGGCACAGTTTAAAACTGGAGACAGAAAGAATTGGACATGAGCAGCCATTTCTCACTGCTGACAGAGGTTAATACTGGAGTGACCTAGGGACCAGCCTCAGGACTGCACTGAGGACATTCAACCACGAATTAATGAGTTGAAAGGGAAGGTGAACAGCAAGGTGACCACGTCCTCCTTGATTATTCTTGATTCTTGCGGCCACTAAGGATTATAAGAAACTTTGGAAAGACCTAGCAAAGACCTGGGGAACATGTCAGATGTGATAAATCCACAGACAGCTACAATTTTTGTCAGTACTGTAAATTAAGAAAGAAAAACCTGCTTCTTCTCCCTAACAGCAGTTAAAATATTGTCTCAGGGTTATCATAGTTTTGCTGTCAAGTTGAATTTTCTGCTATTTCAGCTCTCTTCAGGACCAGGTGAGAAGTAGTGCTAACGCAGGAAAAGGGGTTGGGGCTCAAACCACAATGAGTAAGGGGGGAATTCTGCTTTTTCAGTAGCATTTGTTATTTTAATTGCTTCTTCACACCGCAGCACAAATGATTTGTCTGAAGATCAAACAAAGTAACAAAGGAAATCAGCTCTCCTGAGCCCAGAGACGGCCACTTACTCATTTGGAACATCATTCCTCTCAGCAGGGGAGGCACTGACCAGCAATATTCTCCTGGCTGCCCACTGTGTCCGTCTGTCTGTAACTCTCCCAGCACTGCTGCTACAACAGCAGCACGTTTGTAGGAGCCAGGAGAGCTCCTGTCACTGTCCCTCACAGCAGCTGCACAGGGATCCTTCACACCAGACCCCAGTGTCACCCCTTTAAACAGATCTTCCTCCCCCTCTGGTGTGGCCCGTGGGATCTCATCAACCTGCAAGACCACGGGATAGAAAAGGTGTTTTAGCAGAGCTTAAAGCGATCCCAGAGGCGACAGCTGTGAAAAATGAAATCATTTGCAGCCACCCTGCCCAGGCACTCCTGCCACTGCCAGGGAGGAGGCAGGGAGCTGCCTCAAGGACAGGAGAACCCACAGCTTTGTCACAGTGGATTAGCTCACCTTCAGCCACAGACATTTGTGCTTCCCAAACTCCACCGGGATGGCTCAGAATGGAAAGAGCTTAGTGCTTGTTTATTCCACCAAAAAATGCATTTATCTTTGTCATTTCTGTATAAAGGATTACTGCCTTGGGTGAGTTTCTGCACTTTTCTGTATAATCAAACCAGAAGGAAGTTTCACAACTTCAAGCCAGCTGTATATAAATTAATAGAATGTGGTCACTCTCAAAAGGAAGACAGTCTGAAAGTGTAGAAAGCCTGTGGGAAGTAGTGCTTGGTAATTATTGTTCACTTATATGCTGCCAATTTTAAATATGCTTTTGCATTTTAGAAGGCTGCTGTGCTTGCCTGTTTCAGGAAGAAACATTACAACTGCTCTCCTGTGCATTTTGCAATACCGTATTTCACAATGCTCTTTCAACTCAGCAGAATATACTGGTTTTACAGTTCAACATTAAATAATAGCACCATTTATAAAGCAAATATTGAGCTAAAGAAGCTTTTACTTCAACATTCACTAATTCAGTTTCCATGTATTTAAAATTGTAACTACAATTTAAAAAAAAGGGCTAAATGAAAAAGCACAGTTAATTTGAAAATATTATAATTAATATCTCAAGTTTGGACTAATCCCTTTTGCTCTCTCCCAAATTGCAGCACAAAAGTCCCCTGAACTTTATCAACTTCTGTCATACTATACTGAGTCAAAGCCCTCTGCAGCAGAAACTGTTGGACTGTGAAATTTATTAGTGAATTATTAGAAAATTATTAGTGAATGCATTGCAACAGGCACTCATTGCTTTCCTTTCCTGCAGGGTCAAAATTCCTTCTCTTGCCCCATCCACAAAGACAGCTTTGCTGCAAGCATCATTTTACCATTTGTATTTTTTTTTACCAGATTTTTGCAATGCACACTCTCCATTGTTTTCCTCTTTATTATGTTACCTGATAATTTTATGTTTTCCCCAATAACACTAAAAATATCCTGTTTTCCCTCTCTTATGTATTACCTCTAGAGATGTTTTCTGTAGCATCACCTTCCAATGCAATTTGCTCCAAAACTCACCAATTCATAATCAAAATAAAGCAATGGTTTGGACCCAGCTGCTTTGACAGCACAGCCACATGAATTCACATAACCATAATTCAGCTTCTTGTTTTCTGTTTATTAAAAAGTCCTCACCACCACTGGCTCCACTTTTTAACCACATGTTATTTTCCAGTCATGTATTATTTCTTGACCTACAAGCAGAACAAACTCAGGGTTCTTCAGCTTGGCTGTAATATCCTGAGCAACTGCACTGCACAGGTTAACAGGGCTTGAACTCATGAGCATCTCCTCCTCTGGATCACATCTTTCCAGAGGGAAATCATCACTGGCAAGGCTAAACCAAATCTTTTCAAGGAAGGACTAAATAACTGTGAAACTGAGGGAGGCACAGATTTTCTGGGGCCTGAGTTTATTTATATGATAGAGAACCAGAAATCAACAAAATTCTCTTTTTTGTTCTCTCTACATACTTCTTGTACGAGTCTGAATTCCTCTGCTGCAAAAATAACCTGCTGCAGGAACAACACTCAAAGTTCAGCTTTATCTTTGCAAGAGCTAAATGCCAAAAATTAAAACAGTGAAACATTTTACACCCTCCCTAATATTTTCCCCTATTATTTCCCAAGAGAGGGAAGCACTACATCCCACAGAAGTAGAAAAAAATCAACGTTTTTCAGAAGAGCTGGCCTCCTGCAGACACTTGGCCTGGCTATCAAAGAAAACAACACCACACAAACATTTGCCTCCTGACAGGGTGGAAAATAGAGCAGATTGCAAACACTTGAACCTTCGAGGCTGAGTAACTCATATTCCTCTGATGCAGTCACACAACCTTGGGGAAATCAGTTATAAGATGCTACCAGTAGTGGCACAGGTACCAAAACACCAATAAAAACTTTGAGTCAGTGGCAATTTCTCAAGCAGAAACACAAAGTAATTTTTTCTATTTTTTCATTTGTTGGTTGCTTTTCTTTTTTTTCTCTTTTTTTGTAGTTAATTTTTTTTTTTTTTGAGAGGGGAGGGTAGGAGGTTGTTTATTTTGCATTTGGAGAGGAAGTGGCAGAAAACCAAGGTTATTTTCATACCAGCTTTTCATATTTCTTACCAGCTGCCTCTCAAACCCAAGTACAATCATTTAATTCCTCATTACAAAGAAAGTGTTTGGATTAAATAGCCCTAAATTCTTCAGTTCTCAAGAGGAAATTCTTATATGTTAGGTACCAATTGTGATAACAATGATGTCTGATGTGATCCATTTATGTAGCATTCAGCTATTACAAAAACTTCAGCAGTTCTTATTCTTGTACTAACTCTGCCAAAGATATAAAGTATCAATTTTTCACCACAAAATTTTATCAAAGTCCAGGAATCAGGGAAATTCCTGCCTCTTTATCATCTGGTGATCAATGGTCCGTGAGTAAGATGAATTACCCTCTTTCTTTTTTCCTAAAATGAAAGAACAGTAATTAAAAGAAAAAAAAAAATTACTTCTGTGCTAGATGTTACTCTGCCAGTTTACACATACAGATGTTTCCCTCAGGCAACAAGGGCTTATTCTATTTTAATCAAAGAACATGCACAACATAACTCCCAGCTTTAAAAGAGCTGAAAGACACAGAATAATGAATTCATCTACCATTACAGGTATGCAAGGGAAAAACCTGACTGAATTCCTCATTATGACAAAAGAAACCCTGAGAAATAATCCCAATTGCTGGTAACATATTAAAAAGTGACATTTCTTACTATTAACCTGTCAAAAAATAGACATAGTGTAATTCCAAACCCTCTGCAAGACAAGCTTTGTGTTTCCTCTTAGTCAAATACTTTACAAAGTTGAATCCCTGACTAGATAATTTGCCTTTATCACTGCTATTCTTACACTAAATAAAACTTAAAAAGAAGCTTGCTGCCCTCCATGTGTGCATCCACAGTGATTTCCTAATGGGAGTGCTGGCAAGAGTGACAAAGCCTTACTCTGGGGGTTGTGGCCATAGGCTTTTTAACAGTGGGACACAGAAGCTTCAGAAAATCACAGAGACATGACCCACCCATAGGTGCACCCCAGCACAAGCTCCTGCTGCCTGGCAAAGGTTTGAACATTTCTTTGGGTGAGATTCCAGCAGGATGAGTTTTTTTTAAATCTGCAGGAAGTTTTCACCAGACAGGTCAGACTCAGGTAAGCTCTCTCAAATCAGCGTTTCCTTGCTTTGGTATGTTGTCAGTAGATAAAAACAATCTGGTTGAAACCTTTTTTTAAAAGGTAGCAGCTTTCTGCCTAGATAGCCATGAAATTATTGATGGATTTTCCCAGTCACCAGTGCATTTGGAGGTCCACAGAAAGGCTTATGTGTGCAGCAGGCAGCTCTGCACTGACATGGGCCTCTGCTTCACAGCAAAACTCCAGTGCAATAAAAACACCATTTTCCAGTCCAAATGGCTGAGGAGCAAGGGACACCTAAGATCTTCAGAAAGAAAAAATTTAAAAAGTAATAAAACCCAACAGAGAACATGTTTCGTCTATCATTTTGAAGCAGGGAGGCAATAAAAAACATGTTCAGCATGAAGACACACAAGTATTACCAAACACTTAAACTCAAAATATTTATAAAAGCCAACAATTTTAATTAATTAGGTTCTATCTCACAGATGCACAAAAAAATCTTATTCATTAAATTTCCAGGTGCTCAGGCCGATTTGTCAAACACAAACCTGAATGCAATTCAGCTTTCTTTGCCTCACCTCAACACGCTCTGCCCTCCAACCTCAGTCTGCAGCTCAGATTTTTATAAACTTGGCTTATAATGGTTACTGAAAAGCACTTAGTCTCCAATAGAAACTGTGAAGAAATCAGCCTGAAATAGAAACTGGTCTGTGAAAAACTACTCAGTAACTATGGGATCTTATTTTTTACCTTTCACTTGCCTGCTTTGTTCATTGGTGCAATATTTTAAAATCCTGCAAAGCCCAACTCCAGCTCCTCCTTGGGCTCCTATATTTGTCTTTTTACTCTTCTATACTGCAGATGGCCTTTTAAATCCTTTTAATAAAAAAGTCTGTTTCCAAGTCATCCTTCTATCAAAAATGCCTAATCTTTGAGGCGTGCACTTGCCCAGGTGTATTCTGAATTATGCTCTACCACAGCTAACACAAACATGAGGAATCACAAGGCCAACTCCAGCACAAACAGCTGCAGGACAGCAATGTGATGTCTTCTATTTCTGCCAGCAGTATCATGTATTAACCATCAGCAGTTCAGTGTGATAAATTCAGCACCGTGCAGGTTTCAGAAAATTCACTAAAAATAACACAAGAATAAATAAAATTAATAAAAGCAAAAAAAGAAAAAAAGGTGGTTAGACATGGTCACAAGATGCTGCTACTCAAATAAAAGGCTACAAATCTTAATTAAAAGTGAATTTCAAAAGGAAAGAGGGAGCATAATTAAACTTCCATGAGGAGTTACATACTTCTCAAGACTTCCCACCTCCAAACACTTTTCAGACAAAAGAGCAAAAACATTAATCCAAACTAGATCTTGTTTATTTTGAGACAAAAGCTTTAGCTGAACAAACTGAATGTTCTTCCAAATGCAAGGAGGAATTACTTTCATTTAGAGCAAAAATAATAAGAAACACATAGAAAGAAATGTTTCAGAGGTGAATTATTTAATATATGCACCAAAATTGAGCTCATTGGCCAAGAAACTATTTTTGAGACTGAGTTTTGGACCCTGCAAATTTATGTTCAGCTTGAGACAACTGAAATTAATTTTCCTTTAATGAATTTAGATAAATAGACTGAGACATGCAGTCTGTTGTGGTTTTGGCACACTGTCCTGCCTCTTAACTTGAACGGCCACGAGATGAACCTCAGTGCATGAAAGCCTCTATTCTTAATTTTGAAATGCTGCAGAGCGATGTAGTAAACAAGAAATGAAACAAAAAGAAGAATCCTGTGTCCTGTGGCAGCCTGCACCCAACCCAGAGACATCCAGGACGTGGGGGAATGGAGAGGAGCACCCAGGTGCTCTCCAAACACCACCTGGAGAGTGAAGACTCAAGGAACTCCAGCATTTCTACTTAAGAGGGCTCTCCAAAACATCAGAGCACAAGCAACGGTATTTAAATGCAGCACTTCCAAGTTTAAAATGTGAAAACCCTCATTTGACTGCTGAGGTGGGAGAGAGGAGCCCTGATCCTAGGAAAAAAATGCTCATTCAGTTCCCAAGCTGACAAAAAGTGCTTGGGTTTAAAGACTCTGAAGGCACTGCATGAAGCCAAGTGCTTTTCAAACACTCATCTGGGGAGTTCATGGCACAGCTTAAGAGCTGAAAGCTCTTCCCAGATGTCAGGCCATGAGCGAAACAAAAATATTTTGAGGAGAGCTCTGAGAGGATGGTTTTCTCCCAGCTGAGAGAAACAATCAAGTGGTGCAATTGAAAAAAATTCTTTTCTTGGGCCAACATCCTTTTGGAAGGGAGCTGGGAAACCTTTCTCTTTCAAAGGATCAACCATAGAGACTCTTACCTGCAGAGATGAATTTGATTTGCCAGTCACTGAGCAATGTAAGTGAAAGAATTTACATTTTGAATCAAGAGTATTTCCTCCTGGAGAAAAGCTGCCCATTAAAAAAAAACAAAACCCAAAGTCACACCAAAAACACTCACAAAAGAAAGAATATGAACACAAGAACTGAAGCCCACACAAAGCAGCTGCCACTGGCCATTACACCACTTGAACTGCTCTGGCATTTATTGTGAACACACATTACTGAAAGGTGCATATAGCAAGAGAAGTTCTGTAAACTTTTCAAAGTTTAGCAGAGAAAAATCAGGAAAATTTAATTTATTTTGAATTTTTTTTTATATTTATAGTTCTTCTACTTTGACACATCTTCCTGTACTTTTCTTTATAAGTGCTTATTTAAAAATAAATCATATCAAACACTTCAGGCAATTAGATTCAAATCTCTACTGACAAGCAAAGTTATAAAAGGAAGTTCTCACAAAGCCACTGTAAAGATGTCAAAAGAATAATGAATAAACATTTCTATACAATTTTATTCATACTTCAGCTGTGATTTCTGTTAATAACTGTTTTCAATTCCTTTGATGAAGAAGAAAGCAAATTGCTTCAGCCTTCACAGGTAACAGCAGAAACATTCCTCTCTCTACAGACTGGCTCTTAGAATTTAACATGAACACATCTTCAACCTCATGCATTACCACTTAAGCAGGAAAAGCAGACTACAAGACCACAAAAATGATCAAAACCCCCTTTAAATGGATGTGCTTTAAAACTCCCCCAAACAACCACAAAGACCATTATATATTGAGTTTTCAAAGCAGCTTCCATTCCACGTTTCAGTCTCATAAGCAGCTGAACAGTTTAATCACTGTACACGTGAGCTGGCACTTAGATGCCTTCCAGGCAAATAAAAAGTTCTAACCTGAGGTTAATAAAACTGGGAGCAGAAAGGGAAATGAAACTCCAGGATTCTCATACCGCACAATTCAAGTTTATTCCATTCATTCTTGCAACACAAACTTAAAAATACAGTATCATTTAGCATTCTGATGTCTATGAACCATGATAATGATGAACCCAATTGTGTCAAAACAGTTAACAATGGTGAAAAGAGAAAGTCAAATATCAAAATGCACAGAGCACTAATTTTTCTTCTGTCACTGCGTAGAAAGATGATTGTTTATCCATTTACAAAATATAATTAAGACAAGTTCATTTTGAAATTTTGCATGCAACACTGCAATTGCTTGACCTAGGACACTCTATTCTTACCAGTTTCTTCTACAAGCAATGTTATGTTCAGTTCCATTTAACTACTGTACTCCTTTTCTCATTTGCTCCCTGTAAGAAAAAGGGAGCAGAGGGTACAAAATCCAAAATATACTGAAGTTTATAACTTATTCAGCACAAATTTCAAAGGAAAATGTTTAAGAACAGAGTGGATTTCCAAGTATATGCAATTCCAGTCTGATAAAGTATTTAAATTCTGTTTATAGAATGAAAAATAATTTACAGTTTGGTATTTTTATCTAGTTAAGACCTACTCAAAGATAGAGGAAGCCACCCATTATTTTTTCCACAAAGTAGCTAACAAGAAAGAAACAAATGAACAAGCCCAGTCTCTAGGCAATTACAAATGTATAAGCTTTTATTTTTACTTTATTTTTCTTTTAAATCCTGGGCGAAATGATTAAACACCAGTTTATGTAGTGCAAAAAGCAGAAAAGTATTTCTTCTTTATAAGCCAAACATTAAATGCCCTCTGTTGAACGATCTCAAAAGGCAGCTTGGGTATATATTACAGCCAAATTAACACTTGACTCACTGAAGTCTGTTTGCTTCTTTTTCCCCCCTTGGGGTGAAGTAAGAAAAAATAAGGTGTCCCCATAATTGTAGAAAAAAGGAGGCAAAATTGCCTCAGTGAATCTCCAGAAGAGTTAGTACAAAGATGATCTTTCTTTGCTCACTTGAATGAGAATTAAAGGGAAGGGCAGGAAAGAATAGAGAATAATAACAAAAAAACCAACCAAACAAAAATACAAAACCACTATGGACAGACAACTTGATACTAATCAACACAAAAAAACTTGAATAATCAAGTTCTCCATGTAAAAACAGATTTCAGATTTCTAGACTAGTATGTGAATATCTAAGTATTTAATAGCGTAATATGGAGGCAAATTGATGCTAAAGATTGTTACTTTCATAGCTGAATAAAGAATTAAACATAGTCTGTGTTCATACTATTACAATGACATGACAATTCAGCACTGATCAGAGATAAGATTAAAGAGTCCTCTTATAAATAGTAACTAAAAGCACTGTTCACCAAATGTTCTTTATCAGCAGTTCATCAGTTGATTTATTACTGATTTCCAACCCTTCTGCTCTTCCTTGCCACCCATCTCCAAGAAACAGAGTAATAGCACTGTACAGTTTATGGCCAGGGTTGATTGTTTTCTCCACTGCTTTCCTTAAGGTATGTGTACATCAGTTCCTGCTCTCACTTTACAGTCTAAATGCAATGCTTTTCATAGCTGAGACATTCAATCCTAATATGCAACATTATTCAAGTAAAACTAAGTCTCCATTAAATACCAGTGGTAGTCACCAGTCTACTTCTATATATCATCTCCATTTCAATAGTGATTATCAAAATAATATCAGCTACTTCTGTTTAAGAATTCAGCATGAGACATTATATACATTTACTCATCTGTATTGTGTCTGTAACCAGGAAGTTTGAAATCTGTATTCCAAAAGAGAGGAAAATGTATAGTTTGTAGTATAGAACCTGTTACTCAGTTTTAAGTGAGTCTAATGAAAATTTTCAGGATGAAAGTCAGAAGCTCAGACACTCCTGAGGATCACAGATGTGATGGAGTGCCTACATCATTAAACGCCTCCCCATGAGTGATCAGGGCTGTCATACTTACTGGTACAGTAAATCTTAGCTGAAAGTCAATGGTTAATGTGGTGTGGTCACACTGGGAACTTCCAGAACAAGCCTCGTGCCTTAATGGAATTTAAGAGGTTCATCCATTTGACAATGAAACACTGATTTGAAGATATGCACAAGTAAAAAAATTCTCTAATAGTTAAAGCAAGTTAAGACTTCTGCTTGTACATCTTCCTGCTTCTACATCTGAACTTAGAAAGGTTCCATGTTCACCAGAAAAGTTCAGCAACAATATTCTCCTGATATGAATGTCTAAATAACTACTGTTCATTTTCCACATTTGCCTCGATTATACTTGTGCACCAAACAGCCTGGAGCTTTCACACATGTCTAGGAATTTTATGCTGATGTGGTGAGTAAAGAAATTTCATCTTACATTCCTTTTGGAAAAAAACTACAGTGAAATTTTGACCTCTCCCTCAAAAGAAGTTACTTAAAATGTCTGTCCTGGACCACAACAAATATGGGATTCGTTCAGATTCAAGCATCCAGAAGTACCTTGGCAGGTATTATGGAGTGTAACACCACCATGCCTCCACAGGTCTTTCTTGGTTTGCTCAGGAGTCAGAAAACATTAATCAAGAACATTAGTGTGACATCCAACTAGTCAATACAAAGAACAGCTCCAATAGCTGGTATCAAAAGTCCTCAAAACTGCAACAGAAGCTTTAGGCAGAAGAAGAATAAAGCTACCCACTGAGAGAGAAGAGAGAAGAGCAACCCAGCCACCTACATTACTACACTTCAGATTATGGCAGACACTAAGAGCATGGGACTATTGTCTCCTTCACAATTAGTTCAGGTACATAGCACAGCACTTCCATCTAAAGGAAGTACTTCCACCCATCTAAAAAAATCTTAGTACTAATCTAGGAGGCTTACAAGCCAAAAATTCAGCATGGTCTGTCTTCCTTCTTCCATTTTCACTAGAAACGGGAAGAGATTGTGCACAGGAAAGAAGTCCTATGTGGACACTGTTCATCATAGTTTTCAACCTCTCTAACCAGATTATCTTTGATACAAGCCCCTAACTAGTCTGACTCATAAAGAATTTCCCTCCCCCCAAAGTATTTAGCTGAAGAAGCTGGAAGATGCAAAGAGTGACAGACAGGCAGCAGTGTGAGGCCACAGGAGAGACATGTAAGATATCAGTCCATCTGTCACTGAAGAAGAGTCTTGATTGCCTGGTTGTCAGTGGCTTCAAAGGCAGTTAGTCCATCTGGGCCTTTCACAGTCTTATCAGCACCCTGGAAACACAATGAGAAGGACTGTCAATTCAAAAAGCCAGGCTGCATCAGTACAAAGTGTGTCAAAAGTTACATACCTTGCATAATTGTATTGATTACCTACAGTTTTTTACTGCAGTGCCTTGTTTTCATTCAGAAACCAGACAATATTTATGTACACTTCTCAGCATGCAGCTGTTTCCAACTTTGTCATTTAAAAATGGGGAAAAAAGCCACGTGGTTTTTGTTGCACAGCAAGTTGCAAGTCCAACAAATTATCAGTTAATCTCAGAAACAGATGGATTTTTTTTGTTTCCAGCAACTACCACTTTTAAAAAAGCAAAAATTCAGTGTTAACACACTTCCACAAAATTTATGGTTCCAGAAGCTCTCACGTGCTAAATTAGACAGGTAATACCTGGAAGAGCTGATTTACCAACAAATCACACCTACATTCATTCTGTATCATAAAATGACCACACTCATCAAGGATTGTGCTTCTCTTCCATTCTGAAAAAAAAATGTTCCTATTGACACATCAGAAAAATAACACCACAAAATCATCCTGAGTCCCAAACTGCTCAGGTTGGTTTTGAAAAAGTTATGTGTACACCTAAAAGGCAATAAACAGAACAGGGAAGCAACAGGAAAATGCACCAACTGGATAAACTGGAGGATAATGAATCAACTGGATAAATCACAAAATTAGAATAAACTGCTGCAAGTAAGCACAAGCATGGTGCCAGATTTATGGGAGGAGAACAAAAGAAGGGAAACAGAGTGATTAAGCAGTCATGTTTGCTTTGAGCACTGTGTAATCATATTCATGAAAGGGAAAACAGACTAAACTGTAAAGAGGGTAGCTAAATAAGAGGACAAAAGTTATTAGAGATCACAGGGCCGATTTCAGAACAACTCTGCAAGTTGGTATGCAAATCTTGCTTGAAAATATGTGTATTTGCTCTATCAAATGCCAGGAGAAACACTTTGGGTACAAACACATTTTGTCAAAAGTGTGTACAGCAGAGAGGTGACTTTAGTTTATGCATAAGCTCTCCATAGAGGAAGCACAAATCCCTCTCAATTACAAGGAAGACTGTTGGTTACTATTAAGGACAATGAATAGTTTAAGAACATAATGGAGCTAGAATTTCCATAGCTTCTTTACTGATTAAACATGCAAAGCCCCACTGAACTTCCATACCTAACACCAAGTCTATTCCTGAGACAACTCTCCCTTCCCTAAACTTTTCTAGCAATCTAATAAACTGGATCTGACACCACTGTGATGTGCTACCAATATTCTTTTTATAGGACATTTCCCTCTCTGCAGCTTGCACACTCTTTACTGGAATGTACTCAACCTGTCATTTCAAAAAGATGGTTTTGCAGTGTTTTTTAAGGCAGCACTGCCAGTCTTGTGGTCCATTGGCCAAACTGATCCTCTTGGAGCATTTTCTCTCCCTTGTGGCCCCTAGAGACTCTCAGTGACAAGAGCAATTGTAGTATTTCCTCTCTCCTACCACTGTGTAACATCCTTGGCCCAAACAGTACGAGGATGTTGCAGTTCTTTGGGATGTGAACATGAGCTAAATGAGTCTGTTCCCAACAAGTGACAATGTGGTTACTGCAAACACATGCTTGGGCTGAAACCATGGGAACATTGCTTGTAAAACAATTATTTTACCCCTGAAAAAACCCCAAGAGATTTAGTAGGTATTCCACACTTATAATCCTAGTTGTCCAGGGAAAAGAAAGGCAACTAAGAGTACAAATAGTTTCTTTTGCAGGTGTTGATTATTTCTACTGCTCAGATAGCACTCTGATTAGAATCTGTGTGGAAATCAAGGAGGCTTCAAAGATGTTTCTTGATGTTAAGCTCAGAAAATCTTGATTTGAACAAAAATGGAACTATGCAGTTACTGACCTCAGAATTTTAAGAAATTTAATTCATAATATTCTCCACCAATGTAGAAGCATTTAGGGTACATTGATAACAGTTAACTGAGGTAACTTTGAAGAATAAAGAGAGGTTTTAATTTTAACATAGGACTGCTCTCTTCCATCAGAAAAATATTTCAGTAAAGTTATTGACATGCAAGACCTGGGTTTCTAAAACAGCTTCAGTGAATGTAGGGTAAGAGGGTCATGACTACCCAAGGAGGACATCGTTCATTAAACTCAGTACTAATAAATATAGAAAATGGCTCATTAGCTAGACAGAAAGATTCCTTCCTACATTCAATAAAAAGAGAAGGAAATAAAGGTCAGGTCAAGAGGACTTTGCAGAAGTACAACACTGCCTGGAAGCAACTTTAATAAAAAACTCATAAAAGTACAATGATTACATAGTATTCTCTACTTCCCCAAAGTAAAAAGTTACTAATATTTGTGTTATGTTCTACTCTGAAAATACACACATACAAACAAACATAAACCCTTTCTCCTGGGCAGGGTGGTAACAAACAAGAATGTTTGCCCACTTAAACCACCAGGCAAAGCACAAATGTTAAACAAGCTCTGAGATCCACACAGGAGCTACTTGGCTCCAGCTGCAGCTCTGGAAAAATCCCAAAAAAACAAACACAAAAGCCATGATGGGAGCTGAGCTCCCACCAAAGTGTGAAACCAGAACTGGGGGCACTTAATGAAGCTGGGAGAAGACTGGTTTACACAGCAAGCAGCAAACTGCTAAAAAGAGCTGCCACGTGACATAAAAGAGGCAGATGTCTTTTTGTTCAGAAAGGACATAGATGAATTCATGGACACATCTGCCAGCACTCCTGACCAGGGGACAGATGTGCACATCCCTGAAATCCCCAGTACAGCAACCATGAATGAGGGGAATGAGTGAGCAGATGTGGTCAGACTCAAAGCTCTTTTGCCACTGTCAGAGAAGAAAAAAGGTGCTAAACTACCCATCTTAACAGGATATTTCATGTAACACAAAAGCAGAACTATTTTGGAAGTTGAACAAATGGATGAAGTTTGTTGCATCGTATGTAACAACTCTCATTCTCCATTTGAAGCTTTCAAACTGTTAATTGTCTATTTTAACATATTGGTTTCTCAGACACTAAAACCCCACAACTTTTTAAGTTACAAATCAAACATCAGATCATTAAAGAAAAACATGGATCAATGTTTGAAACATTTCTTGAAATATTCCTCCTTCTCCTCCCTCTCAATAGCTCGAGAGTCTCACGTAAAAGTTTCACAAACATCCCCACAGTCCATCCACTATGGAAAGCAATGGAGAGCACTGGATTAGTAACTGGGAAGAACATTAAACAGGAATTTTTAGATCTTCCAGTAAGGGTTGAATCCTGATTCCCAGCTATCTGCTACCAAAGAGCAGATGACTGTGGTACAAACAAGGAGTGATTATGTTTAAACTAATGTTTAAACAAGGGTCATAAAATAACTGTGCTAAGAGACAGAACAACATCTACATGTAAGCCCTGCCTCAAACAGAGCTGATAAGCCAAATTCCAGTTTATAAATATTTCATCAGCTAGTCTATGTAAATGGGAGCAATCAACATTTAACTCTGCATGAAGAAATCTAAAAGCAATTTATTATTTGAGCAACTTATATAAGATGGAAAAGCCTCCAAACCAGAAATGGAAATAAATCAACATGGGATAAAGGATAGGTTACTTTTTGATGATCCTAAATGAAGGCTCAATCTCACAATGAATTTAAGCAAGTTGGATACACCATTTGAATCCTAAATTAACAGTCAGTGAATTTGTTTATGAAAAGTGTAAGTAATGTCAGACATGATCAGAGAAGTTAAGTAAAATTCATGCAGCATTAAGGCAGTTAAGGAAAACTTTACCCTGGAAGTGGCATATGAAAGTATTACACAGCAAGAAATCCTTTGGCCAAATGATGTAAGTGTAATCAAGGAGTGCATATGAACGGAGAGAAAAGATTGCTTGAATTAACTCCTGGCTTTGTAAAATTGATCACCTCTGTAATATAAACCAAAGTGCAAACAGAGACAGATTAAGCTTATTCTCCCCAGACAAAATTTACAAGCTGTAGGACAGAGAAATCTTGGCTTCCTACTTTTGTTTCCCCTCCCTCTGCCAACCCAGATGGGTTCTCAGTCCTCTGGCAAAAGCTGAGGGAAAGCACACCTCTGAGCAACTCCAGAGCAGAGATTCCACCACATGAAACACTCAAACAGCTGCCAAAGACAAATCCAGTGAAGGAATGCATTTTTTTTAATCCCTTACTGATTTGCAGTTCTGCTCTCTAGCTGGAGCCCACAATGCTCTTATGGTCACTGTTACTTTTGCTACATCACAGAAGTCCTGCAACTTTGTCCTTCAGCCATCTCTCACCACGATCAGAACATCCTCTCTGCTTTAGCAACATAAACAGCATTTGTTTGATGTTCTAAACAAACCATCTGGAGCATCATAATCTTATTAAAAAAACCCAAAACAGCAATGTGCTTTGCTAATGGATAACTTGTTCCAAACATTTGTACCTCACCTTTGAGAGAAGCAATTTCACACAGGAAACGTGGCCCTCATAGACTGCTGATAGGAGTGGGGTGATATTGTGTTTGTCTGGAGCCTGTAAATTGAGATACAATTACTGGAAAGACAATTTCACACAGCATTATAAGGTTTCACAGAACTTTTAAATTTTCTTTAATCAGTGGTAGAGGGAGTAAAAATTTAAGCATATTAGCCAGAAATGCATTCCACTGGATTTTTTGTCTCTCTTTCTTAAAAAAGAAAAGTTACAATTTAAAAAAAAAAAGTAATAGCAAGATTTCTTCTACAAGACTTCTAGGTATCCCAAAGCTTGACCATAATTTTAGGCCAATGATGGAAATCATGCAATTTCAGCTGACAAATTTTGCCCAATTTAGAAACACTACTCCTAATTCTCCCAATTTTACAGCCAGTGAAACTCTTTTCTTCAGAAAAGAGTTTTGGCTGAAACGTTGTTTTGGCTGTTTTCTTTCTAAACTACAGTCCTGAAAATAATAAGAAATGGAGAAATTGAAATGATATTCTTAACTCTTCCTCAGCTAGGAAAATTCCCAAGGAAAAAGATAATCTTTTCAGACATCCAGGAGAAAAATCCAAGCATTTTTGTTATGAAGTAAAGCTAAGATGTCTTACATGTTCACTTTTGGACAAACATTCAAAGGCACAACACTTAGGGTGTATGGTTTAAGTATTTAAGAACTTAACTTCCTGAGAGCTGATATAGCTTAGACAAGTCTTTTCAAAACAAGTCATGCATGTCAAGCTACAGCAAAATGATTTAAACAAGAAAGAATGTCTCCAAAGAAGAAAAGCACACTAATTTAAACAGCTGATCCCTGGCTGAGCATGTCTTCTGAAACCCTTTCCAATAAATGCAAACATGCACTGCAAACCTTACTCTGATGTGATTACTGGAATCATTTTTCTAACTGCAATCAAATTAAATTTTAACTTTTTATAGCTCTAAACAACTTTTTCCAGTGTGTCCAAAGAGAATTAAAATATTTAAGAAACATAATTGTAAGCTTCTAACCTCTAGCATCCCACCTCTCAAATATTTTTAAATGCATCAAATTGTTTATTTGATTTATATCTTTCAGTGACCATTTAGGCACCTACACCAATCCCTTTGGTGTGTGTGGGAAGGCTTTAAGGCCTGTTTGCAAATACATTAATACATACATTAATGTCAGCTCCTTTCAAGAGCAGAAATTCCAGAATCTCAAGCTGTCCACAGTCTGCTGCATAGTGAAGAGGCTTCCTCCCACCTTCAAGTGTCCGGTTGACATCTTCACCCTTCAACATAAACAAAACATAATCAGCAAAATTTTAGAGCTAACACACAAGGAAGAGCTTGAAAGAAATCCAACACTTTCAAACGTGCTTAAAAATGTTGGTCCCAAACATTTCAGTCACTGCCCAAGAAAAATGGAAATTAAGTTGCTCAATTTCTATTCCCTCACATTTACATTTGTGACTCTAAGACAACCTTGACCCCTTGTTCTGTACTGCATCTCAAGTGTAACAAGTGTCAAGTGCAATAGGTAACTCCTGATTTAGAAAAAACTCAGACCAATAAAAAAAATCATTAGAACTAGCACAAAATGCTCCCCTTGGCTCATTTTGCTTCTCTTGCCCCACAACTAGGATCACAGTTATCTAAGTTCCTTTATTGCTTCTATGAATATTGAAGTTTTGCATAATGACAAACCAACTGCACAGAAGTAAGTCAGCATCACAACTACCAGTGAGACCAGGCCATCCATGATTTACAACCCAGTTATGAAACTGTGTCCACCCTGTTTCATAAACAGCACTTGCCAATTCTACGAGATATAAACAAGTCTGAAGAGTCAACCAAATGAGGCCACAGGAAGTTGTACTCTAATGCCTCTCGTACGAGTGGATTGAGACATCTCTTAAGGCGTAAACAAAATTTAATTTACTGAGTACCTAATCAGCTTTGTTTCCTCACCTTGGGTTGTGCAACTAAGGATAAACTGATTTACTGCCCTTCATTAGTGACCAGAAGTTACTGGAAACCAACTAGAGACAGGCTGTGTGGTGAGTGGCTTCTTGTTCCTATGTGCAAGGAATCTTAGTATTTTAGGAAGTGGCAAAATTTAGCATCATACCATAACTCAAGCCCTGTATCTCCACAGAAAAGCAATCAGAAGAATTTCAGCTGCAGCACCAATTCATACTTCTCTAGAGCCCCTGCAGTTCCCTCACTCCTGTCCCTAAATTCTAGAAAGTGCACAGAATAGAGGAATTGGCATTTATCTTCCAGACATTACTTCCCTTCTAAGAACAGAAGAGAAGATTGCCAGAAGGAAATCTTACTCAGCTTTTGATGTTCTATATAATTAGTTTTACACTACTAGTCAAATAACAAGATGACCTCATTATTCTCCTCTCTTCTCAACAGGATATTCAATTATTCATCATATACCCTTGTAGCAGACAATATTGTGATGTAGCTTCTCGTTTGCTGAATTTCATTGACAATTAAGTTCCAATTAAAAAAAAAAAATCACCCAGATCAAAGTATGCTAGCACATAAATAGCACATAAATACACATAAATAGTTTGGGAAGGCATATAAAGAAGCAGCACATATTTATGTTGAACATTAATTTCCACCCATACTTTTATTTGCACGTGGGCTCCTCCCATCACTTTTAAAACAACTGGCATTTACATAACCCATTATGTTTGCTGATACATTAGGGACTGGGTGCATAAGTTTGAGAAGCCACCACATGAAAGGCACATAATAACCAACCCAAAACAGTCTCCAACAACCCTTGTCAAGGCTGACACATGCCAAGGCGTGGTAAATAAAGGAGCATGGGAGAAGGGCAGGCAGCAAAGTCCTGGGACAGCACAGCCAAGCCAGGAGTCCACAGTCCAAGATCCATCATTCTCAAGATTAGGACAGTCCAGAAAAGATCTCACTTCCTTGAGCTTATAAATATTACTTGGCTCACTGGCTTATACTATAGTAATTTTTCTTTGTTTTTAAAGGATAAAACAAAGGTCCTCTGTTCTCTCCTAAGCTGGCTGTGGAATAAATTCCTGCTGGACAATGAACCTTCAGAGGGGAAAAAAAACTCCACCCAAATTCCTAGTTTAAGATCTCCATAAAGATGATGAAAACTTATTTATAGGGGAGTACCCAGCAAAAGGTCTGCAAATAAAGATGTCCTGAACACAGATTACATGGTATTGAATAGTGGCACTGAGAACATGTATCACTGACATTCAAAGTCAGACATCACAACATTTTAGCCTGAATTAACAGAACAAAGACAGCATGTAAGTCATAAAAAGAAAAAAAAAAAAAAAA